>CM053595.1:301537862-301586240 GCA_028646575.1 Pseudocheirus occidentalis
AAGAAAGAAAGAAAGAAAGAAAGAAAGAAAGAAAGAAAGAAAGAAAGAAAGAAAGAAAGAAAGAAAGAAAGAAAGAAAGAAAGAAAGAAAGAAAGAAAGAAAGAAAGAAAGAAAGAAAGAAAGAAAGAAAGAAAGAAAGAAAGAAACCCTTATCATTGTTTAGTCTTTCCTCTGGGGATAGGTCCTATGAGTATGAAAAACAGCTATGCTCAGATTATATCTATGTTCCCACGAAAGCCTAAACAGGGAATGATTAATTACTGTATTATTCCCATTATAACACAAGGAATTAGTGCAGTCATTAAATAAGGTCTTGGTTACTGCATTATTGTTTAAGATAACTATTCATTAGTTTATGTAAAAAAAAACATACCAGTGCAGCAAATAAAATAATAGAAGGATATTACCCAAGTTATGTCCCTGCAGGGTATGTGAAATTTGTCAATATTATCATTTGCTGACAGGGACTCGTGTCTCTAAATGTATGATATCTCTGAGTTTAGACAACATAGGAATACAAAACCTTATTTAATGAATGTACAAACTGTTCTGAGTAGAAAAATTTGTCTTGTGATTTGTGTTCCTTTTTTGCTAATCGTGGAATCCATAATCGCTGAACTCTACCAGAATATGTCTAATCTAAAATGCTTATTCCTGGTGCATCCCCAGAAAGGCAAAATCAGTCCAGAAGAGAGACTCAGTTGTCACCTTGATCCTCAGAGCTATTTGCATGATATAGATTGGCTCAGACTATAGCAGATTGTTAATTCCTTGAGGACTGTACCTATAAGAAATGCCTGCTGATTGCAGCCAGTTTCTAACCGAGCGCTCATAGTGGCAAGTGTAGGTCACAGGGCAACAAAGAATCAGAAAGGAAAGATGTTAATTCCATGGACCCTGTTTGGTTTCAAGTGGATATTTCTCAAAATCTGTTCATCAACACCAGTGCGTATTATCTCAAGGACCAAATACCTCAAGAATCCTTTTCTGACCATTGAATGTCTTCCTCAATCTAGATCCAACCTACCTTTCCAGCTTCATCATATATTGCTTGCCTTCCAAAACTCTTTAGTGCAACAGAAAATGAGTTTCTTATTTCCCAAGAGCCAACTCATGTTAAACCTTCTCTGATCCTTTCTCTTTCAGTTGCTGGTGTCTTCCCACCAAATTATACTATAACTATTCCGTATATACTTATATGTGTCTATTTTGTCTACCATGATAGAATGAAAGTTCCTTGAAAGCAAAGATTATTTCAATTTTATCATTATATGTCCATCTAGCACTCTTCATGGATGTTTCATAAAAGCTTGTTGACTAACTGACTGATTCATTGACATTCAACAAGGCCCTTTTATCCAGAGGAGGTCTAAATTGCTCCCATTAACTCTGCCCTGTCCCTAAGCCCTTCCCTTAGTCCTTCCCTTGTAAAAAGTTCTAAGGAGTTAGCATCTTTCTTTTAGGGCTTATATAGATTAGTGAGCCACCTGTGGCATGGAGGAAATGATACTGTACTGGGAGAAATGTTGACACATTTTAAGACTATAATATATATAAATGGAAGCCAGTAACAGTATCAATATGAAATAACAAACAAAACAAAACATTCCTATTTCACTGCAGGACACAAAGTTATTAGAATATTTTTGCATCAGGTTTGCCTCTCCTAATTTCAGGGAAAATTTTTACTCTCATTACCACAATTTACATTTCTCATCATCTAAAGTCTTTCTCCCTCATGCTGTTAGAGCACCAGGTTCTCACAATTTACACTCATTTCCTGGAAAACGTTGGTCAATATCCCCTTGTTTGTAGAAAGTGAGCTATTAGCAGTAAACAGTTTCTTCTTCACAATGAAGCAGTGAAAGGGAATAGAGAGAACACTGGATTGAAAGTCTGCAAACAATTTCAGTAAATAGCTGTGTGACCTCTTGCAAATTAGAGCAATACAGACTTCAGTTTCATTTGTAAAAATAGGAATACTTGTATTACCTTCCTCAAAATGTTATAATATTATTATTAAATGAAATTATGTACATAAATAATTTTGTATATGGTAAACTGTTATCACAAATGCCTGCTAAGTATGTTGATATCATTTAATATCATTTTGGGACCTTAATAAGGGTCAGAACCTAAACTAATCAACCAGAAGAAGAGCCTGCATCTAACAGCTTCTTTGTCCTCTGAGTAAACTCAGAGAATACCTCTTCCTATGACAACAAGACCAGCTGAGGCTGACTTTATGGCCATTAAGGATGATACCCTTAACCCTAGACTCTGAGTAATGGGACTTTTTCTTATCTTATTATTTTTGGATATATACTATGTTAAGGCATGTTAATGGTAAAGAAAACATAGATATCCTGAGTTGTAATTTCAATTGCCCATTGTCAATTCTCTTATCTTCTTATATTTACCACCTATTGATTTAAGAAAATTCCTTTCTCATAATATGGTTAAACATATAAAGAGATCGTAAATTTGAGTGACATGGAGACCCTGAGGTGGGATTCTCATTCCTTTTGTTAGGCAGTCAGATTTTATCTGGCTCCATACATATATGCATTTGGCTAACTTTAAGGGAATAAACAATACAAATTTATACATCTCCAAGCCTGCTTGTGTCCTTTAACCAAACTTCCAGGTCGATAATGTGCACATACCAGTGGATATACCATGACAATGTATATTTTTAGATACATAATACATAGGGAATCTAAAATGTGCAGTGGATAGAGTGCTACACCTAGTGTCAGGAAGATTCATGTTCCTGAGTTCAAATCTGACCTCAGACATTTATTGGCTATGTGATCTTAGGCAAGTCACTTAACCTTGTTTGCCTCAGTTCCCTTATCTGTAAAATGGGCTGAAGAAAGAAATGGCAAACCACTCCAGTATCTTTGCCAAGAAAAGCCCAAAGGGGTCATAAAAAGTTAGACATGGCTGAAATCACTAAACAACATGCATATGCATAAATTTATATATATATATATGTGTATATATATATATATATAAAGAGAGAGAAAGATGTATATATGTGTGTGTGTGTGTGTGTGTGTGTGCAAATACACCCACATACACACATTCATAAAGACATTGAGAGAGGGTACCAGACCTGTGATTTCAGTGGTGAAGGGAAGTTCTAGTGAAGAAACTCCCTCTTACTAATGCAGGTTGGCACCTTCTCTGCAAATGTTGCTACAATGTTGCCCAGAGCAGCATGGAGAGTTTTAATGACCTGCCCAATATCACACGAACAGTATATTTCAGAAATGGGAACTGAATTCAGATTTTGTTGACTCCTCTTCCACCTCCATTTTCCACTCTAACTTTCTAAATATAGGACAGAAGAAAGAGGGAGAGAGAGAGAGAGAGAGAGAGAGAGAGAGAGAGAGAGAGAGAGAGAGAGAGAGAGAGAGAATAGATAGATAGATAGATAGATAGATAGATAGATAGATAGATAGACAGACAGACAGACATATATGGGTATATATGTGTATATGTGTGTAGTATATCAATGTATATAACAATGAGCAAGCTATTAGTGAGTACTTGCATCCCCCTTTAAAATAAAAATTAAAGGTAGGCAACTTGCTTGTAGCAATCCGTAAGCAGAGGTCTTTCACAAGATAACTCCTTAACTCTTTTCCACTCCCCTATATTTTCATAACTAATGCCCAAGTGACATCTAAAGAAGGGAGTGAAATAATAGTCTCCTGAAAAAATATTTTTCTTGGATGAGTGAGATCTTTACTCAGTAACTCTAATGCACTTTATTATTATTATTTGAAATCAGCAGATCAGTGTGTAATTGAATAGATCACCTTTTATAAATTTGTTTCTCTCTATACATTAATTCTTCTTCACTCAGTGTATAACACCATAGCCCATAGTATTTTCCTTGATTTTGCACTTGGTCTGTGACACGGGTTGCCAATACAGCATTGCTGCTGAAATGAATCTGACATCTCTAGAGGATGCTGAAGAGTGTGACTAAGAGTCTAATATGCTTGGGACAAAAGAGGTCTTAACACCCCCCTTCACTGCAGATGTCCTAATCATTTCATGCTGGGTGGATCTCAGGTTCCCTGCCGTTTCCCACAGGCATGGGGCAAGAACAAGAGAGAGAATGTATATAATTAATCATGCTGTGTGTTGTAGTTTATTCCCTCTTGTTTTTCTGTAACTTTTTCAGATGACTATCTCCTAACTAAAGCATCGCAACCTAGCACATATGGACTGATTCCACACTAAATTTCATGGGACCCCAAAAGATCTCCATGAAGCTTGACTCTCCTCTCCAAAATGTTCAATAGATAATTATCTAGTCACTGCTTAGAAACCTTCATTGACATGGAATTCACCACCCAACATGACAGCTCACCCATCACTGAACAACTACAACAGCTGGGAAATTCCTGCCAATAGTTACAGCCCAGATCTACATCCTTCAATTTTCCAGCCTTTGCTTCTTCTTCTGACCTCTGGGGTCCAGCAGAATAAGGATTATCCTGCTTCAGCCTCATAGTTCTCCAAATACTTGATGACAGCTATCATTTCTCAGTGTAAATTTCCACTTCACTAACCTAAACATCTCCAGTTATTTCAACTTATCCTCACATGGGGCAGGTTTTTTTTTCATTTCATTGCTTTGTCACCCTCCACTGGACACACTCCAGCTTGTCAATCCCCTAAAATATTATATCCAGGATTGACCAAAATATCCCAGATACATACAGTCAGAATAATAAGGATTATCACTTCTCTTATTATAAACATTATAATTACATTAAAGCAGCCCAACTTTGCATCAACTTTCATTACTCATATTGGATTCGTGGTACATGAAAAAAACCTTATATCTCTTTCCCATATTTTTATGTATCTTCAATATTTACTATTGTGGCTAATGGTTGTTATTGATAAATGCAAGTGTAAGGCCTAAAAATTTTAGATTCAGAGATTTATCTCTCTTAGAGGCCCTCTGTAAGACTCTGAAGGGGTAGTGACTAGGATCCCAGGTACTGTAACCTGGGCTCTATGAGCTTCTGGGATATTATCCTGATGATGTTAACTAAAAGGTTCAATGTGCCTACACTTCTCTTTGGGAAAGTAGAGGGAACATTATATGGAGAAAAACAAACAAAATCCCTTCTCTATGTACTGTAGAATTAAGAGTTAGTGTTACAAAGACAGTGTAACAAGTGTAAGAAGTAAACTTTCTTTTGCAATCTGAATGTTAGTCATTTCTGGTTGAATTATGCTGGTGTTAATTCGTAAGCAATTTGATGGGTTTATAGCACAGATCCCTGGCAATTTTTAGGTGTCTATAGAAAGATTTGTCCCTTTATTATATCTCTTAAATATGTCTCCTTCGCTCATGTGAAATTGCTACCATCCTGCTTCAGGCCTTCTTCACTTCAGGCCTAGAATATTATAATAGTCTGCTGGTTATTCTCTCTGTCTCATCTCCCCCACTCCAATTCAATTCTTCCTCCACTCTGCTGTCAAAGTAATCTCCCTAAAGTTCAAATTTAATCCCCTCACTCAATCAAATCCAATGGCTCCCTATTGCCTCTAGAATCAAAGGTAAAGTCCTGTATTTGGCTTTTAATGCCTTTCTTCACTTCACATTTTCCGGCTTTTTGAGTCTTTTCCTTTGACCCACATACTCAATAATTTAGTGGCTGCGGCCTACTTGCTATTCCTCATAAAACACACCATCTCCAGACATTGGTAATGTTTGCTGATTGACCCCATACCAAGAATTCTCTCCCTTTTCATCTCCACTTCCAGTGATTCCTGAATTCCTTTACCACTCTGCTCTAATTTGATCTCTGTAATCTTAATGGGATATAAGGTCTTCCCCACTCATAAACAGGCATCACAATGGAGCCCATTAAGGGAAACTGGCTTAGAGAAGGCTTGTTTGTAGGAAGACTTTCATACTTTCTGCTAATTTCTAATTAGGCACCAAGTCATGAGAGTTATGATGCCTTCTGGTACTGAGTTGGTATTTTGCTCTGGGGGCTTACTTATGAGAAGGATCTTGTGATTCTCTGGTCCAGATTCTGAGTGGCCATATGTTCAGAGCATCCCAGCTTCTCAGATGTGAAGGCTCTCTCAATCCCGGGATGTATGTAAAGTGTATAGTTGATTCAGGCAGTCAGAGCCTTGTCTGTTGGTTTTTATTTTTCTGCTTGTATTGTCTCTGTATTTTCTCTGAAGTTCAGGGTACTGATTTTCCCCTGAACTAGTGAATACAATTAAAAAAGATTGTTGACACCCTAAACAGATATCTTTCCTAATAAAACAGATCTAAGAACCTGTGCTAGCATTCATCCTGAGTATGCCAGTGTAGTTGCCATTATAACCTGCTACACAAAGCCCTTCCTGATTTCCCTTAATGTTAATGTCTTCCCTCTTCTGATTATCTCCATTTATCCTGTGCAAAACTTGTTTATATTCAATTATTTTCACATCATCTTCCCCTTTAGACTTTAAGTTCCTTGATAGTAGGTATTGTCTTTTCCTTTCTTCACATCCCCAACACTCAGCAGAGTGTCTGTAACACAGCTGGCATTCAACCAAATCATGTTGACTTTGTTCCTGTCTTCCATAACTTTAGCCCCTTATCTGAGGGTATTCTGCCCAAAGGAAGATGCATTTTGATGGCCAATATCTGCCTAGTTGACTTGGGGTTTACTGGCTAGATTTCTTTCTCAAAGACCAACCCTTTAACTCAATTCACTCTGGATGTCTTGGACAACAATGGATTCCTGGCCAAGCACCATTTAGTGGTTATTTTGAGGCCTCCTGGCTCAGAATCAATTTAAATAATAAGAGTTTCTCTTTTGAACAGCAACCCTGAGGGTCTTCCCCTCCCAGTAGGATTTCTTTTTTTTTTTTAAGTTATTATTAAAGTGGTCATCTCTTGACTCACTTCTTAAAGAGGTCTATTCAATGAATGGGTGTTTCTTCACTTAAAGTAAGAACCTGAAAAGACCTTAGCTTAAAAGGGCCAAGGTCTCCCATTGCATCCTGGGACATCTTCAATCATCCTGACAGATATCTGGACACTGGAGCGAGATGGCTGTGGAATACAAAGTGAGGCTGGTCACTTTGCACAGTCCTCTCTCAAGCAAATCAAAGTTAATTGTAAGTCACATTATCATCTCCCTGATGTCATGGTCCTCTTCAAGAATGAAGGACAAACCACACAACCATCATCATTCCATGATTCTTCAAAAAATACAATGAGTAGATGAACTGTCACTTCTCCAAATCTTTCTCAAAACCTGGATGTCAGTTGATCCAATCAGGAGATCTAGTTTCATTTAAGACAGTTTACAAATTTTCTTCCTGTGTCTTCTCTGTCCTTTGTTTCAACTCCCAGGCAACCATTTGTCTTTTAATGTTTCAATTATGAAGATCATTTTTAATAGAAAAAGGAGAAAATCAGAGTTCCATGATGTGGCTTTTTCTGCATCATCCATTAGCATCATTTTATCTTGTCTAAGAATCTGACCTATCTCTTCCTTGTCCTTATTCCAAAGAAAATTTAGAAGGCCTATCTTAATGACCTCAATTTTTTTTGAAAGTCTAATCTTACTTAGGTTTTTGCCATCTTTTACACTCTTCCTAAAGAACTGTCCCACTTTTTTGATTCTCTCCAGTAACCTTCCTTTCCTTCTTTCTATCTTGATACGTGACTTTTTGAAATCTTAACAAAGAGCTCCCTGGTAGGTATGTCAATCTCTGGAGGCACTCACCTTTTTATGGGGAGCAACTCATGCATCTCAATTTAACTTCCATTTTAGAGTCTCAGGCCATGAGAACCTATCTGCTCTGTCTATCATTGATTTGGGTATAGATCTGGACATATCTGCACTCCCCTTTTTTAAAATTTTCCATTTTAAACCAAAATCATGCCTTTCTTTGAAGTTTCCAATCAATCAATCAATCAATCAATCAATATTTGTTAAATGCATACTTGAAAGCTAGATATCACAGTGTAAGAGTACCAGGTCTGGAGTCAGGAAAATCTGCATTAAAAACTAGCCCCAGACACATGCTAGCTGTGTGACCCTGGGCTAGTCATTTAACCCATTTTGCCCCATTTTCCTCATCTGTTAAATGACCTGGAGAAGGAAATTGAAACTACTCCAGTATCTCTACCAAGAAAAGTCCAAATGAAGTCTCAAAGTATGGGACATGACTGAAAAGACTAAACAACAACAAGGGCATACTATATGCTAGGCACTGTGATAAGCATTGAGGATACAAAAAGAGGCAAAAAACAAGCAGAAATAGTCTCTGCCCTCAAAGAGGTCATAAGCTAATGGCATCTAAGTTCCCAAATTTCCAAATAGCTCCTTGTCGTTTTCCCTCATAACAGCCTTTACTTTGGGGAAGACAAATGTGCACACTTAGGTAAAAGATACCTTCGCAACTATTTTGAGGTATTCCACATTTTACTTCAGTTTTTGTTTTTTATTTTTTTGGAAAAAAACACTGAACAAAACAGGGCAAGTGGGGATAAGTGACTTGCCCAAATTCACACGGCTAATAAGTGTTAAGTATCTGAGTCTGGATTTGAATTCAGGTCCTCCTGACTTCAGAGCTGTGCTCTATTCACCATGCCATCTAGATGCCCCTTCTTCAAGTTTAAAAGCACTCTGTTTTGGGGAAAAAGAGTAATGATAAAGGTTTTGTTTTGTTTTGTTTTCATTTTATTTTTTTTATAATTCAAGCAATTGAGCTATATATGCAGAGGAAAGCCCAATTTTGTAAAATCAAACAGTCCTCTGTAGATACCACCTATTGTTCCTCACCCATTTGTGTCTGCCCCAAGAGTCTATTATTCTATGCCTGTGTCTATATATATCCATCTCTGTCAGAGGTCCTGCTCCTAAGCTATCTTTCACCTCTGTACAATTAATCAGCCAACCATTATACAATGTCATACTGCTCTTTTTTCTTTCCCCAAATTTTCCCCATATTCTCACTAACCACCCTTTTACCTTCCTAACTTCAGTTCTTTAGGTCTCAAGGACATTCCACCATCTCATCCTACTTGAGTATTGCCAATCTGTTTCCATGCTGTTGGTAGTTTCTGCTTTCTCCATCTAATCATCCTGGACACCATACTTTTTTTTAAACAACATTTCTTTCACAGTTGTATAATTCACTTTTGCATTCCTGAGGTCACTCTCTAAGACCTTTGCTCTACATTTAAAAATACATATTACTCCATATTCAAAGATGAGTCCAAAATTTCTAGCCCCTGGTTGAGGGTCTCCTCCTAATTCATAATCACTTGTTTTTCTTCACCATTCTGGTTTCCTGGACAAAATTTACCCTATTCTACTTTACTAGTAGTATTACAACATTCCTCTTTAGGCATCTCTTTAAAAAATTTCATTCAAGGAGGCTGCATAATTCACTTTGTACTCCCCAAACCATTCTAAATGCTTCAGTCATACCATTAGCAAATATAAGCACTTATATTTGTAAGTGAGAAAAGAAAACTCAAGGCCTTCCTCTGCAGGCTCTTCCAGGAAATCCAAATCACCATGGTTGGGGAAAATGTCACCCGCTCATACTATTCCCCACCACCCCCCTACCCCCACCTCCTGGCATGCCTGTTCAAAAGTAGTTTAGGAGGGGATTAGGGAAAGGAGCAAAAGACAGCAAAATTCAATAAAGCCCTGGATTTTCTTTTAACAGTCTCAAGCTGAGTCAAAGCTTGATTGAGGATAGCTGGAGTTTTAAAACAGTGTAGGAACCCATGAGCCTCCACCATTTTATTTTATAATCTTTTGGTTGTTGTTTGTTTGTTTTGAAGATAGGACCACTTATTCAGAGAGTACTAGAAATACAACTTAACTAATTAAATGCTAACTTCTGAGTTGTGGGATATAAAATTAATCCACATAACTTGTCAATATTTTTTTATTACCGACAACATCTAGCAGGTAGAGAGAGAAATTCTATTAAAAATAACTACAGGATTTTAAGTAATAAAACATAAGTAGGAGCTAGCACCATTCCAAATATGATGACATCAATGCTACATAATTTCCAATAAATTTACATTTTAAAATATACCTGTACTTATCATTGGATTTAATACATAATAAAATTGCATGATATATGTATATATACATATATATATTTAAAGAATAGATATATATAAAGAATATATAAAGCGTGTATACATAAAGAATATATAAATATAAAGAGTGTATAGATATACAGATATTTAAAGAATATGTGTATGTATATATATATATATACATATATATATACTTATATATTTATATTTAAAGAAAGGTAAAGCAATACGGGAGTTAAACAAGCCAATTTCTTTCCATCCTACATATTAACATTGCCTCCAATCTTCAACCACAAATTTAATAGGCATGCCATCATTCAAGCTCTTGATTATAATATGCAGGGGTACATGGTGCCAGTGTTTGATTTGCTACTGGGTTTTCCCATCCTTGAGTCTGCTTTCCCACTGCTTATTCTTTTTTTTCTGTATTTCCAATCTCTCTTCTTCCCAAAATTATTTAACCTTCCCTTCCCTCCTCATTTAACCAGTAGACAAACAAGAAGAAGGGGAGGGAAGTCAGAGCTGGGGAGGTACCATCATATTTTTTCCACTCCCATTCTTGAGATTTGAATGATTCTAAACATCAAAAGTAAGATGTTCTGCCATGTTGCTTTCAGAGTCAATGCTATAAAATAGAATTCTCTATAGGCCAAGGATAAGAAATCAGGCCTGTGGTGATCTTTTATGCTTTCACAGCATGCCATGATTGCAGTAACAGTGACTTACCTCCACCAGCTTATTGGCATGTTCACGGAAAACTTGGGCATACTCCTTGACTTCTTTCTCATTCCCACTCTTGGCAGCCTCAATCAGTACCAGCAAGGGAACATTGGTTTCCAGGAATGAGTCTGATATATGATCCATCACTGCCTTCCGAAGCTACAGGAAAAGAAAACAGAGTAATAAGCAATTGAAAACTTGTCAATTGATTTTTTTTCTGATTTTTTTTGACATATTTACTAATTGTGGTTATACTTGGGGATAACCTTCTAATTAACATGACCACCCTCTCCCATTTCTCCAAGAAGTATCTACTCAAGGCAGTTTGAGGGAATATACAGTAATGAACCTGGCAATTAAAAGGCTCTTACAGGAGCTAAACCTCCCTTGTATACATAAATGGATGAGATGGCCCCAAGTAAGGTATCTCTTTAACTATAGATTTAAGGGCCTTATTAGTGTTTCACTATACTTTCAACAATAATTTAAAGAAGGCAGCATCATATGATGACCACATTGGTTCTAAAATCAGAGGATGTGGTTCAAATGCTACCTCTAGTGACCTTTGGCAAGTCACTTAAAATTTCTGGGCCTCAATTTCCTCATCAATAAAATGAAAAGTTTAGAATATATGGTCTCCTCAATCTTTTCCAGCTCAATATATGACTTTTATCATGTGTTACAAGAGGAGTGCAACTGACAGCATCTCTATATTTCCTCTAGGACAGTCTTCTCTGCATTTAAATCCCTTCAAATCTGTGTGTAGCTATGTTTTTCTGACTTCCCAAATAACTAGTGCCATCTCAGACATAAAACCTGCAACCACTGTAAAATATAGCACACAAGACAATCCAATCAATTCTTGTTACACTGTGTTGGTAGAGCCAAGTACTTTAGAAAGTTCTACTGGAATGAGTTATCAAAGGAAATCCTCATCCATGGATCTTCATACTCAAAAGTGGTAACAGCGAGGGGCTAGAGGAAGAAGGTCATTTGGAGAAATATGGTGAACAAGGAAGAGAAGATAGAGCAGAATAAAACAAACAGAAAAAAGAACAAACTAGCAAACAAATTGGATACCCACTGATTAATGGTGTTTTGTACTGATTGTGATATATGAATCCAAATCAATAACTATTGTGTCTTAAGATTAAAAAATACAAGGAATTCTGAGAAACATGGGAAGAATTGAATGAACTGATTCAGAGAGATATAAGAAGAAACAAAGGAGCAGTATAACCAATGGCCACAGAAGTTTAAAGGAAAATGGTCTTAAAAGATGTGGGAATTCAAACCAATGCAACAATAAATCTAGTTACTAGATGACAGATTGCAAAACTTATGTCTTTTCAGTAGAGTAAAAAACTAAAGGTATAGATTGAGGCACACATTGTTGGTGACTACCATTGGGTCCATTTGGTTTGCTTAAGAAAACTTCCTTGTTATAAATGATGGCAATGTGTATAGAATGCTTTTTGAAAATGACAGTGATATAAAAAGAGTTGAAGCATCAATTTAAAATTATGTAAAAAATTAGAAGGCTTATATCTGTGCCATCCAGCACTGCCTACCAATGCCTTAACTCTCTGACTTTGTCTCTGTCTCTGTCTCTCTCTCTCACACACACACACATTTTCATATATATATATATATACACACACACATATATACACACGTATACGTATGTATACACACATATACAAATATATACATATATGTATGCCTATATATGTATACATGTATATGTGCACACATATATGCATGTATGTATTGTGTGTATACTTATATTTCTATGTGCAGATCCAGGCCTTCTAAGTCTTTGGGTATGGTCTTTTGACTGAGTTCAAGTTTTACAGAACAAATGCTTTTGGGAAGGGAATTGTTATGTAAAGTTTGAATTCAGTCAAAGGATCCTACTGGAGGACCTAGAAGGCCACATGTGGCCTCAAGGTCACAAGTTCTCAACTCCTGGTACACAGACTTTTTTTTTAACATGTTGTTCTCTCTCAGTAGAATATCACATCCTTGGGGGTCAATGACTGCTTCGCTTTCTGTCTTTGTATGCTGTGAGAATGACTATTAATAACTAATGGTTTGGGGAAAATCCACAGTTCTCCCCTTCTTCTAAAGTTCTTAAAAGTTCAGACTATAAAAGAAAATTACTGATAATGAAACTGCCTTAACTCTGGAGGAGAAGGTAAGGCTGGTGACTTTGCACAGCCCTCCCTCACTGAAATCAAAGGTGACTGCAAATCATATCATCACTTCCCTGATGTCATGGTCCTCTTCAAAAATGAGGGACAAACACAACCTCTCTCTCTCTCTCTCTCTCTCTCTCTCTCTCTCTCTCTCTCTCTCACTCTCTCTCTCGTCTCCTTTCACAAAACCTTAAACCCAGTTCACTCTGAAGCCCATAAATTTGACTGCAATATATCCCTTCCTAAGCTCCATTACAGTGAATGTCCAATGGTAACTATTTCTCTTTGTAATAGTAACCCTTAGGGTCTTCCCCTCCTAGCTTGATATATTTTTTCTTTTTCTAATTAAAGAGGCCATCCCTTGACTCACTTTTTACTGAGGCCTATTCATTGAATGTGCATTGCCTCTCTCTTAAGTGAGTACATGAAAATGTCTTAGCCTAAAAGGGCCAGGCACTCCCATTGCATCCTGGGTTACCTCTAGTCATCCTGATTAATATCTGATCACTGGATTCAGATGTCTCTGCAGGAGAAGATGAGGCTGGCGACCTTGCACAGCCCTTCCTCACTACAAGTTTTGTCATCATTTCCCTCATGACAAGGTCCTCTTGGAAAAATGAACGGCAAACACAACCACCAAAACCACAACCACAACCACAACCACAACAGCATTAACTCTCCTTAATCTGGGTCAGACCCAACCTTATAAGGAATTGAAGATGAGGAAACCAGTTGTGTTCTAATAAAGCTTGGGTGAAGACAGATGGTTTTGTCTACATAACATAAGGTTGCTTGTTGAGTATAGTGATAAGTTTCTCTGTTCAAGTGTCACTCCCAGCCCCTCACTGAACACCTAAGGATATATGAACTGTGAGCTCTAATGCCTTGGGTAGTTGGTCAAATATAGATGACCACATAACCATCCTTTCATTAATAACTTTCAGACCTTATTAAAAATGATTAAATTACCCAGACGCTGTCGCTCAAAACTGTTTTGATAATGACAATGCTAATTGCCTAGCCCAGTATATCATATAGTAGCTGCTTATCCTATTTTCCATAAATTAAATTAAAATGCCACTGAAGGCAGGTGACCTAGGATCCTAAGCCTGTCTTGGACACTAAGTAGACGGGTAACCTTAAAATACTCTCAGTCTCAGTTTCCCAATATGCAGAAGCATATGAACTTTTGTGCCTCAGTAGGTTGTTTTTAATATTCATACATGGTAAAGAACTTTGAAATACTCTGAAAAGCTAAATGCATACATGGAATGGGAAGACTTTTCTGTGCCACCCTTTGAATGCATGGTGTTCCCCCTCAGTGGCCCATAGGCAGTTCTCTAAGTTCATAAGCTTCTTAGCAAGTGCTTAAGTGTATGAGTAGAGATGCTTCTTTACCTGAGGCTTCCTATGCCAATGAAAGTCCACATCAGGATATTTTCTAAATGGTCAAAAGATCATAGACATCTGGCTAGAAGGGTTATCAGAGGCCATGGTACTATTATTCCTTCTGATTTCCTCCAGGTGGGATGGAGAATGGAATAGGGTGAAGAAGACCGGATTTTGAATCTGACACTGTATTTCCAATCTAAGATAGAGTTTTTGCCACCTGTGTGTGATTGGGAAAGTCACTTATCTTCTTAGACCTCAGTTTCCCCTTCTAGATAAGAAAGAAACTAGATTACAGTATCTCTTGGCTTCTTTCCAATTCTGTTTCCAAGATCAAATAAACATGGGATGATCATAAAGGCAGGAGAAGACTTGGACAAAAGTATGGAGTGTGTGATGAATTTTTTGTTTGGTTGGTTTCAGTTTTCATCTCCTCTGTATTCTAAGCATTTTTATGACAAGCATGCTCACAGCCTCTTCCGTTTTCTCCTATAAAAATCTGCACTCATATTCTTTATCCAAGTGGTGGAGTGACCAAAAACAATTTAAGGTGAGAGTCCTCCAAAGACAATATGTTTTGTAATACAGATTAGGGCCTTAAGCAAAAGGGGAGGGGGAATCCATAACAGAAAGATTTTTAGCCCCTTGGAATCCTAAATATTTGCAATTACCAATATCCATTTCAGAAAGAAACAAAGTCTGTTACTCTGGAACGACGGAAGCCTATGGGTACAGAATATTGCATATGATCTCAGATAATGGATGGTGATATGGTCAGTACAAAGTAGTAATACGGTCATTACATTAGTTTCATTTAATGAACTGTCTTTGTTAAAAAGGAAGACTCATTGGGAGTTGGTTGGGGGAGTTTATCCAGAAATGAAAAATAACACCTTAAATAGTATGTTTTAAAAATATTAAGAGTTAGCTTATTCTAAAGGAGTCACCTGTACCTCCTACTTGTAGCACCAGCCTGAGACAAAGAGGAGGCTCACATGTAGTTAGACCACAGGTAAGTCTTCTGATTTTTCTCTATAGTCAGGACCCTGCAAATAGCTCCTTAAAGGTCAAAAAGATCAAGTCTCCCCAACTCCCCAGGATCCCACCCGTCACTGGCCACAATTTCTGTTATATTGCAGTGGGAAAGAAGGCACCCATCCTCAAGGGAAAATTAAATACATTCCCCAAAGGATCTTTAGCCTGGCTTCCTTCATTGTGAGCTAGGCATGGGGGGGTTAAACAATCTGAACTGAGACACTGTGAACCAAAGACGGGAAGAATAAGAAAAGCTGGGCGTCCATTTGCATATTTCCCCAGTAAATGTGCTGATCTGGTGGTGACAGCTTAGTTAGCATGATCTATCTGCTTATGTCGCTGATTCCATCAGGCCGGGGGGAAATGTGAGCAAATTGCATTTTCTCCTCTTGTGCTAATTACAGCCATGCCGATGCACATCATTTAGTACAACTCCAATCTATAGAGTTGGACACAGGCCTCTCCCCTCTTCTCCCCTCCCTTTCCCCCTGTCTCCCACACCACCCCATTGAATGCTCCAGAATCCATTTCATACACATACTTTAGCCCAGTATGGCAAAGAACATTCTAAAATCTTTCATTAGGAAGGGACTTCCATGGAGGACTGGATTTGGAATCAAGGGATGTGGGTTTGAATCTGGCTTATCTAATTTGTAGCTATGTGGCTTGGGGCAAATTGCAAGCCCTCTCAGGGCAAGTCAACTTCATCATCTGTAAAAGCTATGGACTAGTTGTTTTCTCAAGGTCACTGTTATTTAAATTCACTTCTGGTTCTAAAGCCTGGGCTCCTATGAATTCAGCAAACATTAAATAACTGACTAATTAATTAATATTAAGTGACCTACCCAAGGTTATCCAGCTAACTGCTGGCAGAATCTGCACTAGAGTAGAACAGATATTTTACTCCTTCCCTGTCTTTGTTCATGCCAGATATAAATTGGTTACCATCAGTAATCTGAACCTTCCTCCTGGGCGTTTTCTTCTGGTGACCAGGCCCTTGTGCCACTCCACAATATTCCTTCTCCACCCAGACCATTCCCTGACATACAGGAAGTGTTTAATACATATTTGTTGACTGACCAACTGACCTCCACCTCTTCCCCACCTGTAACCTGGATTCTGCCTCTGGGTTCCTCATCCTGATAAGTGAGCTTTTTTCCCTTTTCTTGTTGAAGTCTAGCATTTCATGTCACATCACAGCCTGCTCCAGATCATGTGACCATCTCCCGGCCACAATTTCCCCCAATAAAATGGAAACTCTTTAAAAGACAGGATTAATCTGTATTCTTATATTTGACTTTAAGTTTAGATATTAGCTATGTCTGACAAACAGTAGATGCTTAATAAATACCTGAGTGACTGAGTAGTTAGCAAGAATAAGTAGCTAAAATCTGAAGCTAGACATCTGGCTTCTCTTTGTGAGCTTCTCCCAGACCTGCCTGACCATCCTGTCCTCTCTGTGGTTGGGTCTTCATTTCTTATAGCCTGTAGCAAATTTGGTGCCCACTGACCAAATTTAAAAATTGCTATTTATATCTCTGACCAGAAGGTAAAAGAATTATATTCATTCATTTAGTGTCTCAACAAACATGTATTATGTGTCTAGTAAGTGCTGGAAGAAACCTAGACCCTGGCCTCAAGGAACTCCCAATCTGGGAGAAGACTAGGAGATTCACAGATACTGGAACTCTCTAAAAGCAAGGACTGAACCTTTGTGTTCATTAGTATAGGAAACTCCCATAGAAGAAAATTTCCTCTAACAAACCATCTCTGTAACTTACAATCTGAGATATTTGCCTAGAATACAGAGAGTTAACATCACTACCCAGGGCCACATATTCAGGATTTGTTAGTGGCAAGACCTGAACTCTGAACTTCCCAACTTTAGAGTTGGCTTTCTATGCATTATGTCACAATCTTCATCATGAAAATATAATACAAATATTGATATAAGTTCATAATCACAAGGTAAATGCTAAGAATTCATATGAAGGATAGAGCATAAATGTTAACTCTTTGAATGTGGCATCAAAAGACCCCATTTCAAATCTTATATTTATAGACTAGTAGCCATGAGACTATAACAAATCATTTACTCTCCCTTGATAATAATTTTGGGACAGCTAGGTGGTGAGGTGCCAGACCTAGAATCAGGAAGATCTTATTTCAAATCTGGCCTCAGATGCTTACTAGCTATATGACCCTGGGCAAGCTACTGGTTGCCTCAGTTTCCTCATCTGTAAAATGAACTGGAGAAGAAAATGACAAAGCACTCCAGTATCTTTGTCAAGACAACTGCAAATGGAGTCATGAAGCGTCAGACAATACTGAAAAAAAAAATGACTGAACCACAAATATTTATCTGCAAAATGGGGAAAGTAATTCTTTTATAACCTTTGTTGTGGGGACATTATAAAATGTTTTGTATACTGTTATTCCTAAAGAAATGGGAGCAGTTTTGATTAGAGAGGTCCATATGGGGAGTAGAATGTGGAACCAGAAAAGCTTCATGAGTATTCTTAATGAATGGGTAGGATCCCTACAGAATTAGGGTGCTAGTAAGGGTGCTATGTGGTACAGCAGAACAAATACTGGTCTTAGTCAGGAAAACCTGGTTTCAAGTCTCATCCCTGGTGCTTGCTACCTGGGAGACTTTGGGGAAGTCACAAAAATTCTCTGAGTCACAGCTTCCTCATCTGTGAAAAGGGAGTACCCTGGTACCTGCTTCAGATGGTTCTTGTGGGTGAGACTCAAATGAGATAAAATAGGTAAAGTGATCTGAAAACTTTAGAGCCCTATGTCATCCATTCTTTTCACCATTATTATGTTAATTAAAATAAACAATTGTGTTGTTGTGGAGCTTTTTCAGTCATGTCTAACTCTTCATAATGCCATTTGTGGTTTTCTTGGTAAAAATATTGAAATGGTTTGCCATTCACTTCTCTAGTCCATATTACAGCTGAGAAAACTGAGGCAAACAGTGTTAAGTGATTTGCTCAGTGTTAAGTAACAGCTAGTGTCTGAGGCCAGATCTGATAACAGGAAGATGTGTTTTCTGATTCCAGGCCAATGCTCTATCTACTGCACTACCTAGCTGCCTCTAAAATAATAATAACTACATTATATAGAACTTTTGAGGTTTGTAAAAATAGACATATATTCATATCTAGGTGTGTATGAATATGTGTATATGAATATGTATATATACATAAATATATACACAGAGACATACATTATAGATTTACATATATACATGTTTGTACAATTTTTAGACAAGTAGGGGATATAATCAGTTGCCCCTTTTGAGAGATGAGAGTGCTGAGGCTAAGAGATTTTATTAATTTCTTGTGGTCTCACAGTCAAAAAGTGTCAGAGTCAGGGCTCAAGCCTATGTTTTCCCACCTCTGAGACTAGCACTCTATCTACTATAATGTGTTGTTCCCTTGCTAATACTTATACCTCTAGAATTTTCCTCAAAAGATTGTGTGTGTCTCAAATGAGATACTCAAAAAACATTTTGTCATACTTTGAAACACTGTAAATATCAGTTATCATTAAGTTTGGTAATAGAGGCATTATAGGGATAGGGAATCGCATGAACAAGAAAAATATGTGGGGGTGCCCTGGTGCAGATTCTGCCACTATCTGGGTTGTTTTTGGATAGAACACTTAATAACTATGACTTAAATATATCTGCCACTTAAACAGACTAAAATAATATTAGCTAGCTAAGTAACTGCCTAGTGAGTTAAGTGCTCTTTACTGAATTCAGAGGACCATAGCTTTTAGAGACGGGAGTGAACTTAGAAATAACCTTCTCATTATAACAAAGAGAAAGGTGAAACCCAGTGAGGTCTTTGACCAAAGTAACACAGTAAGTAGTACTCAGGTCCTTTAAACCTAAGCCTCAGGTGCTCCTCACCACACCCCTGAATATGTGTCTACACACCGTCTCAAGCAATGCAACAACTCTTCTAGAAAGACATCTGCACCCATGTCCAAGATGGCTCTCCCTAACATCTTCCAGGTGCCTAAAGTCTATTCCCCTTTTCTGTTATATAAGCAGATGACTGGGTAACTGCATCACCAATCACGATGGCCCCAATTTCACCAACATGGAGTATGGAGAGTCGATCAAGATTAATCCCTAAGGGAGAATTGGCAAGAGAAGCTTTAAAAAAAATCATTGAAGTTGGCATGAACCCCTCCCTCTGATATAGAGCTATTCTCTGTACACCAGGGCTGCCAACATTTCTCAGCCTATTGCCTTAAGCTCTGGATATAACTGTTATTAAATATGAAAAGAAAAGAAAAAAACAACAAAGACCACAACAGTAAAGACACCAGGCTGGGAGCCATCTAGCCAAAGGGGCCCTACCAGAATCAAACCTCATTAAGTCAGCCCCTTTTGAGCTAGACAGTAAGTCAATTACAGTAATCATTCAATGCAGTAATCCACCCAAGAAAGCTTTAACAAGCTCAGGTACTACCAGCACACAGCTGGGCTGATAACGACCACATTGTTTTAGATTGAGAAGATCTAGGAACAAAGTTTTGAACCCTCCAGGAGAGCATTAGAGAATGACCAATGGATAGTATACCCAAGAGAAAAAAATCCTCTGCTCATTCCATTATCCTGACAGCATTAGCCATTTTCTGTGAAACAGAAAATCATTTTAATTAGAAGCCTAGCATCCTTCCTCAGTTAAACCAATTACCTCTTCAAAAGTCAGACTGCACTATTCCCAAACCCCCTTCACTTCAACTATGACTGTTTATGGTTAATTTAGAGCAGAATTTTCAGTGTTAGGATTTTGTCAGCATGGTTTTGGTGCAGTAGACAGCATTGGGACATACAGAATCAGAAAGGCTAAGATTCTTTCCTGCCTTCTGAGGGTCTGAAATCTAAGAGAGAGCCCCATGAATGAGTTGATTAAAGCATGAGAACTCATATGAGCAATGAATTTATAAAGAGATGGCAATGATCATTTCACCTACCAGCTTTTGTTAACTCCTCACTGACCAGATTCAAGAGTCTTTAAGATACTAAAATGAACATAAGAACCATGCCTTGCACATGTGTCCAAAGGCCTCAGTGCACATATAAGTTCTACTCTTTTAACACTGACTGACTTTCCCAGAATCCAACTTTTTAAAAATCTTTCTTTTTCCTTAGTTATTATGACTAAAATTCTTACTGGTACCAACCATAGTGTACAGTGGCATAGATTTAGAGGTGTAAGCAGCCATAGAAGACATTGAGTATAACTTCATCATCTTACAAATCAGCAAAATGGGACCTGGGGAATGTAGATTCAGAGCTGGAAGGAGCCACAGAAGCCATGGACTCTAACTCCCCCATTTTACAGGTGAGAACAATGAGGCCCAGGGTGGTTAAAAGATTTATTGAAGGCCACATGGTGTCTGGGGAAGGATTTCCTAAATCTTAAGTGTAGCACCCTACCACCCACTAAACTATGCTACCAACTCTTCTGTGAAAGCAGTAGTAGAATATAATCTGAGGAGAAGAGAAAGAAGAAGAAGAAGAAGAAGAAGAAGAAGAAGAAGAAGAAGAAGAAGAAGAAGAAGAAGAAGAAGAAGGAGAAGAAGAAGAAGAAGAAGGAGAAGAAGAAGAAGAAGAAGAAATTTGCTATTCAAATAATGTTATTCAAGTCATAATCATGCCGTGAATTACTGGTAAATGTTTATCAATCAGGTCTCCAGAAAAAAAATGTATTTACAACATACAATTGAATTTGTGTTATTAAAATTTTCTCCATTCCTTTTTAAAAGCAAACATTCAACAATACAATAACTCAGCCTCTGTTTATAGCATTTGCCAGTTTCTGGGGTGTAAATATTCTCAATGAAAATTTAACAATCAGCACTCACTAGCCAGTTCAGGTTGGGCACATTCCTGGATATATCATTCTCCCATAAAAAGGACTTTGTCAAGAGTCTGTGGAAAGATTCCATGGGTTTGTGAACTTAAAAAAAATAATTTCAATAATTAGTTCCCTTTGAAATCCATTGTATTTAAATATTTGCCTTCAAAAGCATAATTCTGAGGATAGATTCCTAGGTTTTACCAAATTGCCAGAGGGATCTTTGACACACAACAAAGAACCAACATCTAGATGAGAACAGCAGGTGGAGTTCAATGAAATGAAACTGAGTAGGGATAAATAAAAAGTCTTGGACTTGAATGAAAAACTAAACTTCACAATTATAAGAGGAGAGAGATAAAAATATAAGCGTTTTCCTGAGAATAAAAAAGACAGATATCCTGTAGTAGAAGTATTAGATTATTCCCTTTTTTTAGATGAATGAACTGAGTCTCAAAGAGATAAAGTCACTAGGACTAAAATCCAGGCCTCTTCCTTCCTTGTTCTAGTGGAAAACTAAACCAGCTTAGCTCCCAACTAAGAGACCATTCAAATGAGTGGTTCTGCAAACAGTTAGATCCATTAGGCCAATAGCTGTCTCCATTTCACCTGTACTTCTAATACCTGGCACACAGCTGGTGTTTAATGAATGTGTGGTGAACTGAACTCATATCACTCATGCAGTCAATCAAGAAGTATTTATTAAGTGCCTACTGTTTGCCAAGAACTGAACCAAAGATTAGGATGATAAATGACAAGAAGGAAAGGATCCCTACTGTGTAGGCACTGACATTTTAGGAAGAGCTAACCTTGATGAAGATAATCTTCATCACTAAAAGGAACTGAGATGACCAGTATCTGGATGTAGTGTTTGCATTCTTTGTGCCAGGAGCAGAGAACCTGCAGCCTTGAGGTCACATGAAGCCCTCCAGGTCCTCAAGTAAGACCTTTTGACTGAATCCAAACTTCACAGAAAAAAAAATCCCCTTAATAAAAGGAATAGATCTGTGAAGTTTGGACTTAGTCAAAGGACTGCATTTGAGGACCTAGAGGGACACATGTGACCTTGAAGTTGCAGTTCCCCACCCCTGGTCTATGTAATGACCAGTATAAGCTTAGTACTCATAACTCAGAATTATAAAATATTCAACATCTCCCCAGAGATACTTTGACATGAACATAAGTAAAATTCCAATAAGCTTCAGAATTATGCTTGTGGTGTTCATGCTCTTGTCCTGTTCTGTTGCTGAGCATGGGACCCCAAGATCTCCCCCAAGATGATTCTGCCAGTTCGCCAATGGATCGTGTTACATTATACTGTCATATTTTATTAAAGATGCAGGAATATAAAAAATGAATCAATTAAGCTAAAAAAGAAGATTACCCTCAGATATGTGGTGGGCATCCAGCCCACCTAGAACACCCAGGCACCTACTATCTGCAGGGCACAGAATAAGGAGACCATTGGTAATATAACAGTCTCAGAGTAGGCCGATGGTTTTACAAATAATATATCTAACCCTAAGGCAATGCTATCAGCTAAAGACTATTAATACCTCCAGATGATGAAATTGGTGCTTACTCTGTGATCTGCTCAGGAATTTTCATTCAAAAGTCATTTAATTGAATGCCTACTATGTGACAGGTGTTGTGCTTGCCAGTGGGAACCCAAATACAGAAACAAAACTGCCCCTGCCTTCACAAAGGTCACATTCTTCTGGGGTGAGAAAATATGGATAGACATAGGTATGTACAAAACAAATAGAATGTTAAATGACTTGCATTGGAGACATTGGATTCAAACAGCCAGGTAGGTAGGCTACACAGTGATTAGAGCACTGGGCCTAGAGTCTGAAAGTCATGAAAGCAAATCCTGTTTCAGATACTCCTAGCTGTGTGATGCTGGACAAGTCACTGAACCCCTGTCTGTTTCAAGTTACCTCAATTGTAAAAGAGAGCTAATAATAGCATCTCCCACACAATGTTGTTGGCAGAACCAAGTTAGATAAAATTGGCAAAGTTCTTAGCCTAGTGCCTGACACATAGTAGGTACTTAATAATTATTTGTTTCCTTCCTTCAAACCCAGATTTCTCCTGACTGCAAGTATTCCTTAGATACACCATCTGTCAAAGTTATCATCCCTGAGTCTAGCTGACCATGAGTGAAACTTCCATGCTCAAGTTGTAGGGATGGCAAAACCATTTTTTCCAGTGAACTGAAGAGCTCTTTCCATTGGACACAATGAAAGATACCATAATTGGCCACTGAGCTATGACTCCACAGTGACTGAGTGGCTGGTTCAATCTAAATTTCTAGCCATGGTAAGAGATAACTATTATTTCACTATATTGACTATGAGAAATTGAGGGTTTTCCTTTTCATCATGGCAACTGTCCCCACTTGTCAACTAGAACAAGGAGCCTCAATGAGGTGGCCTTTGGCCTGGAAAAATTTTCCATTTTGAGCTTCCTTTATTGATTAGATGACCAAACTTGACTTGAAACAGAAATACTTAATAAAGGTTTGTTGACTGACTGACACAAATGAGGTTTTGAATTATCCAGGAAGATATAAAAGATTTTGTCATAGAAGGCAAGCTGGAAAGAACCTTAGCGGTGACCAAGTCCAGTGTCTTGAATTGGAATTGAGAGGTTATGTGACTTGCCTTTTCTGAAGCAAGACTCGAACTTAGAGTTTCCTGAGTATAGGATTCTATCTAATATGCCACTTGTCAGCTGAAGCTAGAGAAGCTGGGTAGTACAGTGCATAGAGCACCAGGCCTGCAGTCAGGAAGAGCTAAGTTGAAATCTGGTTCAGATTCTTACTAGCTGTGTGACCCTGGGCAAGTCACTTTAACCTGTTTGCTTCAGTTTCCTTATCTGTAAAATGAGCTGGAGAAGAAAATGGCAAACCATTCCAGTATCTTTGCCAAGAACACTTCTTGGAATGGTCCATTCGGGGTCAGAAAGAGTGGGATGTGACTGAACAGGAGCAACAGATGTTGAGGAGTAATAGGGGAAGACTTTGCATTGGAGGAGATGACCACCAGAAAAAGAAGAGCCATCCCTAGTTAGCCATCCCACAACCAGCTATATATTCTGATGAGATTTGAATCAACTTCAGGAACAGTATAAACAATAAACATAAGTTAACTCACTGAATTACGTTTTGAGGCTTACTGTCAATGTTTGTGAAAGAGTATATTGTATTCAGTATTTCTTTCATTTTAATCACATTTTGGTGGTTTTTTTTCTGTTAAATATAAAGACAATTTTAACATTCATTTTTTGGAGGGGGGAAGGCATGGCAATTGGGGTTGAGACTTGCCCAAAGTCACAAGGCTAGTAAGTGTCAAGTGTCTGAGGCCGGATTTAAACTCACATCCTCCTGACTCCATGGCCAGTGCTCTATTCACCATGCCACCTAGCTATCCCATGTTCAGTATTTCTTTTGTTCATAGAAAATGTCTGTCCTGTCCCATATCTGATTCATCGTGTATATGTAATACTTTTCCACTTTGGGCATAAGGTTTAGACAGGAGTCTTGATTTAAGCAGTATTCCCCTAAGACACTGGGAAGAGGCTATAAGAAGTATTGTAAAGAAAAGTTAAGCCCCTATCATCAGGAAACAAATTCTTTCAATGCAGTATTGAATTGTTTAAACTACATGCCTAGGTTAAGAATACACGAATGCCTTAGGGAAAAGAGGGTAGAATACCCTAGCCCACTGTGCCCAGTAGTGGGCTTTATCCTCTTTAACAGTGAGCTTGAAAGATGATTTCTCAAAGTCATTTGTACCACAGAAAATATAAGGACGATGACTCATGGCTTATCTTTTATAGCCCATCTACCATAACAACCTTTGAAGGAAGCTTTCAAAGTGAGACCCGAAGGTCACACACCATTACAATCTATCATATTTGGTTTTAAAAGACTGGCTTTAGAGATGGATGTATGGGGGAGAGGGAGCAGGCAGGGGAAGGAGTGGGAGTTTCCATAAACTTAAAAAAAACACATTCCTGTGAGTGAGAAGTTCACGAAGGAAACTGAATAGAATATCTGGAGTTGACAACTTTAAATTGGCTTGGCCTGGAAATAATTCTAGCTGACAACAGAGCATGGTATAGTAGATACAGGGCTGGATTTGAAGTGATAGAAATAGGAGTAAGGATTTTATCTTCGATGTTTGTTGGTTCTGTGACACTGGATAAGTCATTTAACTTCCCTGAGTTACCATATGCTCATCTATGAAGCTTAGAAAATACTGCCTTTAGTACCAAATGAATGGGCTGTAATGAAAACTGAATGAGATAATGGATGTAAAGAGTTTGGAAACCTAAAAGTAGGAAGGCATTATTACCATTATTCATTTTTATTTTTGTTATTTATTTATAATTTTATTATCATGTGTCATTTCCATTTTCATCTTAATTCAATGGAATTTGGGTAGAGATTGTCTTCAAATCAATTACTTTACATCACATTGTTTTTTGATATAGTCATTTCTCAACCTTCATGGTAGTAACATTCCTAGAAAATGGTGCAAAAGTCAAAAATGAAAATGTTGATATATGGAACCTATGGGAAATAAGGGGTTAGCTTCCCATGACCACCTAAAACTGTAATCTTTTCCTAGAGATTATTGAAAATATATTTTCAACATACAATTATTTATAATAGCATTTATTCTTATATGTATTTTTCCTAATGCACTAGCCATAAAATAACCCATAAAACGCAGTACACAAAATAAAATTGGTAACATGCAAAACATTTTTCTTGCTAATAATTCTCTAGAAATCCTGGGACTTTTGTTTGAACATTTTAATAAACAATACAATGATTCTAGATAATACTATGACTTTGACCGCTGTATGAAAACCAAGGGAGGGGTTGCTGGATCTTTGCTTCTGTTGGAAGATATTGAGACTAGCTAGGTCTTGACATCACTTCTAACACTCACAGGGCACAGGGAGCTCTTTACCGGACAATTGTGGTATGAATAACACTCATGAAATGCCCAGTAGGATACCATCTGCTCCACAAACTTGTAGACCTCGCATCTCTTATTTTTTTCCTCCAATGTACACAGTTCTCAAGTGTGCACCATTTCCAACATGAAAGTGAAAATGACGTTACTAATAAAATTACCCTACCACTTGAAATCATGAAAGTTGAACATGTTAATATTTAGGATTGACTGTATAATGTGCTGTGCACTATTGCATTAGTGGAAAAAAAATCACTACTTGATATAACTGAATGAAAATGTTAGGATGTAAACTCATCTTCTATAGGTTCCATTAATTTTTTTTTTTGCAAAATTACGAAAGCAAACAGGATGATGAGGATAAAAATACTCCATTCTGTTCTTGCATTGTTTTCTTCCCTTCTTCAATCCAATTCAACAAAAATTTATTAAGTCTTTACTATAAGACAGGCTCTATGCTAAGTGCTAAAAAATCCCTGTCCTCAAGGAGGTTACATTTTCATACATACAGACAACACACTAAAAGACGCTAGAAAATGTGTCTGTAGGTGATACCAGAGGGTACCTTGTTCTATGACTTCTTCTGCTCGGTCTTTATGTTTTTAAAAGCTCTTCATTCCATGCAGTATGGAGAATATGAGTATTCATTATGGAGGCATCTAGAGGCAGCTAGGTGACACAGTAAATAAAGTTCTTAACCTAGAGTCATGACGATAAGAGTACAAATCTAACCTCTGACACTTAATAGCTACTGAAATTTGGTAAGTCACTTAACTTAGATTTGTCTTAGTTTCTTCATTTGTTAAAGGGAGGAAATATTAGCACCTGTTTCCCAGGTTTGTACGGATTAAATGACATGATAGTTGTAGAATACTTTAAAAATTTAAAGGATTATGTAAATGCATGCAACTATCTTTTCAAAAAGTGTATCTTCCTTAAAATGGTATGGATGGATGTGATGATTAGGTGATTGTGAGCTCCATTGTTGTCTATGATAATGCTTTAGTTCCAGTACAGTTTATGTGTTATATTGAAATCTATATTACTTTTCATCTATTTAGGAAAAATAATGAGCTTTTTTATCAGAGTATTTTTATTTATTCAAATATTTCCTAGTTTTACATGTAAAAGTTTTAAACCTTTGGGGTTTTTTTTAATAATTCAAGTTCCATATTCTTTCCCTCCCTTGTTTCCTTTTCCTTGAAAAGGCAAATGATTTGAAACAGATTATACTTATGAAATCA
The DNA here is from genome assembly GCA_028646575.1 of Pseudocheirus occidentalis. Classification (NCBI taxonomy): domain Eukaryota; kingdom Metazoa; phylum Chordata; class Mammalia; order Diprotodontia; family Pseudocheiridae; genus Pseudocheirus; species Pseudocheirus occidentalis. The sequence goes on from CM053595.1 coordinate 301,565,445, forward strand.
TGCAAAAAAACTTCCATATTAGCCATCCTACAAAAGACAACATTGGCCAAATAATAATAATAAAATTTTAAAAGTATGCTTCAATCTCCAGATTCCACCAAGTCTTTATCTGGAAGTCGATGGCATTTTTCATCATAAATCCTTGGAATTATTTTAAATCATTGCATTAATGAGAACAATTAAGTCATTCACAATGGATTACCATATAATATTGCTATCACTGTGTATGTTCTCCTGATTCTGCTCAATTCATTTCGCATCTGTTTATATGTCTTCACAGGTTTTTCTGAAACTCTCCTGCTCGTCATCTTTTTTTTTATTGTTTTTGCATTAAATTTTTTAAATTTATTTTTAGTTTTCAACATCCATTTCCACAAGATTTTGAGTTTCAAATTCTCACCCCATCTTTCCCCTACCCCCCCCAAAGATAGTGAGCCTACTGAATACCCCTTCCCCCAATCTGCTGTCTCTTTTATCCTCCCTCATTCCCCCTCTAACTTTCCAGTATGGTAAGTTGGATTTCTATACTCTACTGCCTGTACATCTTATTTCCCAGTTGCATGTAAAAACATTTTTTTAACGTATGTTTTTAAATTTTTGATTTCGAGATTCTTTCCCTTCTTCCCTCTTCACCTACCCCCACTGGGAAGATAAGCAATTCAATACAGGTTGTACATGTGTAGTCAAACAAAATGTTTCCATAGTAGTTATATTGTGAAAGATTAACTATATTTCCCTCCATCCTATTCCACTCCCCACTTTTTCTATTTTCTACTTTGATCCTGTTGCTTTTCAAAAGTGTGTGCTTCTAACTACCCTCTCCCACAATCTGCCCTCCCTTCTATCATTACCCTCTTATCTCCTTTCCCTTTACTTTCCTATAGGGTAAGATACCCAAATGGATGTATATATTATTCCCTCCTTAGGCCAAATTCATTGAGAGTAATGTTGACCCATTCCCTTTCATCTTCTTGCTCTTCCCCTCCATTGTAGCAGGTTTCTCTTGCCTCTTTTATATGAGATAATTTACCCTATTCTCACTCTTCCTTTCTCCTTCTCTATTATATTCCCCTCTCACCTCTTAATTTTATCTTTTAGATATCATACCTTCCTATTCAACTGATCCTTTGCCCTCTGTCTCTGTGTACATGTACACACATATACACACAGTCACACATGCATTTATACACACATACACCCTCCTATATACACATACATACACACATACATGCATGTGTACATACATGTGTAGATATATGCATACATACATATATTCCCTTCAACTATACTCATATTGAGAAAAGTCTCATGAGTTACAATTATCAATTTTCTGTATAGGAATGTTAATAGTTCAACTTTAATGTGTTCCTAGTGACTTCTTTTTCCTATTTACCTTCTCATGTTTCTCTTGTCTGTTGTATTTCAAAGTCAAATTTTCTGTTCAGCTCTTTTTTTTAAATCAAGAATGCTTGAAAGTCCTCTATTTCATTGAATGACCATATTTTCCCCTGAAGCATTACACTCATTACACTTGCTTTTGCTGGGTCAGTGCTTCTTGGTTTGTCATTTCTTACAGAAGAGTATCCCATTGCAATCGTATGTCTCAAATTATTTCATCATTTCCCAGTTGGTGGGCATCCCCTCCATTTCCAATTCCACTACAAAGGAGTTAGTATAAATATCTTTGTAAATAAGATTTTTTTCCTTTTTCTTTTATCTCTTTGAGCTACAGACCTAGTAGTGGTATCAATGGGTCAAAGGGTATGCCCAGTTTGGTTGTCCTTTGGGTATAGCTCCAAATGGCTCTCCAGAATGGTTGGATCAGTTCAAAATTCCATTACTATCACACAAGAGTTCATTAGCAAATAGGGAACGTGTGACAAAACCTATTTATGTTCTTATGGATCATTATTTTCTCATCCTATATTATTACCATTTTGCTTTAAGGTTTACAAAGTACTTTACTCATTTTTTTCTCACTGGATCACTGCAACATTCTTGCAAGAATGGTTTAGACAGGAAGGGTCAAACAAAGGAGAGAGTTCTGTACTTAGTGTCAGAAAGGTCCAGCTTGAAAGAACACCTTAGACACTGTGTGACCTTACCCCCCAGTAATTTCAGCCTCTCTGAAACTGACTTGTCTTATTTATAAAATGTCAAAAAGAGTCATATAGTCGGTAACACTGCATTGTGAGGATGAAATAAGGAAATATATGTGAAACTCAATTATAAATTTGAACCGTTATTACAGGAAGAATAGTATCTACATTTTACAGATATAGAAACCAAGGGGCAGCCAAATTAAATCATTTACAAATTAACATGGAACAGTTGGTATGATTCTGAGGCAGGATTCATTCTTAGGATTCCACTCATTCCAAGTACATACAGTGATTTCCCAATGCTTCAGTAACTCTTATTAGAAAGTAGCTTGAATTTTGCTTCATTAAAAGGAAGGGAAACAGAGTTACAGAAGAACAAACAGTGACTGCCTGTGTGACCTTAGGCAAGTCAATTATGCTTCAGTTTGCTCATCTGTAAAATGGGGGAGTTGGAGCAGACAGTTTCAAAGGTCCCTTCCAGTTCTAAAGCAACAGTCCTATCACTAGCTTCACACATATTTCTATGTCATTTCTTTAACACACAGGATACTTGATCTCTGCCATTGCTGAAGGGTGGCATATTTTTTTAATCCCTCCTGTAGAGAGGTGAGGTGATTCCGTTGTAAACTGACTATTAGACTCTTTTTAATGCCTTTACTTCCTCACCAAGAAGGAAGTTAACTATGTCTTCCATAAGCTGTGAGGCCACAAATTTAGCTATCAATCAACCAAAGCTGTAAGGAATGGCTTGACAAAATCATCCGTTAAGCCTGACAGGAGTCAAGAATGCACAGCTTTCTTCCAACAGCATCAATGGATGCATGACAAGGGGATATTAATTGCACAAGACAAGACATTTAAAGGTATTAGGTCAGCACTAGCAGTCTCTTTTGCCCAATTAAGGCTATTCGTCAATGTAAATAACTGCAGGGGAGATGTTGTTGGACTTCTGTACACCAAATGGAGTATCATCAGCAGGGCCTTAGACACTGTAGTATCATCTGCTTCAATTTGTGGTGAAAGAAGAAAAGGAGTCTACAATAAGGCGGAAGGGTGAGGAGTAAATGGTGAATGAAATGACTAGCAGTTTACATCATCTGTTCTCTCAACAAGTATGGGCAAAGTGACCACTCTGCGTGTAGCACTGTGCCAAATGATGAGGGATTCAAAGTCAGAGGTGTAACTAGGATGGAGTAAAGTGTGCTTTGTATCAATACACCAACATCCAAGGGGGCATGCCTTCTTGCTTTGGTTCTAAATTACCCCAAGTCTCACTTTACATTCTTCATCATAGGATCCTATTGTTTTTACCTTCCTTTTCATGCTCAATCCTTAGCACAGTGCCTGGCATATGGAAAGTCTAATAGCTCTGTGTTGATTGAACAACAGACTTTTACCTGCTTACCCATTCTTTTTGACTTGACTAACCTGCCCCTCAAATCCTGTGAAAGCACAGGCTCCATCCCCTTGACCCTTCAATCTATATCTTGTCTCTACCTAGTTGTTTGTATATTGTCTCCCATATAGGATTGTGAGCTCCCTGAAGACAGGGGCTGTTTAGGTTTTTGTCATTTAGTTTTTGTCTATCTAGTGCTTAGCACAATGCCTGGCCCATAAGTGCTTAACATAGATATGTGTGTGTATATGTATATGTACGTATGTGTGTATGTATGTATGTATGTATGTATGTATGTATGTATAATGCTTGGGAACTCACTAATACTACTCTATTTTCTCTTCTATTTATTGTAAATGCCCTTATCCACATACATATGAATTGCTTCAAGCAAATAGAAAGCCAGCTCCTTGGGGTCAGGGACCATCTTTTGATTTTGTCTTTGGATCCCTAGCACCCATCATAGTGTCTGGTATGCAGTTGGCACTTAATAAATATTTTGAGGCAGTGTCATACAATGGATAGTGGGCCAAACTTAGAATTCCACGACCTGAGTTGAAATCCAAGTTCCTGACACTTATTCTCTATGTAACCTTGAGTAAGTCACTACCTCTGTGTTCTTGGTTTCTTCATCTGTAAAATGGACAAGGTGAATTAGATGGTCTCTAAAGGCCCTTTCATCTCTAGTTCTTTGGTTCTATAATGAAAAGGGTTTTTTTGTCTTTTTGGAGGTGAGAAGACAGTGTAATTGGGGTTAAGTGACTTGCCCAAGGTCACACAACTAGTGAGTGTTAATTTTCTGAAGTCAGATTTGAATTCAGGTCCTCTTGACTCCAGAGCCAGTGCTCTATTCACTGTGCCACCTAGGTGCTGTTATAGTCAGTAGTTCTTAAGTTGCTGTTCATGAACATCACCATCATCATCATCACTGTATTTCAAAATAATACTAAGTTTCCTTTTTAACACTGTATAATTTATTACATGCATCAAAAAACATTATTCTGAGAAGAAAGGGGAATGTAGGCTTTACCAGACTGGCAAAGGCGTTGGTCTATGACTAAAAGAAGATGTAAAAACCCATGTTATAAATGAATCAATGTTGTAATTAATCAATTAATGTTGCAATCAATCTTAACACAAAGCTGACCACCTCATTTACTTCTCTGTATATCTGACATTATTCCCAATTGCTTACTGGCATGGATATAATTCTGTGTCTGAAATAAATATGGAATCCTACTGAAATAGTGACTGTAGGTGATGATGGTGATTATTATTACGGCAATAATTCACAATATCCATGGTGTTTAAAAGTCATTAAAAGGTTCAAATAAACTTTACAATATTATCATTCCTGTTTGACAAAAGGGGAAACTGAAGCCCAGGGAGAGATGATGACCTGTTCAAGATTAGTCATCTAGTAGGTGGCGGGATATTGTTCCTTGTGACTAAAAGTAACTAGATCAATCTCCTTTGTTTTGTAGGAAAACAGTGGCTTCACCAATCCAACCCTCCCATAAACTGCACTCTAAGAGCATATGCCTACCTTTTTTTTGTACCACCTATCTACCATTGATTTACTGACATTGATGGAAACAAGCTATTAGACTTATTGTTAATGAATCAAGGGTCTACATCATTAACAAAAGACTGAAAGTTCAATACAGCAAATATCATCAAGAACTGTGGAAACACTGTAGAGAAAAAGGATTTCATATCTGACAACAGTATTGGCACCATGGAAATGAAAACCACGGGGAGAATGAGCATTTTGTAGATGGGCAAAAATAAGGAAGAAGGGAGGCAAGAGTGCTGTTGTTTCTGTTGGGTCCCTTTTTCAGTTGTGCCTGATTTTCTCTGACCCCACTTGTGGTTTTCTTAGCAAAGAAACTGGACTGGTTTGTCATTTCCTTCTCCAGCCCATTTTAGAGATGAGAAAACAAAGGCAAAAAGACCATGACTTGCCCAGGGTGACATAGCTAGTGAGTGGCTTAGGCCAGATTTGAATTCAGGTCTTCCTGACTCTGTGGTCAGTGTTCCACCCACTTTGCCATTTAGTTGTCCCATGGAGACAGTGACTCTGATAAAACCAAGAGAGGGAAGCAAGAGTTAAAAACTGCTAATCTTTCACACAGAATAAGCCTAGAGATTAGAGGGGCGAGCAGCAACAGACTGAAGAGTTGGATATTCCGGATATCAACCCTCTCATGGCACTGTCATATCATCATTCTTTTAAGTAGTAATGTAAGGAAAAAAATATTAACAATTAGACAATTAGAGCTGGCTCAAAATAAATGGCCTGCCTTAGAGCCTAATGGATTGAAAGAGAGGGGAGGGTAGAGTAAGAGGAAAAGAGAGGGGTAAAGGGGAGACATGGGAGAAAGAGAAAAGAAGGTAAGAAAGAAGGAAGGAGAGAGAAACAGAGACATGGAGGTGGGAGGGAGGAAAAGAGAGAGAGAGAGAGAGAGGGAAGGAGAGGGAGAGGGAGAGGGAGGGAGAGAGGGAGGGTGTGGGAGGGAGGGAGACAGAGAGGGAGACAGAGAGGAAGGAAGGGAAGGAGGGAGGGAGAAAGAAAAGAGACAGAGAGGGGAGAGGGAGGGAGGGAAAGAGAGAGAGAGAGAGAGAGAGAGAGAGAGAGAGAGAGAGACAGAGAGACAGAGAGACAGAGAGAGAGAGAGAGAGAGAGAGAGAGAGAGAGAGAGGGAGGGAGGGAGATAGAGAGATAGAGATAGAGAGAGAGAGAGAGAGAGAGAGAGAGATGTTCGCACCATTGGGAGGAGATAGCTGGGCAGTGGACAGATTGTCAGTCAGTTATTGATTAGACTAAATGTCCTCTGAGGTCCTTTCAAATTCTAAGATTCTGTGATTACATAAAAGCCCCATGAGAAAATGCAAATTGGCCTGAAAAGGATCACAGTGTAAGCCATAATCAGAATGCTGACCCTAGAATCAGAAGATTTGAGTTTATGTCATGACAGCAGCATTATGTAAGGTAAATGACCTTAGCCACCTAGCTTCGATTCTCCAATTCGGATTCTGTGATTCTAGGCAAGTCACTTGATCTCTGTGCATCTCATTATTTTTCTTTTTCAACCTGAAAAATGGGGGCGGGTACAATCATTTGCATTTGCTACTTCACAAGGTTGCGTGTGGGTCAAGTTTACATGCAAGGAAACAATTGTCTTTATTTTTTTCTGGACAAAATGTGGTACCAACCAAGGTTGTTTTCCTCTTCTATTGTTATATTAGTTTTGTTTCTAAAAGACATACAATATAATTGCAGGAATATAGGCCTGCTGACCTTGTAGCCATTGCTGAGTTGTCGTTCTGATTCAAATTAACCATTTGCAAAGTCAAAGAATCCTGGGAGTGAGGTGAACTATATAATCCAAGTTCCATACTGCCCATGGGATTTCTTTGGTAGAGTACTCCTATATGAGTTTGGGGACACAGGATTCCACTAATTAATTAAACAGGAATCACAACCTATCAGATAACTGTCAGTTACAATAGTTAATCAACCTCAGATATTGGGAGTGAAAAGAAACAAACAAAAAATGAATTAAACAACTTATGGGCAGTTCACTCAGATTCTGCTCAACTCTCCCTTTGTGATGCCTCAGCCATGATTCAAGAGCTGTCGTTCTGCTCTTATCAGGGAGGGACTTTCTAGTGACTACACCTTAGCAAATGGGAATCTAAATGGCCAGTGGGTGGTTGTGAAAAGACGATGTACAAAAATCTAGAAAGAGGGAAAAAAAAAGATGAGCAATCATGAGACTTTAGAAGACAGCCCACAGAGATGATGCTCACAAGAAAGTGGCCATAATGTCATCAGAAAGATGATACAATTTAAAAACCAATGGAGCAATGCCAAGGAGAGGTGACATGCCCAGCAGATGATCAGAAAGAAGCATGCTGATATCAACAAAGGGAAACAGTGGCCCCGAAGCACAGAGGTATGTGTTGCCCTATTGGAAGCTTTGGCTATGTTCCTATACATGTACATTTTTTAAAAATGAAAGACACATTTCCTATGACTGACCTCCATGGATATTTTTTTGATAATGTGCCAATTGCATGTGTATTCTTTCTTATTTATGGCATGAAAATTCATGGAATAAAGGTATTGTATATGCAATTAGAATGCATATTTTCTCATTTCTTCATTTGCAATACTTTGTTTAAAGGTCTAATCTTTTTGAATATCCTCTGGCTGACATTGTGTGGGCTTGTAAGTGGGTGTTGACTGAAAGAACACCTTGAATCTGGAATAGGTTCATGGAGGATCTCAGTGGATACATGTATATGTGTACAGTTTTTTGGCCAATGAGGACTATATAAAGTGAACTTTTTATTTTAATTCTAATTTCATAAGCACATAAAACTTTCAGAGTAGAAATTCCCTTTTGAATATTTATTGTATTTATATATTATATTATTATTGTATTTATTATATTATATATTGTCATATTTGTTATATTATTGTATTTATTAGGATAAAAATACTTTGCAAAGGACTAGCAAGGAAAAGACATGGCATAGGTGTGAGGAATGAAGACAGCTACTGATAGGAGATGCTCTTCAATAAAGACATCTCTCTGATAAATCCACCTCTGGGGTTCCTGACCAATCCTGATCATTAAAGAGCCAATCATATTTTTTAAAACAGAGAGCCTTTGGCTCTGTTTCCTGGCCCAGCTCCAGTGGTGGATAATTGCATCCTTCCACCTAACTTCTCCCCTTGGAGTTCCAGCTTCATATGATATCCTTCTTCCCTTCCAGTCTGTAACTAATGCACACTGTTGCATTTGAAGCAGCTGCTGAATTTCCCCCAAGGGTGCCTTGAATCAGAAGGAAGCCTTGTGGTGCTGAGCCCTGAGGTTTGCAGTGATCCCACAGAATAGCTGGCCTGTTGCTTTAGGGGTTGGGGGCAGAGATGGATGATTTTTGTCTTTGTACTCAAAGAAAGTGCCTATATTTTCACTGCTAACTTTTCTCTCATGCATAAAGTCGGTCAGTTCTCCAGATGATTATGCCAAGAGAGTCACTGATCATTCCCCTTCACTGTTCTAGCCTCTCTGCTGTTCCAACTTCCTTCCAGTCCACCAGCCACTGGACCATTATTGCATTGTTCTCATAAATTTAGAACCTGAATGGATCTCAGAAGCCATGCACTTATGCTGACTCATTTTACATATAAGGAAAAAGTGCTTGCACACAGCAGAGTCAGAATTGGCAGATCCAGTGTTCTCTTTCCTATACCATATTGCCTTTTGCCCAGATGCATCTTTGAGTTTATGTTGGTGGAACTGTACCAGACAAGGAACTCTTCTCTTGAGGAGAAAAGGAGGGTTTCAGAGGGGTTCTCAGGAGGTCGTCAGGACTCTTCCTAGAAGCTGCTGAAATGCCTGATGTCTCCATCACACAGCGAACAGTAGGAAGCAAAGGGAGGAGAAAATAAACTTCACATTCTCCCCTGAAGATGTTTAGGAATTTGGCATCATGGAAATTTTCTTGGGACAATTTAGTAGGAGAGAGTCAAGATTTGGAATAATAGCATTTCCCCCTCTATCTAGTAGTAACCAAAGTGAAGCCATTGACCTATCCAAATATCCAGTCTATTTGGCAAAAGACAATCAAGTAGATTAATTGGTGATTAGGAATCAATGCTGAGTCAATTGTCTTTTTATTATCTTTTCCTGGAGTTATTTTCATGGCTGATGGGGTGGGTGTAGACTTGAGGTCAGATTGGTCTAATTGAGTGATTTCCCACATGGGCCATTCACATGGTCTGCTTTTTGTCAAATTTTCAACTTGGAAGCTGTACCATGCATACTTCCTCAGGGCCCTGTCTTCCCAAAAGCACCTTTCATCCTTGCTGTCCTCAGAGCTGCCACCTTGGATAGGCCATACGAGAAAAGTAACATCTCCAGAGACCTTTAGCCAAATCCCAATAGGAATATGTTCTTGCTTTTTCTACTCTGTTTTTGATAAAGAAAGGAAACTGCAAAGAAACAGAAAACAGCAAAGGACTTTGAAGGACACCAAAGATCGAAATGGAAAGAGAAACGACCTGGGAAGGGGGGAGGAGAACTTGATTTGAGGTGATATGGAACACCTTCTACAAGGGGATATTGTGAGGCAATGTACTACAATGGAAAGGGTCTCAGACATGGAGGGCTTGTTCTGTTGTCAGGAGTACTGAGTTCAGATCACAACTCTGCCAGTGTGACATCACATGAGTGACATTGCACAAGTCACTGGTCTTCAGTCTCCACATATTCAAAACAAAAATGAAAGCATGAGACTAGATACCTGAAGTCCTTTCCAGTTCTAGAGCTATGTGACTATGAAGGTGTTCAGTCAATTACTGAGTGATTGAAGATCTAATGTAGCATTTATTAGCCTGGGATCTGTGATTTGTCTTGAATATATTGATAACAATATTTCAGTATAATTGGTTTCCCTTGTGATTCAAGGTAATTATTTTTTAATTCACTTAAGAATATTATTTTAAGGGGCAGCCAGGTGGCACAGTAAATAGAGCACTGGCTCTGAAGTCAGGAGAACCTGAGTTCAAATCTGGCCTCAGACACTTAATACTTACTAGCCATGGGACCTTGGGCAAGTCACTTAACCCCAATTGTCCCTCCAAAAAAAATGGAAAAAAAGAATATTACTTTAAGAATAACCATAGGTAGTCTATGTCACAAAAAAGGTGAAGAACTCCCATACAAGAATGTTGGAGGAGGCAGCTACATGACACAATTGACAGTGAACTGCCCTTCAAGTCAGGAAGCACTTTGTTTAAGTGCTGCTTCGAACACTCAGCTGTGTAACCCTGGGCAAGGCACTTTACCCTCTCTCAGCCTCAGTCTCCCAATCTGTAAAACAGCTGATAATAATAGCACCTGCCTGGGTTGTTCTGACAATCAAATGAGATAACATGTATGTTAGATGCTTTCCAAACCAAAGCATACCATTTTTATTAGCTATTCAGATATTTCCATCCCCAAAGTTCAGGAACAAGTTATGATGTGCTTGGAGGATTACACTGCCCCCACGCACATACAAACAGATTTCTACAAATCATTAAACAAATGACAACTTTCAGGACTTCTGAATAATTCTCCTAAAAAATAATAGTTTCTTTCTTTCTTCCCTCCTTCCCTCTTTCCTTCCTTCCTTCCTTCCTTCCCTCCTTCCCTCTTTCCTTCCTTCCTTCCTTCCTTCTTTCCTTTCTTTCTTTTTCTTTCTTTCTTTCTTTCTTTCTTTCTCTCTTTCTTTCTTTCTTTCTTTCTTTCTTTCTTTCTTTCTTTCTTTCTTTCTTTCTTTCTTTCTTTCTTTCTTTCTTTCTTCCTTTTTGAGTGAGAACAAGAGGAGAGATAGTCCTGCATTTTAATTGGCAAAGGAGACTATGCTTGGCAACTGATTCAATGGATAAAGACTGGCATATTACCCATAACGTATAGTTTTCAAGAAGTGCCTAGGGCCCCAAATGCTGCAATAACTTGCTCATGGTCAGGCATATGGTAAATATGTGTCAGGAGCAGCTCATTAGCCAACAGTCTTTCTGACCTCAAGGTCAGTTCACTATTCATTATACTAGGCTGCTACTCTATACCTGAAAATATTCAGGTTCATTTAAGCCAAACAACTTTAACCAACATTCATCTATAGGCACTACTTAGTCTTTACTCCTTCCAAGTCTCTACAAAGAAGACTTCAGGTTAGATAAATCAGAATTTTCTGTGAGAGGGATCAAGATCAGGAAGAGATCTCAGAGACAGTCCGTCCATCCACTCTAGTATCTTTGGCTCTCCTTCATGTACTCTGAGGTTCCTTACACATACTGCTCAGTCTCTAGCCTCCAGGACTTTGCACAGGCTGTCATACATGCCTGGAAAGTGCTCTCTACTCATCTCTGCCTTTTGGAATCTCCAGTTTCCTTCAAAGCTCAGCTCCACTGCCACCATCTAGAAGGAAGTCTTTCCTTTTCCTACTCTCTCCTCCAGATGCTAGAGCTCCCCCCTCTCAAAGTGCCTTCGAGTTTGAATTTTATTTTATTTTATTTTTATTTCACATATGTCATCTGCCATGTAAAGAGACATGAATAACCAGACACTGGATCAGAAATTTTAAACCCATGTAAGGTTTATTGAGTTAATCAGTGAGGGTGGCTCTCCCACTCAAGTAGAATCACATCATTTGGGGAGAGAATACTATTTTTACAGCATGGGAAAATGGAAGGAATGGAGAGGAATGAGGATAGTGGGGAGCTATAACTGATTGGAAATAATACTTTTCCTAGAGATGTGAGGCAGACCTGAAGTAATATTTGCTTGTCCATTTGGACCCAGGTTATTGTGGTTAATCTAGTTCTCAGAGTTGGGATACAAAACAGGGTATGTTGACATCTTGTTCCAGGATGCTTACAATTTCCAGTGGGAAGTGGGTCAGAGGACATCAAAGAGTGTGGGCATTAGCAAGTAAGAGGATGATAGAACCAAGACCCATAGTCCCAATAGAATATAAGCACCTTATGGTCATTTATTCATTCATTCATTCATTCATTCATTCATTTGTTTGTTTATGTTTATTTATGTTTGTTTTATTTATTGGTAGCAAAAGCTAGTATGTTTCCTCCTATAACATATGTATTTAATAAAGGTTTAATGATTACATGATTGATTTATCTTCTCCAAACTCAAAATGTGTACATATATGTATATATGTGTATGTATGTAGTACTCTATAGCTATATCTACATAGAGGTGGAAATGGAAATGGAGATAGAAAGAGATGGATCTTGGAAATGGAGGTGGAAATGGAACCGGAGACAGAAATTGAGGAGATGGAAATGGAGAGGGAGATAAACTGAGGGTGAAAGAAGGTAAATGTCTTGCTCAAATTCACATGAGTTGGTAATAGCAGAGCTGAGAAGGCATTTCAGGAGATGAACCTGGACCTTGTTGAGTTCAGACCAAGGAGTGGTCTGTGGAGTCCAGTATAAAAGGATATGTAATCTTTCATTCTAAGAGAAAGTGCTTCTCATGGTACAAGAGGTTAAGGACCTAAGTTGGGGAAAAGGTTGTTAATATCAATCAATCAATGCACCTACTGTGTACTAGAAGAAATAGATACAAGTGGGATGCTCAGGGGAAAACTAATGAACTGAATGTAAGAGAGAAAGGAGTAGACTGATTGATTACAAAAAAATGATTTGAGAAACATTTTGGTAAGGCAGAGCTCAGATGAAAATTACAGTTCTCACTGAAATCCACAGAACAAATTATTCTTGTTTAATCTGGGAATTCAATGCACATCTGTTCCAGCTGCTTTATTGAACTGACTGGTCATTTCAGTCAAATTCCCATAATCTTCAGGCACTGCATTTAATTATATTCCTTCTTGCCCCCCCCTCAAAACCACTCGCTGCCCTCCACAGCACAAATGCCTGAGTGTGTTCTCTTATGACTGCTTAACAATTAAAACCAATCACAAAAGTACTTTGATGGTATTTTAATTTCTGACACTATTCCCCAAACTGAAGTAGCAAGTTTAAGAGGAGGAAGAGGAAAAGGTGATTTAAAAAATGTTATGTGTGTGCATGTATGCATGTATGCATAAGTGTATGTGGGTATGTATATATGTACATGTGTATTTATATATATAACTTTTACATAATTTTATAAGTAAATATTTATGTAAATTATAAATTATATAAATTTTATATAATTTTATACATATATAATTATAACTTTTTATAATTCAACAAGAATTAGTATTTGGTACTATTTGGTAGATAGCTACCAAACATAAGACACTATTTGTGATGCTGCAGATACAGCAGCCATGACATTTGATCTGATGTCAAAAGATTAAAATCAATCAATAGCATTTCTTAAGCACCTATTATATGCAAGGCACGTATGCCAGGTGCTAGGGATACAAAAGACATCGGATATCAGCACAAAGATCAATTAATTTAATAAGCACTTCAGCAATGAAAGGAACTGTCCTGGGTGCTGAGGATAAAAATATCAGGAAAGTCATCTATGCCTTTCAATCCTGAGGACTTCTTGTTCATTTTGTTGTTGTTGAACTATTATCTAGTCATATCGAATTTGTCATTACCCCCATTTGTTTGTTTGTTTGTTTTGGTGAATATACTGGTGTGGTTCACCACTTTCCTTCTCGAGCTCATATTACAGATGAGGAAACTAAGCCAAACAGGGTTAAGTGACATATCCAGGGTCACGCCACTGGTGAGGCCAGATTTTTTTTTTCCTTTCTAGGACAAAGCAGATTAAATCTAGCCCCTTGTTGCCTTTCACAAATATTTCAAATAATTAAAGGTAGAGAGCACCACCTCATTCTTCCTCTAATTCCAAACTCATTCCTCTTTCCCCTAAATCACACTGCCTCTCCTATTGTATAGCTTTCTGCTTCTCCCCTCTTCTCCATTTCTGCCTTAACATTCCCAGTATCAAGTTTAAGGATGGAGTTGCCTTTTAGTCAGATTACTACAATCATTTCCTAAATTCCTAAGCAATATTAGGTTATCCAGTCTCAAGTTTCTTCATATGCCTATCTATTCTACTAACTCTTCTTTGTTCATCACTCACACACAGGTACAAATATTCTACCTTGCCATCTGGAAATCCTTGATAATTTCCCCTCTTTTTTCACCCTGACTCCTTAGCCTAACATTCTGCGGTTTCCATTATGTGACTCTAGGCAGGTAGGGTGCCACAGAAGCAAGAGTATTCAACTGAGAACCACAGGGATTGAACTCATTGCCTAACCCAGCTCTGCCAAGTACAATCACTGTAAGCTTAGGCAAAGAACTTCCCTTCCAGGTCTCAGTTTTTTTAACGGTAAAGATAACACTGGAACAGATTATTTTTCATGTCTCTTCCTGCATCAGATTTATGATATACTGACCCAGTCCTTCCTATCTTCTCTCCCTATTATAGTCCCTGCTCTTGGAGAAACTAGATAATTCACCAATAGTTCTTAACTACCTCAGCAACTTTTCATTTGACTTTTGTTGTCACTAGACTTTCCTCATGCTACCATCTCTCCCTGTTAACACCTAATGCAGGGGTGAGGAACCTGCAGCTTTGAGGCCACATGTGGTCCTCTAGGCCCTCAAGCACAGCCTTTTGACTGAATCCAAATGTCACAAAGAAATCCTTGAGGACCTAGAGAGCCACACTTGAGCACCTAGAGAGCCACATGAGGCCTCAAGGCCATGGGTTCCCCACCCCTGACCTAACCCTTCCTTGCAGACATGATTTAATTGCCACCTCCACTCAATCAGCCTCCCCTGATGCCGTTAGTAGGAAATGACTGTGCATTCATCTATTTTCATAGCTCTTTGTATCATCCTTATGCACTTAACAAATTTAATGTATGTTATAACATTCAGATGCATTTTTACCCACCCCACTAGACTGTAAAGTTTTTTGAAGTCACCAGTGACTAGTGAAAATTGCAAAAGAACAGTCACCAAATCAATGCTAGTTGAATAAATAACTGAATTCTCCTTCAATGCAAATATTGAAAGGCTAGATATTCATCTCTCAGGGATATTGGAGAAAGGATTCCCCTAGTAAGAATGTATTTGGACTAGATTGTGGGGTTTCTAATTTATTAAGAAACATTGACAAACATTGTCCAATATTGGTGTGCAAAGAAAGAATACAGTTTATAGTATCTTTCTAGACTTTTAGTTTTTGAGTATTTGTTGTTGCTGAGTTCTTTCAATCATGTCTGACTCTTTGTGACTCCATTTGAGGTTTTCTTGGCAAAATACTTTAGTGATTTGCCATTTCCTTCTCCAACTCATTTAAAAAATGAGGAAACTGAGGCAAACAAGGTTAAGTGACTTGCCCAAGGTCACACAGCTGGTAAGTATCTGAGGTTGCATTTGAACGCCGGAAGATTAGTCTTTCTATCCTTTGCATGACCTAGCTGTCCTGGACAGTGAGTATAGAACATAATTCAATGAGGCCTTACTAAAGCAGCAACCAATGGCCATATACATATATATATATATATATATATATATATATAGCCACATTAAGTCATATACTGATATTCAAATATCAGTATATGAATATATATATAAATATCAGTATATGAATATATATATATATATGAATTGATGCAAACTATTTGAATTGCACAGCAATGGGAGAGAAACAAACACGGCCTTCTTCAGCTTGTCTCCATCACCTTTTTTGCCAATCCCTTTTCACCCCATACCCTTCCATGGATCATAAATAAAATCATTGACGTAGAGATGGAAAGGATCATAGAGGTCATCTGCTCCAAGCTTTCACTTCAAAGGTAAGGAAACTGATGTTCAGACACACTAAGTGATTTGCCCAAGGACATATGGGTAAAAAGTGATGAGTCAAGCTTCAAACTCAGGTTTCATTCCAACAATGCCACACTCATTTCTAATGTTTTTCATAACACTTGTAGAGTGCCATTTTGGGCAATATCACACATAGAATGACTGTCAGAAAAGGAAATTGATGGGAGTGTGTGGTTTTCATGTGTTGTTGCTTTTATATGTTTCAAGAGACATGAAAAGGAAGGGTGAAGAGAGAAGAGGTTTTGTATAAAGGGCCCCTAACCATCTCTTTCAACTGAAAGGTCCTATGATTTCATATTGCCCAAATCAGTATCTTTCTTCAAAGATATTTTTGCCAAATGAACCTAAAATGTCTTTCTTTTTCTCTCCTCCCTCTTCCTTAGAGCGGCAGATGAGAGATAGGGTACTTTGTTTACCCTCTTATACTTAACTCTTTAAACAACATTAACCTCTCCAAGAACAAAAAAAATATAAGAAGATTTTATCCTTTTCCTCCAGTTGTTGTTAGAAATAATTATATTGCCTTTTTCAGGTTCAGTTTTAGAAACATTGTGTACAATGGCTATCTCATCTGAAGGCAAAATTCCCACTATTTATTCTACATTTTCCATGCTTCGGCCTGATAAGAATACCTGCTCTGGTTACAGTTTTCTGAAATGTGGTACCATATGTGCATCAGTAAACATTATGTGTAGAGTAAATTAAACCAAGGCTTATAATTAGGCAGTAAGGAAATTACCGTGGACCTGCAAGAGTAAATCAGCAATATTAAAACACTCTCCATTTTCTCTGGAGCACTTTAGAGCACCATAAAAAGCCCATGTCATGGTGATAAACATCGAGAAGAAATACATTTTGAGGGGAAAAAAAGAGGACGCTATTGAAATAAGCCTTTTGTGCTGGAGTCCAAAATGTCCTATTGCAAAATTTAGAATCTCACCCTATCTCCATGTATTTTGAAGTGATCTAATTCTAAAGCTTTCTTTGGATGACTATGTCTTTCAAGTACATGAAATAGTGGATCAGATAGAGGAAAGCAAATAAAAAAGGTTCTTAAGAAGATGGATCTTGGCAAAGACCAAACTTCCCAGCATATCCTGAATTGTTTAAAGGATTCTAATAAGTAGGCAGAGTGTCTAGTTTTGATCATGTCTGATGAAAATATTATGATAATGATAATAACAAGGAAGGGGGGAGGAGGAGGTAACACATATTTATATAACATTTCAAGCTTTACAAATATTTCACTTGAATTCATTAAATTATGAGCTAAGTCATGTCCATGACTGTCTTTTGCCTCTCTTTGTATCTCCAGCATTTAGCACAAGGCCCGACACATAGTAAATGTTTCTTGATCAGTTCACAACAACAAATGGAGAAAAGCAGATAAAGGACCCTTGAAACTATTTATCTTGGCAGGACACTAAGTCAGCAGCAGTTCTTGAATTATTTAAGTCTTCCTGATAAGCAGTCAGATTGTATCAACTCTGACTGCTAAAGGGAAAGAAAATGTCATCAGGGTCCCAACTCCTCATGTTAATCCAACAGACATTTATTAAGCCCCATGCTATGTGTCAGACACTGTATTACATGCTAAGGATATAAGGACAAATACCTAATTGCCTTGCCCAGCACCCAAGGACTATAAGTTCTACAGAGGGTATACTCATACATACACACATACATATATATGTACATATGCCCACATGTGTGTATGTGTATATATACACATATATGTATACACACCTGTGTGTATATTTATATATAGAGATATATTGTGAATGCACAGTTCTTTCTTTCCCTTCCTCCCTTCTTTCCTTCCTTCCTTCCTTCCTTCCTTCCATCCTTCCTTCTTTCTTTCTTTCCTTCTTTCTTTTTTTCTTTCTTTCAGAAGTTGGGGGTGTGGGGTGTGACTTGCCCAGGGTCACATAGCTAATAAGTGTTTGAGGCCAGACTTGAACTCGGGTCCTCCAGGGCCAGTGCTCTATCCAATGCACCACCCAGCTGCCCCCAGTGCACAGTTATGTCAAAAGGAACAGCATGCTAATAAAGTAGATAGAACAGGACAGGTCTCCTGTATGATATGGCACCCATCTGGGTGTAAGTTGCTACAAGCTGGAGGTGACAAAGGAATACATTCCAGACATGGGGGACCACTTGTGTGAAAGTAAAGATGAGAGAAAGGATGCCATACTCAGGGAGCATCTAAAGAGAAACTGCCTAATTGTCCCAGCCTAGGCTTAGGGGCCTCCAGAATAATGAAAGCCCTTCTATAGATTCAGGTCATCACCTTTTTCTGTAGCATACACTCTTAGAAGGAATAGAGCCTTAGAAAGTTAAGAAAATCTTCCAGATTCCTAAAAGCAGAATGCATCATAGGTGAAAGTAAGTCTTCCTAACTCCGAGGATGACTCTATTTTATAGTACCCTATATTGATGAGAATTTTAATTTACTAGGAAATATTAGGAGCTTGACTTTTTTTTTGACAAGACAAAGGCCCAATTCCAGGGCCTTTGATACTATTGGAGAAGTAGAACAAGGTCTCATATGCTCCATTCATAAGCCCTGCTGGCCTGCTGCAGTGCCTGGAAATACCAGAATTACAGCTGTTTCCTTGATTTAAAACACTGAGGGCATCTCTAAAGATGAAAACCTCTAAGCCCACAAGCACTTTAAGATGTATTCTATTATTAATAGTGTCACTTCTAATGGTTCATCAGAATATTCCTTTTTGTCATCTAGTCTGACAAATAAAGAAAAGAATATATGACATACAAGTTCATTGGGCATCACATGGGAAGAAGATGGGGATTTCTAATACATGAATAGCTACTAGAGTATCATACTATATACACAGTGGGGAATAACTTAGGGAATAACAAAATATATTTCTGTCTATCTATCTATCTGTCTATCTATCTATCTATCTATCTATCTATATCATCTATCTATCCATCTATCCATCTATCCATCCACCCATCTATCTATCTGTCTATCTATCTATCTATCTATCTATCTATCTATCTATCTATCTATCTATCTGTCTGTCTGTCTGTTTGAATGTCTGTCTATCTATCTATCTATCTATCTATCTATCTATCTATCTATCTATCTATCTATTATCTATATACCTATCTACCATCAATCAAGCACCTGAAGTAGGCTCCCTGAAAAGAAAAATTGTTTGGTGCTTCCAAAATATAAAGACGTTGGGTAAAGCCCTGGTGATGGTATGTGCATCTTTTGTCCAGTGAGCAGCATAGCTAAAGTTTAAGAGGCTGATCACTACAATGCTGACCACCAAGGATGAGTAGTTTATTTATTTGTTGAATAGGTTACATTTATAGAGTGATTAAAGGTTTCCAGAGAATCTTTTATATGTAATCTCATTTGATTCTTATAGCAATCCTTTAAGAATGTGATACTATTTTCCTAGTTTTGCAGATGAGAAGACTGCAAATTGATAGGAGTTCAGTGATTTCTTCAGGATCTTCAGCTAGTAAGTATCTAAGACAAGATTTGAATGCAGGTCTTACTGTCTCCCAGTCCAACAATCTATCTAATGAATATCTCACTTGTCTCCAAAATATAAGGAGAAAAAAACAACTTTCTAATAAGTCTAGCTATCTAAAGTGTGTTCCCTTATCCTGGTGGTCTTCTGTCAATATCAGGATGATATTTACTGGGCATGTTTTAGAGTAGACTCTTTATTGAGCAGTGGTTGAACTTTTTTTATGGCTTCTGTGATCCCTTTCAACTCAGATATTGTTATGTATCATGATTTGGTTCAACTCTCTAATTTCCCAAGTGAGGAAAATAAGGTACAAGTTGGAGAAGCACCATGGCCCATGTCACATTCTGGAGTAATTCAACTAAGATGGATACTCAATTTGAAAGGCCAGGATATAAAGCATCTTTAATGTATAGTGAGTCTACGGCTCTGACCACATGGAAAAATAAGGATTGCTAATTAATATATAGCAATGTGATTAACAACAAACACAAGTTAACATTATCCCAAACTATCTGATAATAGCTATCATTTGATGGTGTTTTAAAATTTGCAAACAACTTATAAATATTTAATTTTATTCTCACAATGTTTTAGAGCTAAGGAGTTTGAGGCAGACATGTTATAACCAGGAAGTGACTGAAGCTGGATTTGAACCTGTCTTCTTGATTCCAGACTCAGCACTTTTTCCACAAGGGAACCACATAGCTTCCTAAATAAATCAGATAACTATGTGCCTCCTTATTGTAAAGCCAAACAGCAGTAGATTCCTGAGAGAATGCTACTGTGAACAGCTTTTAAGATTTGGATTACACTGTATTAGTGAACACTCTGTTTATTCCATTACAAATCTTTATTCAGTACAATGTTCACAGTTTCAACAGTTCACAATATTATATACAATCTTCAGAACAAGGAAAGTCTCAATATTTTATCTTACTACAGAAAGGAAAAAGAGAAGAATCAGCTGGTTTCACTAAGGGAGAAACCAGCATCACATTTTAAGATTCAATCAACAGTTCACAAAAGGAATGACCTAGTTTCCCTAAGAGGGATACAATCAGTCAATTAACAAAAGGGATGACCTAGTTTCCCTAAGAGGTAGTTGATTCAATCAGCAATTCACAATATACTGATCTTCCACTCCTGGGGTAACCATTAACTTTAGTTTCCAAATAAAGTTCTTAGACAACAACACAATCCTTCCACCCCTTGATTTCCATCAAACCTCAGTTTAGTCCAAGGGGAGGCCTTTTCTTCACTTTGACTCTGGGTGGTCTCTTTGATTCCCTGGATCCCCTTCCCTGGTCCCAGCTCCCTCCTGAATCTGCCAGACAATCACCTAGATTCAGGAGCTGAAAGCTTACAGGTTCTCATCCAGTCCTCAGGGATGAA
>CM053595.1:301586740-301619436 GCA_028646575.1 Pseudocheirus occidentalis
CATCCAGTCCTCAGGGATGAACAGCTCCCAGGTCCTTGTCCAGTCCTCAAGGCAATCCCTGGCACACACTGAAGTTCATCGGATTCAGCACACCTCAAAACCTTCAGGACTTCTCTTCCATGGAACTCAAGGATCAGCCAGGCCACCAACAAAGTCCCATCCTGTTCATGTCTTCAGTCAGCTTCACTGAGGAACCAAATCCAAAATCTGTCTGTTTCTCCAAAATTCTCCTGCTTATAAACACTGGCCTTTTCCCAAGTGAACAGGGGAGTGTCTCAGCCAATGGCATTCTTCCAAGTCAACAGGGGAATTCACACCTTCCAGACAACAGGGGAATTCACACCTTCCAGACAAGGCTCACACCTTCTATACAGAGCTCACACCTTCCAGACAAAGCTCACACCTTCTATACAGAGCTCATACCTTCCAGACAGAGCTCACACCTTCCATACTTAGCCCTCAACATCCAACAAATTGATTACCATTACACTTATCTCGAGAGGCTGTTGGGTCATGGCCATTTAGTGAAACTAACAGAGAGTGATAAGATCATTTAAGGTCTAAGGTTTAAGGATGAATCAAAGATGAATTAATCTCTAATGGTGACCTAAAAACTTGATAGCCTCTCTGTCCTTCTCCTAACCTAAGACACTTAAGAATGAGGTTTGATATACTCCTAAAGGCATAACTAAGAATTCATGAACCTGGGGTGAGGAGGAGAAAAGGTGTAATCAAGGACTTCAGGATACTGAGCAGTGGAAGGGCCTAGAGCACAGAACTATTCAGTAGTCCAGCAGGAGATGACTATCCAGCTATGGTAGTATCTATATTCTAAGAAGGGGTTTGCCTATTCACCAGAGACATGCATGGATTCAAAAACAGGGTTTGGGAATGACAATACAGGCTCATTTACCACAAGACAATATGGCTATGGGACCTTGGTTGGTGGATGGGCAAGGCAGTGTTCTAGAACATGCAAAATGTACATCAAAAACTACAGAGAGTCTTTCGACTACCCATAAAAAAGAAGGAGTCTCCTTCCTGGGGAAGGAGTCTATCCTCAGAAAGTCAATATCCTAGACAATGCCCCAGTGGCCATGACCTGGTTATAGCTCTAACTCCAATTTTGTGAGTCTGAATGCCTTTATTCCTGATGTTACTTTCTATTTCCTGCCTTAAATCCCACAATAACTTGATCTCCTTTTTTCTGATCATAGCTCAGTAGCCTGACCCTGAACCGGGTCCCACCAACAACTCTGTAGGAAGAAAAACAAGTCCTATCCCCTAACACACAATGTAAAGTAGGAGGGTTTTTTTTATTTCTCCAATATTATTTTTAACTGACATTCACAAAGCATTTTATGTGCTTATAAGGGAAAATAAAATTGAAGATATTAATTATTAAAGAAACCATTTGTTAGAATGAATTCTAAAAATAAGTGGCCCCATCAGAGAAAGGTGTAAGGAAATGGATTTGAATATCTTTTATTTAAATGCTTTAGAAGGTTCTAAAAAGTGTCTTGAGACAGACAATGAATAAACAGATTAGTACCTTTTTTCTTCATTTTTTTTAAAGGGATCTGGGAAGAAATAGGTCAATACCAACATTCTGAGGTAGAGATTTAGAAGTCAATATCGTGTCATGAGCAAGTATTATGCCTCTGTCCCTAGTACAGATACCATAGTTTCTCAAAGGACCCAGTAGGCACAACCCACTCACTCCTGCCTCCTAGAGCAGAAAGGCTTCCCAAAATATCCAGAGCAAAAATTCTGCAGATTTGGGTATCTTGCTATTTCCCACATCTCTGAATAGACAGGGTTAGCTTATGGAAGTGCCACCTGCAGATTTCTAAATCTATTTCCCTCCATGTCTGTCTACAGTTCTTTCATGACATCTTAGGAGTATTTTCTCTCCATTAAGATTCGAAGACAATGACTCAGAGGTTGGCGGCAGGTAGGACAAAAGAGACATGTGGAAATCATCCTGGCTCCTAAGATTTAAAAAGAAGACCTCTTCTCTCAATTTACCTGGTATTATCTAGACACAGTCTTGGTTAAAGACAAGGGTCTGGACCTCATTGGCATCTAAAGGTTCCATCCTGTTACATGATGTGAGCAAAAGAATTTAGCCATTATTACAATAGCTGTCATTGCGTACATGTTGGCTATGGTATTTACTGACATTCCGATCAAACTGGATTTCATCAATGCAATGTTTTTGTTCTTTGATCATAGATATATAGGTATGAGGGGTGTCCACAGTCACCATTAGTGTAATCACATTACATACATACATATATATTACATATATATATAACATGAACAAACTGTTCAAATCTGAACTCAGACACTTGACACCCTTACTAGATGTGTAACCTTGGGCAAGTCACTTAACACCAATTGCCTTGCCTTCCTCCCTCCAAAACTAATAACAACAATAATAATAATTTACTATGATCAACCAGTTTTGATGGAAACCAAAAGACAATGCCTAAAATAGCATTAACAGGTAGGCCACTGTTAGCAGAAAAGGAGGAACAGCTCACAGGCCCTAAGTCCACTCAAAGTGATCCCTAGGCCATGTGGACCTCTTAGTACTCAGGCAAGCACAAAGCCAAAATCTTTTGTTCCCATGATGGTTTAGTTCCAGATTTATAGCAGTGACAATAGCTCAGACACAGGGCATTCTGTGCATGCAATTCTAAGATTAGAAATAATAGTTACATTTGGCAGTTCATTATTTTCCTGCAAATCAATTTTAAAATTCCAAATAAAATACTCCTTGGAGTACTTCAGCCTGCCATTGCTCAGCACATTGGGTTTAATTTACTGCCCAGGAAATGTGCCCATCAGTCCCAAATGACAATCTTTAATCGTTGTAATTTTCCCTTTAATATGGTAAAATAGCACCTCAATTAACCAGAACTCAGTAGGGAGTACAGCATTCTATGTATTTCTTTTTCTATTTCAGTAGATATACATGGTAGTGAACATGTTTACAAAGTAATTTAGTTTGCTTTCCTTCTTCAGTAAATTCAATCTATTGATCACAATGAACTATTTCTATAGTGATTAAAAAATCTTGCAGGGCCTCGGAAGCGTCACTCTTAACACCCATAATCATTGTCTAGGGTTGTAAAGACGGTGCAGAATAGGTTACAAGTGTTAAGCTTTGGGGCATCATTTAGGAAGAACCTCCTCCCTCTTTTAGAAAATAAATCAACATCCCCAGTATATGTTAGGGCTCATCAAATAAGCAGGCAGGACCATGGACAGGCAAGACAATTGCTTTAGCACTGTGGTGTAGGAAAGCTCTATAACTACCATAGTTAAGCTGCCTGAGACCTTTGTTGTGGCAATGTGCAAGGACAGCGTATTCCATGGGGTATTTAAGGAAGGATAAATTTGACTAGAAATTGGTATATTTAAACAGACTGCCTAACTCTTGTGACTTTAGGTGGTGTGGATTTTTTAGACTAAAAGTAAGACCCAAGAAAGCATTGTTTGGATTTCCTGAAGAAATTTCTCTAATGAAGTCACATCTCTCCATCAACATCCTATATAATAACCGGTAGAAAAGCAATTGATATTGGGTTTGTATAGCTGAATTGCCTTCTGCAAGTATAAGTTGTCTTAGGGAAACTTGTGATACTTTTCCTGAATTCAGGATTTCATATTTCGAGGAAGGACTAAGTCTATTAAGAGAATAGTTTTCAGAGACACTTCTGATTGCATTTATGATCCTTTTCTTGCTCTGATTAAATACAAATAATAATAATACAAGTTTCTTGATTTTACAAACTACTTCATGTTATCTTTGTTCCCCTCTCCCCAAAAGAATTTTATACTGTAGGTGCTTCACAAAATTTTGTTAAATTGATTTAAGACCTTTCCCCATTAAGAGAAGCCTATATTTAGGGCAGTGATTCTCCACCTTCCTAATGTGGAGACCCTTTAATTCTCATATATGGGCGTAGCTGCATGTGGGCAGATCCGCCTGGAGACAGATAGAGGAGTAGTGTCTCAGTTCCTAAGACCATCAGAAATATGTGTTTCCCGATGGTCTTAGACGACCCCTGTGAAAGGGCCATTCAACCCCCCCAAGGGGTCGTGACCCACAGATTGAGAACTGCTGATGTAGGGGAAAGAAGAAAGGAAATAAACACCAATTCAGCACCTACTGTGTGCTAGGCCCATAGCACATTATGTGTGAAGAGAGCTTTACAAATACTTAATTTGATCCTCCAAAGAACACTGGGAGCTGAATGCTATTATATCTCCCAATTTGCAATTGAGGAAATTGAGGTAGATGGAGATTATATGACGTGTCTGGGTCACACAGCTAAGAGATGTCTGAGGATGAATTTGAGCTCCAGTCTTCCTAATTCCATGGGGTACATGGTGTAACTTATTGCTGGTGCTCATTGGCTAACATCCTGGACATTCTGTAGAACCAGAAAATGCCTCATTTGAACATCACTTCTTAATTTTGTATGTGTCATATACCCTTTGGCATTCTGGTGAAGTCTTTCATCAACCCCTTCTTAGAATAATGTTTTTAAATAATTAAAGAAAATGTTAAATTTCAGTTAGAAGTTAGCAAAAAGAAAGATGTAATTTTATCCCATTCAAGCTCAGAGACTCCCTTAAACCTATCCATAGACCCCTTAGAATCTACCTAAACAACTTCCTTGTAATATCCCATCAGTTAGTGTTATTATTCACTTATTTCAGTTCACAAAACCTTAGCTCAAAAATATTATGACTTTCTTATGTCATATACTAATTGTCATAGTTAGGATTAAACCTAGGTTACCTGAATCCAAATCTGAATTCTCCATGGCCTAAAGATTATACTTTTTCTCTTCAATCACAGAGAAAAGAACTGGGAGTTATGGGAAGTGTGTGTGTATGTATGTGTATGGGAGGGTGCAGATTGCAAAACAGCAAATTCTGGTTTGGTGTGAGAGAAATCGTCATAGAATTTAGAGCTCTACAAAAATGAAATGGGTTGTGTAGATAGGTGGTGTGTTCCCCCTCATTGGAGGTTTTCAAGTAGAGACTGAATGAATACTTGCCAGGCATGATGTATATTTCCTTCTGAAGTATAGGTTTGACTTGATTGCCACTATAGATGCTTCCAACCATGAAATCCTATGACTCCAAGCATATCTTTACTTCCAAAGATAATTCCCCTGACATCAATACTATTAAAGCCTAAGATTTATAGAAGTGTAGAGGTAGAAAACAAGATGCCATTAAATTCAGTCCTTTCTTTTAAAGTCAGCAATGATATCCTGTATGGGATATTGGATTTGGATTCAGGTGACCTAGGTTTAATCCTAAATATGACATTTACTGTATGACATCAGAAAGTCATAATCTTTTTGAGCTAAGGTTTTACTAACTGAAATAAGTGACTAAAAACACTAACACATGGGGTGTTAAAGGGAAGTTGTGTAAGTAGATATTTTAACGTGGGTTTCTGCTATTAACTCTGATAGTCTGGTGACTATAGTGGATTGTTGCTATTCAGGCATTTTCATTCTTTCCAACTCTTCATCACTCCATTTGAAGTTTTGTTGGCAGAGATATTGGAGTGGTCTGCCATTTCCTTCTCCAGCTCATTTTACAGATGAAAAAGGCAGGCACTTTACAGATGAGACAAGCAGGGTTAAGTGACTTGCCTACGGTCAGACAGCTACTGTCTGTGGCCAGAGATGAACTCCAGTCCCAGCACTCTATCCACTGAGCCACCTAGATACCCAGATTGTAGTGGATATAAAATTGGATTTAGAGTCAAGAATACTGCATTTTAAATCCTGCCTCAGAAACGAACAAACCATATGACCCTGACAAGTAATTTAACATCTCTCAGAATGGATTTCCTCATCTTTAAAAAGGAGGATGATAAGAATTGAACCTGTTGTACAGGGTTATTGAGAGAATCAAATCAGAAAATAAATGTAAAGTGTTTTGAAAATCCTAAATTTTTATATAACATTTAGTTGTTGCATTTTATATTAGCAAACAAAGAGAAGGGGTGGCTAGGTGGCGCAGTGAGTGGAGCACCAGCCCTGGAGTCAGGAGGACCTGGGTTCAAATTTGGCCCCAGACACTTGACACACTAACTAGCTGTGTTACTTTGGGCAAGTCACTTAAACCCAATTACCCTCCAAAAAAGGCAAAGGAAAACAAACAAACAAAGAGAAGCCAAGGAAAATAAAATCACTTTTCCAAAGACAGAGCTTATAAGTAATAAAGCTCACATTTCAAGCCAGCATATGTAACTCCAGCAAGAAGTCACTTTCCATTTTACTGAAGATTCATTCCTTTAAATTAAAATACGATAAACCCGTTAAAATGCTAATATTATAATAAAGTTAACATTAAATCATTAGCAGTGAATATTATTTTCATAGTAATTAACTAATCAGATACTTTTAGCAGGACTGTCTATGGGCTAATCATCCACATGCAGTGTGATATCGTGGGTTGAGAGCTGGCCTCAGACTTTGAAAATTCGCATTTGAGTCTTTCTGTGCCCAACCCTGGGCATGACACTTAACCTCCTAGCTTCCTCAGGAAGTTTTCTAAGATTATATAGGTTGCTAATCATTTGCCAATCAGCATTGTTGGACGGAATTTCTTCACCAGGAGTTCCCCAAACCAATAAAATCACATGTCTTTCTCTTGCCTCCTCCTCTCCCCCCAAATATAAGTAGATATCAGTGTTCTCTCTGATGTATTTATTGACATACTGGAGAATCTGGAGGTTAAACAGTGTTGGAAAGCTGAGGTAAGCCATGGCTGGCAATACTTTTGCCAATTACCAAAAAGCAAACAAACAAACAAATATGCAAATAGATGAATGAAGGGATGGATGGATGGATAGATAAAGAAACAGATGAATGAATAAAATAAATAAATAGATAATAAGATAGATAGATAGATAGATAGATAGATAGATAGATAGATAGATAGGTAGGTAGGTAGATAGAAGGATGGATGGATGGATGGATGGATGGATGGATGGATGGATGGATGGATGGATGGATGGATGGAAAGACAGACAGACAGACAGACAGATAGAAAGATAGATAGATAGATAGATAGATAGATAGATAGATAGATAGATAGACAGACAGACAGATACCACCAAAGATCAGGCCCAAGGATAATCCCTCTCCTTGGTGACCAACTTTCAGGAGTCCCAAAAAGCAAAGATCATCACAGTACTTTTTTTTTCTTCCCAACTAGCAGTTTGGGTATCAATAAGCATCTAGAGATGTCATTCTACTTCTGTGCAGCCAGTACTGGGAATAGCCAAATACTCTGCCACTAGTATTGGCTGCCCCAGAGAAGGACATTCCCAGCATCAGCAGGAATTGCCATGCACTCGAGGGAAAAAACAGTACCTGTCTCCTTAGATCTCTTGTTTTCTTGGTCATCTTATCAATAGCAATGTTTAGAGGATCTCCTTTTTCTTTCCTTCCAGTCTATTAAGAAAACAGAAATAATTTCCAGTTTAGAAAACAAAATAGTAAAGCAGTCAAGATCTAAAAATGAGGGAGAAATGGAGGAACAAAATCTATTCAGTAGCAAAGATTATTTTCCATATATGGTCATGGGATCATAGGTCCAGAGGGGTCAAAACAGTTTCCCACATCCCAACCCCTCCCCCTCAAATCTGTCCTCCATTCAGTGACCAGAACATCCATATTACCGAGACACGTATTCCAGTGCCCAAAGACATACAATGCGCACTTGTGGCTTCCTATAAAACTTCACAATCAAACATAAACTCCTTTGTTGGCCATTTAAAGTTCTTTATAATCCGATCTCTTCTGCATTTCCAGTCTGCTTACACCTTTATAATCCGATCTCTTCTGCATTTCCAGTCTGCTTACACCTTAGTCTCCTTCGGGCACTACACATTCAAGAAATATTGGCTTTTTTGTAGTTCTTCAAACAAAATATCCTATTTCCTTTCTTTTCACCTTTGTGCTAGCTTTCCTCCATTCTCTGAATGCTCTGTCCCTCATTCCCACCTCATAGTTCCACTGACTTCCTTCAGGATTTATCACAAATTCTACCTACTCTGGGAGGCCTTCACTAGGCCCTCCCTAGATGCTAATGCTTTTGGCTTTCAAAGTGCCTTCCACCTTCTCTATGCATATCTTGTTATCTCCCAATTTGTTTCCATGTGCCCTAACCTCTTCAAATGTAATTTCTTGAGAGCAAGAATTAGCTATTTCATTTCTTTTATATTCTTAGAATTTACTACATGCCAGACACATAATAAGTACTTAATAAACATTGGCTGAATTAATGTGATTTGATTTGACCCACACCGATATGTCCCCAATACATAAATGAAAAGTGATAAGTCTCTCCTCCAGGTGTTCCAAACACCCAGGTTAGGTGCTCAGCTGACTTGAATTTTTTTTTAATTCTTCTATTGTTTGTCAAAAGTAAAATCATGAGGCTAAAACCAGGGAAGTTTTTCATTTCCTACAAGGAGATTTGAGGACTCTTTTTCGCAGGATGAAAGAGAAACAGTGAGATCAATATGATGAATCAAACACAGATCAAAAAATGATTTCAGGTGAATCACCACAGAGTTCAAGGTTTTAGGTCGATCCATCACACCCCCATATTGCAGCACCCATTGCAAAATTGAATGAGATGTTTCACTATGAAATGAATATTAAGAACCTCTAATCTCCATCCTGCCAGGCACTGGGTATGTTGAACATGATAATAAGCAGCAAATAGCTTGAGGACAGAAGGGCAATGTTCCTTATGTCTGTAACAGGCAATAGGTACAGTTAAAAAAAATCTGTCTCCCACTTTCAACGTTTTTGCCATTGGGAGACTCAGTAAAAACTGATTTCCATTCTTGAGGAAAGAGTGTGTTTTGGGGAGTGGAAAGAGAGGA
Organism: Pseudocheirus occidentalis; assembly: GCA_028646575.1. NCBI lineage: Eukaryota > Metazoa > Chordata > Mammalia > Diprotodontia > Pseudocheiridae > Pseudocheirus > Pseudocheirus occidentalis. The sequence goes on from CM053595.1 coordinate 301,595,682, forward strand.
AAAGGAGGTAGAAAAACTCACACTTCTTTACCATTTTAAAAAGGAAGCAAAACGATTTTAAAAATTTTCCAGAGATAAAAAGCTTTAAGCAACTTTACTGGAAATATTATCTTTCCTTTAAAGGAATATTGTTTTCCAATGCGTTGTTAACCTCTTTGTATATCTAAACTTCAGTTTGAAAGTGGTTTATCAGAGACCCCAATAATTTATTCATACTCAACCAGGGTGGCTGCCCAATTTCTACCCCCAGCTCTTACTGCATTTTGCTTATTATCCCTGCAAGGAATGAAGTCAGTTTCATATTATCAATTGTGTCTAATGGCATAATATATTTCTGGGGAATTACATTTAAAATTCACTAATGACAGGTTATAAATGTTCTCTTTTCAGTAATGACATCTCAGATGCATGGTGCTTTTTTTTTTAATCACATCTCAGAAGTGAGATTTAAAATTGCCATCCCTCTTAGCAACTTAAATTAACAGGTTGTTTTGTTGTTGTTGTTTCTATCAGAACAAATGGCTGACTCATAGTTCTTTGGGAACATCTCATTATAAGTGAAAGCTGGAATGTGGATAAGAGAATCTGGTTGGTTAGTCAAGATTCTATGAATCCCAATTACCCTTTCCCATCGACACACAGCAAATCTGCTCTTTATTCTTTCTTTTAATGCATAGTCTTAATATATTTGGTCTTCATACTAAAGTCATTTCCAGATAAACCCCTAAAAATAAGTCTCTACTTTGGCAAAGAAAAACAGTTAAGCAAAACTAAACAATCAATGACTATTATATAACCATAGTCCCCCCCCACTTTTCTACTGGGAAAAAAGAGGGAAAATTATTTTCCATCTCTTTTCTATACTCTAGATTGGTCATTACAATTTTTCAATGCTTATTTTTGTTAATCTCTATTATTATAGACATTTTGGGCACTGCTCTTTGGGTTTCATTTTTCTCTGCATCAGTTAAAGTAATTCTTGGGATGGTTCCTTTGTATTCACCACTTTTCATAATAGGGTAATATTCCACTTTTTTACCTTTTTGCACATCCTCAGTGCTTAGAAGAGTGTCTGCCACACACTAGCTATTTAGTAAAAGTCCATTCTTTTATCTTGAAGTGACACTGTATTAATACCATAGATTCATCTTCATGAAGTGGGAAGAGTATGAAATGAAATGAAAAAACATCTATGATAGAGTTGTATAGAGGAAAAGTACTCTCTCTGGAGTCAGGGGGCTCGTTTCAGAGCCTGACTCTGCTCTTATTATACTGGTAACTATGATCAGATCACTTAACTTCCATAGGCATCTGTTCCTCATCTGTAAAATGACTTCTGGGGTCAATTTTACATCTTCAGATCCTCCTACCTGAATTTAAATCCTGGCTCCTCACATCATTGGATACATGATGATGTCACTTAACTTCTGTGACCCTCACTTTCCTAATCTGTAAAATTAAAGAGTTGGACTCGATCTTCTATAAGATTATTTCCAATTCCAATTCCTATTATTCCCCTATTGTATTCATCCACCACAATATTTTTCAACCACGCTCCAATTGAAAAGTACCTGCTCTGTTTTCAGTTTTATTTTACAAACACAGAGAGAGAGAGAGACAGAGACAGAGAGAGACAGAGACAGAGACAGAGAGACAGAGACAGAGAGAGACAGAGAGACAGAGAAAGACAGAGACAGAGAGAGAGAGCACTAAACTTGATCCAGGAAGACAAGTCCAGCTACTGACACATATTAGATGTGGTATCCTAGGCAAGTCAACCTCTCTCTGCTCTAAGTCAATAATCTTTAAGTTTTAGAAAAAGTGTTGAATGCATTCATAGGAAGCATCCATGGAATAACAGATCATGGTTAAAAAATAGAAGTACTTTACAAGACAACTGAGAGAGAAAAAAAGTCTGCTTTTGAAAAATTTATATTCTACTGGGGAAAAAACACTTGGGCATACAAAGCAAACATATAACATACATGTTCTTTGTGCACAAGGACCTCCTTTTGTATCCCCAGAGGTTAGCAAAGTGCTTGAAACTAAGCGCATAATAAATATTTGTTGACTGACTTATTGACAACTATAAAATAATGTCACAATTGAAATTATTGTAAACTGAGGCACAAAGTTCTAAATGCAATCAATATATCAGCAGCGTATAAATTAGCCAGTAAAAAGGGTCTCAGGGGCAACTGGATGGCACAGTGAATAGAGCACAAACTCTGGAGTCAGGAGGACCTAAATTAAAATCTGACCACTTAACACTTACTAGCTGTGTGACCTTGGGCAAGTCACTTAATCCTAATTGCCCTGCCTTCTCCCCTCCAAAAAAAAAAGAAAAAAAGGGCTTCAGACTCATTATCAATAGCTAAGACCCTGAAGGTGGGCTTCCAGATCATTTTTATAGACAAAAGGCAGAGTGGCAACAATAAAATTAGCATCATAGACAGAGAAAACAAGATGATTGTGTACAAGGCCTTGAGCAACATAGATGGGAGGAAGAAAACAGCAACAACCACAATATGATTGACTGGAGACTGAGTGTGTGGGGCTAGCACCCACCCCTCCTTCCATCATGTGGCTGATTGTATTCAACTTCAAGTACATGGAGAGGAAACCAGGCTTCCTCACAGGAGAGAACAAACCAGACTTCCCTAATGGACAACTAGTGGGACAGAGATAACAGGTTTTTTTGATATAAGAATAGACCATTGATTTCATAGAAAAACTTAAATTCTAAACTTAACTTAGAGGCAATAAAACATGACTTAGGTAGTAACAGAAATGTCACTGGTATTACAGAATAAAATCCTTCATGAAGGAGAACCAGTTTGATTTCTTCCCCCCAGTAATTTGGGTTCAAAAGTACTAACTATTGGAGGAACAAAGAGGCTTTACTTGAGTTGAAGCTTAGATGTAGCTAGGGATTTTAAGAGATGGAAATTAGGAGGCAAAACATTCTAGACATAGGGAACATGCCAGTACAAGAGTGCAGAAGCAGGAGGCAGGATATCTGGTGTTGGGAAGGGCAAGTAAGAACTCTGGCTCTAGCACAGTGTGCCTAAGTGGGTAGTAATAGGTAATCTGATGAAAAGGGTAGGTTGGAGCCAGATTGTGAAGAGCTGTGAATGTCAAGCAGAGGAGTTTGCATTATATCCAAAATGCAAGAAAGAGAATCATTAAAGAGCAGCTGAGCATGGGAGAATTTCATCACCTGAAGATCAGATCTTTTTTATTTGAGGCAGGGGATAAGGGAGGCACGGCAACTCATATGTCATACTTACTAAGTTGTGGAGGAGTTAAGAAAGTACTTACAAAAGTAAAATCACTAATCTTTGAATTATTGATATTAAAAATAGAGAGGAACAAAATGCTTTTGCTTGACTAGGAGCAGGGAGACAGCACACATTCTGATAAACAGATGGCAAGAGCAGAGAAGGAGAACGTGGATCTCATCACTGTTTCCATGCCTTTGTGTGATCTGTCCATCCCCCATGCTTGGCAAGCTCTCTTCTCATGCCTGCCTCTTAGAATCTTTACTTTTCTTTTTTTTGGGGGGGTGGGTAGGGCAGTTGGGGTCAAGTGACTTGCCTAAGGTCACACGGCAAGCTCTGTGTGTGTGTGTGTGTGTGTGTGTGTATTAAGTATCTGAGGCTATCAGGTCCTCCTGACTCCAGGGCCCATGCTCTATTCACTGTGCCACCTAGCTGCCCCTACTTTTCTTTAAGGGTGAGCTTAAGTGTAACTCATTGAAAGAGACCTGTCCATTTCTCCACCTTGCCCCCTTCCCTTGGCCCATATTTCCCTGAAAGATGACACATTTGTCATTTGCTTATTTCTCTATGTGCTACTCCCCCCCGACCCCACCAACCCCAGCATAATCAATCTCCTTAAAGTCAGAGGCTGTTTCACTTTTGTATTTGTATTTCCAGTCTCACACAGTCTCTGTTATCTATATACCTATCTGTGATCTATCTATATCTGTCTGTTTTTGTGTCTATTGATATGAGTGTGTGTGTGTGTATAGTTAGAACTTAAAAACATAATTTTGTGAATAAGTGAATGAAAGTCTCAAGTTTGGAAGTATGGTTATTCTGTTTGCAAATGAATATCAAATTTTGGATTTTACTCATCATTAATTGATGACCAAATATTTCTTGAGGGTCAAAAGTGTTCAGAATACTATGCTGAGAGCTTTGGGTGATAAAAAAAAAGTCAGCTAAATATGATCCAGGTCAGCCAGAGGGTACAGTGAATAGAATGCCAGAGTTGAAGTCAGGAAGACTTGAGTTCAAATCCAGCTTCAACCACTTGACACTTGCTAGCTGTGTGACCTTGGTCAAGTCACTTAACCCCAATTGCTTTACCTTCCCCCCTTCAAAACAAATTAACAAGGCATCGTCTTTATCTTCTTGAGTTTTATACTTCATCCGGAAACTGTGAACAATTAATAAACATGCCAAGTGACAAATGGATATCCATATTCAATGATCACTCTATGACCATTTTGTCTTCTACTCTAAGGACATCTACATATATCTATCTATATACATACATATAGTTTTATATGTGATTTAAAGACGGTGATTCTTGGAATCTTCTCTCCTTTTTTACTACTTCTGTAAGAGCAAAAGGAAGAACTTTAGTATCTGAGTATTTTCCTTGGTTTCATGGATCACCATTCACATAGTATGCATTAGTACATGCTCAGCATCATGGTGATGACCCTTTGCATCCATATCTAGGCTAGTTCTAAGAAAGCAGAAAGAGTTTGTTGCCAGAAACAGATGTGCAGCCTTTTTAGTATGACAACTTGCTGGAGCTTGTTCTCTGCTGGTTCAATATTTGAGAGCCCAGGACTCCCTCCACACAAAAAAATGAAGGATCAAAGCAAGTAGACTTTTGGGGAGGTGGGGGGGGAGAGCTTCTCTGTTTTCATTGTCAACCTGGTCAGAAACGGTTTTCAAAGAGGATGAGAATGGACAATAAGCCCCAGGGACAGAATGGTGTAAAGGAAAGAGCCCTGGGCCAGGAGTCAGCAGACCTAGGTTCTATCTAGTCCAAATTCTTCCATAAACAGGAGAAAGCATGAAGCAATGAAACAAACAAACAAAAAATCATTGGGATTTGAGAGGACAGAGTTTCAAATCCCGATGCTTTTATTTCCTATGTATGTAAAGGGGACCTGATAAGCTATTCAGTGTAACCCCCACATTTTACATGAAAAAAACTGAGACCCAGAGAAATTAAGTAATTTGTCCAAGGTCACCCAGTCAAGAAGTGTTCAGTCTTTTCTGCACCTCAATTTTTGCTTCTATGAAATAAAAGGTTAGATTAGAGAATGATGAAGGTTCCCTTCTAGCTTGAAAAATCCATAATCCTATCAGAAGATTTTATAAAGTGACAGGACAAAGGATAGAGGATGTTTCAAAACCAAGAAGGGAGAAATAAAGAAAAGAAACATTTGAGTATTGACAAGCCTGCTGTTTTTGCTGTTGTTAATGTTATTTTTATTATTGATATTTTTATTACTGTTATTTTGATTATTATGTCTAAAATTTGTATGACCCCTTAAAGTATTTAAAGTTATCCATTCCCCCCCCGTGTGTGTATGTAAAATTTTGATCTGAATGCATTAGGTTACATTAATATTTCCATTTTATAGATAAGGAGACTGAGGCTGAAAGAGTTTAGGTGATTTTGCCCAAGTTCATATATCTAGTAAATGTCTAAACTTCACTCTACTGGACCCGAAACCCATCACAATATCTACTATCCTAAATCTCATTAGAGTTTTTTGTAAGACTTTTTGGCAAATGATCTGAACACTAGAATATCCAAGCCTCCTATAACACATTCTACTGTATAATACTCTGTATGCATAGAGGTTCCCTGATGACATTAACATTCTGTGTCATTTTGGTTGCAGGGAATCTGTTTAGGGAACATTTATAGTTATAGGCTTCTCTGCCTCTTACATATGGGCTTCATGTTCTCACCAAAAGCACACCAAGGTGAATTATGGGTTCTCAAGAGACCAGACCTAAGAAACCTGAACCTAGCACTTGGGATCCAGAAGCATAGGGCCAGAACACTTACACTGCTCACTTTATGCAGCCCCTACCTTCCTTTTAAAACATAGTTCATGTTATCTTCCATATTAGTTTTTTTCTTCTCTTAGCTCACCCTTGACCACTCCAAAGTAAAAAAAAGAAATCAGGATTCTGTCCCATTAAAATTCTATTAATTTATAGATATGCTATGTTTTATTATCTCAATACGTTTTGTGTGTCTATTGTAGGAATGTATGTTTCCCGAAGGTAAAATCCTGTTTCATTTTGATCTTTGTTCTTGTCCCAGTTCTTGCCATGATTTTTAGTGGTTTCAAAGGTCCATTTTAAAGTCAATTCTATCACTCCAACATTCATGAAGTGATTTGAATATATTACTTCACTGGACAAGTCCCTCAACCTAGGTTGCCTCACAGGAACTTGACTCCCCAGCAGTAACCTTTAAATCTTCTATCTCATCAATCAATCAATCAATAAACATTAATTAAGTGCCAATCATGCAAGATCCAAGCTAATATTCCCATGGTCTCATTCTCAGAATCACATCCTCTTAAAGCTATCATGTTGGAATACATTTTAAGTGAAGCATAAAGATAACAATTCTGATACCAGTCATCAGATCTACTGATGTACCCTAAGAGCCCCTGAGGCTTACCATCTCAACCAATTCCGTACCCTTGAGACATTTAGGGGTTTCTGGGTATACTGTATTTGACCCCTCCTGAATATATTTTCCTCCCAAACTTAAAGGTGAGTTCCTTGGGAACAGGAACCATTTGCCTTTTTCTATTTGCATTCCTAATATTAAGCCTAAATTTGACACAGTGATTAATAAATGCTTTTATATTCATTTGTTCATTCATTTTTGGTAATGTGATATTCATCCCAGGGGTAGTTACATTCTGAAAGGCAACAAAACCTTCACCCAAATGAATTAAATTCTAATGACAGAATTACAGACATTGTGATGGTCCCTTGGGAGAAATGTTTATCCTGGGGAATAGGGGGTAGGGGGTAGTGTTAAAATAGTAGAAGATGGATGGCTGTATTATAAGAGGAGTTAAACTTGAATCCTTCTCTAGAAGCTTATTAGCTATATAAATCAGAGCCAGTCAATTAAGGTCTCTGGGCCTCAATTTCCTTATTTATCAAATATATTTAATCACAGAACCTCAGTTACTTGATCTCTCAATGCTAGACCAGTCTTTAAGGTAGTAAGTTGTTGTTGGTGGTGGTGGTGATGGTGGTGGTAGTGGTGGTGGTGGTGGTGATGATGATGATGATGATGATGATGATGATGATGATGATGATGATGATGGTGGTGGCGGTGGTGGTGGTGGTGGTGATGGTGGTGGTGGTGGTGATGGTGGTGGTGGTGATGGTGATCATCCTGCTGCTGCTGCTGCTGATGGTGGTGGTGGTGGTGGTGGACCTTCATTCTCCAGGAGAACTAAAGACATCATGACGGTGATATCTTGATTTGAGTGTGGATTGTTCAATTACACAAATTCCAAAGTGGATGCAGAAATTCAATTCTAGTGGGAGTCTTTCTCATAATTATCATACTCTGATAAAATAGTTGTGTTTTCAATTTTTGTTTGTTTTTTTTTCCTACTGTTTGGAGTACCTGACACTGTCCTATATACTAGGTATACAAAAACAATATTCTGACCCCCTTGAGTTTATATTCTCTTCATTATGTCACTTTGGGGAAATTACTTTTCCCTGAGCCTTGGTCTCTTCATTTGTCCAAAGAGCAGACTTGAATAGGGACAAGCTAATTCTCTGTGAACCATAGTTTCCTTATCCATCCAATGAGCCAACTGGACTCAGGGCAAGTTAAACTCTCTGTTTGAACTGCGCTTTTCTCCTCTCTCCAATGAATAGAGGTTTGGGTGCAAAGAATGCTAAAGTCTTCATTTATCTCTAAGTTCTAGAATTCTCTTGGAGGGCTGAGCCCTGGGATCCATTTCCTCTGCCATTTCTAATTGGGCAACCTTCCACTACTTTCTTCTCTCCCAGCCAGCATCTCAGCCCTCCCTTCTTCCCCCCGAGCTGAATCTGTAATAGGGATAGCCATTTAATAAATGCTGTTATTAAAAAAGATAGGCAAGTATAAGCCTTCCCTTTGCTTCAGGCTCCTCTCTGAGTTGCCATCTGTTGAGATGTGGAAGTATATGTTTATTAAACTTTATTTGTTTTAGTCTTTGAGCATTATTTTACCAAACACATTCTGCAGTCGCTCCATGGCTGGAATTGATGAGAAGGAAAGCACAGTGGCTCTCACTTTGTATTCTTAAATGTTTCCCTCCTCACCAGTTCCCCCCCACCATCAGTCCCCAGGTTGTCATTCCAAGACTCCTTTGTCAATATGTCAGAAGTCATCAAAGATGCCTTCATGTTACTAGTTTGCCCCCAGATACAAAGGCTGAAACCGAAACATGCATTTGAATGAAAAAAAAATTACCTTTTGGCCTACAATCGAATTTGTGATTTCCAGATTTTCCCCCAGTGGCCCTTTTTGAAAAGTTAAGCACCCTTCTGCTTTGGGGAGAGAAGGCTTTTCTTTTTAGAGATATTATTTTAGCATACATCACCTCTTTGAAAAGGAAAAAAAGAGAGCAATGCACGTCTCCATTCTGTGCAAAGTAATGCTCTGATCCTTCCCCCAGAATTATCAGCCATAAAAAGAGATAGATTGATTTTGGAGTTTTTGAAGATGGCTTTAGGTTTCTCCCAACCTGGTTCCCTCTGTCACCCCCCACTCCCAAGCACACACTAGTCAATACAGACAATCTCTCTCAGAATGAAAAAATCAAGAAACCATCTGAGAATAGAAAGCCTTCTGCTCTAATCTTCATCGTATCTGTTTTCATATTATAGTTTTCAATATACCAAATAGAAACAAGGCAGTATGGTATGGTGGATGAAGTCATAAGGTCTTCACAATCTGAGCCGGTCTACTCAGGTTTATCAGATCACACATTTGGAACTGAAAGGGACCTTTAAAGTTATCTAGTAAAGTCTCCTTGTTTTAGAGATAAAGGAAGTAAGATTCATTGACATTAAGTGATTTGGCCAACACCATCCAAGGAGTTAAGCAGAAAACAGGATTTGAATCCATATCCTCTCACTTGAAAAAGTGTGCTCTTTCAACTATGGTCTCTTATACCTTACTCCTGCCTACTCACTCTCTGTTTTAGTCACGTCCTCTTTGTTGTTCAGCATATACAAACACTGTATCTCCCCCATTTTGTCTTTGCACACACTTCCTCCCCTTGCCAAGACTAAAAAGCACTGACACCTTCACCCAGCTTGTAAAATTCCCTATTTCCTTCAAAGCTTATTTCAAGGGCTATCTCTAATAAGAGACCCACTATTAAGGCTTTCTCACCTCTATTAATTATGTAACTTGTCTATGATTTATATTTATGTTAATGTGTGTTTTTGTCTTTCTCCTGACCTCCAGTGTCATATTTCCAACTGCTTTTCAGACATATCTCAATCTGGATGGCTAAGGAAAACTTAGTGTGTCCAAAATAGAACTCTTTAGCTCTTCCCCTAAACCCTCCTGGCCTCCTGCATTCCCTACTCCTGTGGAGGTCAACAACCATCAGCCCAGTTCCCAGCTTCCAAACCCATAAGTCATCCTCACCTCCCGAGTATCTTCTCCTCCCATATCCAAGATGTCAACAATACTTCATCTTTGCAGCATCTTTTGAATATACTCCCTTCTCTGCTCTAACACTGCCACTACCAGCCCTCATATGACACCTCATTTTTGCTGTAGCCTCCTAATGAATCTGTCCCTCAATTCTCTCCTCACTTCTTATCCATTTTCCGTTCAGCCACTATAGCCACAGCACAGGTCTGATCATGTTAATTCCCTATTCAATAAACTCGAGTGGCTTCCTAATACCCTCAGGAGCCAATACAAAAATCTGCTGTTTGGCATTCAAAGTCCTTTGTAACTTTTTCCTCCTACCTTTCCAGTCTTCTCAAACCTTACTCTTTGATCCAGTAACACTGGCCTCCTGGCAGTCAAACAAGGCACTCCATCTCTCGGCTTGGGAATTTTCCTTGGCTGCCTGTCCCCCTCCCCATGGATGTCTAGAATGCCCTCTCTCCTCTGCTCTGACTGATGACTTCTCTGGTTTCATTTTTGTATCCTCTGCAGGAAGCCTTCCCCAAACCCTGCTAATTCCTATTTATCCTTCATATAACCTGCTTCGTATATATTTGTTTGCATATTGTATCCTCTATCAAACTGTAAATTCCTTCAGAGCAGGGGCTACCTTCTGTCTCTATTTTTATCCTCAAAACTTAGTGCAGTGCCTGACACATAGTAGGGACTTAATAAATGTTTATTGAATTGATTTATCAGCAGTGCCTAGGATCTTACCTGGTGATGATTATTAAATACTTGTTGAATGATTGGGCTTGAAGATAGAGTGATAGGATGCCAGATAAAGAACTCAAAGGCACATTAGAAGCCATGCAGATCTCCTTTTTTACAGAAAGGGAAACTGAGGCCAAGAGAAAGTAAATATCATATTGAGGTTTACTTGTGGCCTAGTAAAATAGTCAGAATTCATACACAGGCTTATAACACTGGTCCTGGACTCAGAATATAGAGGTTCAAATTTAATTCTTCTACATACTGCCTTGTGACACTGGGCAAGTCTCACATCCCATCTGGAGCTGTTTTACCTTCTGAATAATGAAGGGGGAGGCTCAGATGTCCTGTTCCAACTTTAGATTTATGACCCTCTGCTTCTGAATACATTCCTCTTCCTACTGCACCATACTATATTCTCAATCCTACCTCTGAAACATGCCAGCTGTGTGGTCATGGGAAAGTCCTTTCATCTCAAATTGGCCCAGACATGCTAAAATTTTAAGTTATAGACAAGATGTTGAATTGCACCTGTGGAGAGATTTTTCACACAAGGGAGTTCTCCATGTTAATGACATCACAAACTGTTATGAGGAGAAAGAGAGAGACAGACAGAAACAGAGAGGCAGAGACAGAGACAGAGAGAGACAGACAAAGAGAGACAGAGAGAGAAATACCATTCTCCCCAAATCTCTAAAGGTAACACCAACAACAAATTTGATTTAAATCTACAGGAACACCCCATTTTGTCCATCTCTAACTCCAATATAACGACTTGGTGGCTAGGACATCCAGTGTCCAAGGTCTTTATAAGGAGAAGTCAAAGTCAGCAGAACTGCTCAATAAAACTGCACACAATAACCCTGCATCTAGACCATTCATTGATCCTTCAAACTTGTGATTTAGTGCATGAGTGAAGTCAAAAGATTATCAGTTGATCCTACAGCCATCCTGCCATATTGAGAGAGTTCTCCCTCCCCTTCCCATCCCTGACCATAACCCCTACTGATCATGCCCCTACTGTGTATGGCAGGGGATTAAGATTTATATAGGGGATTAAAAATTCTGATATAGCACTTTCATGAAGATATAAATCTTCAACCTCTGAATGTTTACCATTCTAAATATTTTCTTTTGGGATCACACATTGCTCTCTGAAAAGAGGGAAATGTATAGTGTTTCCCTGAAATGGATGAAAGTCAGTAATTGCCATGAAGCAAATTTAGGGGACACCTAAAGAATGGTACTTTCCTGGGACCCTCAGCTACCTAAACCAGAGGCCTGGAAGGGAAGATTAACAAGATGTCCAAGAAGGCTTTTTTTAAATGGAGCATTTGCCTCCTAGTATTAAGTCAGGATCCAAAGGAGAAGCCCAAAGCCACAGAGACCAGCGAAAGGAGTGCTCCAAGATGTGGCCCCCTGTATGCAGTGCAGCTTTGGCAGCTGAACATAATGATGATGATAAAAATAATTACCACCAGCACTCAGACATAACATTGACCCACAAATATCAAAGAAGATCTTTAATAGCTGCCACTATACCGACCAATAGCCTTCAAACTAAGGAAAATAGAATGATTTTTTATTCAAAATACAGAGACTTGGCGGTAGCATAAACCACACAAGGACAGGAAAAGAATGCTCATTCTCCAGTCTGCCACTGGAGTTGTCCCAAGAGTATTGTCAGTAAGCTTACAGATGAGTGTGTGCATCCTAATACTTTTATTCAAACAGAAAAAAAGGAATAGTTTTATATCCACATGCAAAGTAATCCACCTAACATTAAATATCATGTTAGTTTCTTCTTCTGGGTGCAATGTCTCTACTGAGGAAAGGTTGCTAAAACCCAGGCAGAGAATTTTTCACCCATCTCAAAGCAATCACATCCATCTGTGTCAGCACAAGGCAACTTCCACCTCTTGCTTCTAGCCCAGTGTCCCAACCGGAATGTGGAGAACCTTGAGTGCAAAGAACAGTCCTGCCTCAGGACTCCCATCTCCTGCTTTGCTTGTCCTCTGAAGGAAAAGGAGTGGAACCCTCAATTCAATGATGAATATTCTCACATCAGCTCACATTCTTCATATCTCAATGACACTTAATTCCTAAATAACATCCTAGCACCATTCTACACCCCCACAACCTGATTCTTGTTCCAGTCCCTCTCAACCCTCCCACTCATAATTCTCAATCTAACTCCACTCAACCCTTCCACTGTACCCTCTGAAATGCCTGTTCTTTAAGCAACAACATCCCTTATTCCTCAGATTCTTCCATCTTCGACTTCTCTCTACTAGGATTACCTGACTCCACCCTGATGACACAGGCTCCCTAAATCACTCTTTCTAGTAATGGCTGCACCTTCATTCATTCCCCTCGGCTCACAGGTTGAAATGGGGAAGTTGGACCATCTCCTACTTCCTATCATGATTTCCAGGTTGTCCCCACTACCTCCATCACTCAGTAACCACTCTTCCTTTGAGGGCCATGCTATTCATGTCTACCGCCCAATAAAAATCCTGCTAGGTGTTGTCTACAGACCCCCAGGTTACTCACCTTCCTTCCTCAGTAAGTATGGTACCTGCCTCACACATTTTCTTTCATTCTCAACAATTGCCTTCATACTTGGGGTCTTCAATATACGTATTCTCTCTCAGATACTTTGACTACTCAGTCCCTTAACCTAGTCAGCTTCCATGAGCTACTTCTTCACCACCTCTACTTACACATAAAAATGGTCTTTGATCTTGCCATCATTCCCTAATGTACTGCCTCTATATACAAGAATTGTGGAATTCCCTTATTCTACCATAATCTATTGACTTCAACTCCCTTGCCTTCATTTACAATGATTTCCTCTTCCTCCTCTTTCGAGTAATATGTAATAATAGTGAAACTAAGGTATACTTCTCTGATCAAGGTTTATTTATCAATGTTAAAATAAATAAAGAAAAATTAAGAGGGTTTTATTAACAGTGATGCATGTAACTTTATAAGGTGGGTCAGATTGCCCCCCCATTAGGTAAAAAACTATGATGGGAAAAATTGTCTTTAATAAGACTTAGGAAAGGAGTTCTGGGTAGTTGGGGAATGTCATAACTGACTCCATCTGGGAAAGGTGGATTGGTTTTCAAGTGTGGATAATCATGTCCCTCTGACAATTAGAGGATGATAATTGCTAGGTGGCATAATGGATAGTGGTAGACCTGAAAGAAGATTCATCTTCCTGAGTTCAAATCTGACCTCAGACACTAGCTGTATGACCCCTACATAACCTTGTGTACTTCAGTTCCTCATCTATAAAGTGAGCTAGAAAAGAAAATGGCAAATCACTCAGTATCTTTGAAAAAAATGGGGTCACAAAGAGTTGGTCAAGACAAAAGCATCTGAAGAACAGCAATAAAACATTGCCTTATGGGCCTCACCTGCCTCTAGTCATCTTGGCTAGAAAATCAGAACTACCCCAAATAGGACAGTGCAGGGAGATCAAATCACCCTTAATTCTATTCCCTGGGGGCTAGAAACAATCACATCATTCAAACACCCTTTAATTCACACTGAGAGACCACTTTTTTTTACCTCAATTGAGAAAGGCAGTTAGGCAAAATGAGGAATAGGGTTGATTCCAGAGTAGAATCAATTATTAACTGGTACAGAATAATTTTCTCAATCATCATAATAACTTCCAATCCATTGACCCCCTCAGTTCTCTCCCAGGCCAGACCATCTCCCCACCACCAGTACATCTCTTCTCCCCATCATGACTCTTCAGTGAACCAATTTAACTTGATCCTGCCTAATTCTCTTAAATCTCTAGACACCTTATCAAATAAACTGATTTTTGTCCATCCAAGCCTCAGTCTTGGATCACTCCCACCATTCATTGCCTTTATTCCTACAAACATAGTGTTCAGGTGGAAAAAATTACACAGTTGTTCAGATTATATGCACTACAAATGTATGTCATATACCCTCAACTGGGACCTCACTGCTGCTAGGCAATCCTACAAAACCCCCGTTATCTACTCACTATCCCCCTCTCCACAATGGCACTTCCAAACCTTCTCATCTCACCTCAAGTCTCCTGCAGTTCCACTTTCTCCTGCTCTCTGAGCTGAGAACCTTGTCTCACATTTTAGAGGGGAAAAAATGAAGCCACTCACCATGAACTCCTTCCTTCTTCCTCATCTCCTATCATTCAGATACTTCATGCCAATTGCTCACAAGGTGATCAATTCTCAGTTGTCTCCTCCAACAAATCTTCCTTTTTGTCATCCCTACTCTTTCATTTATTTTCAACCAACTATTTACAAACATGCTCATGTCTCCCATATACTAAAAGAAAGAAAAAAAGGAAGAAAGGAAGAAAGAAAAAAGAAAGAAAGAGGAAGAAAGAAAGAGAGGAAGGAAGGAAGGAAGGAAGGAAGGGAGGAAGGAAGGAAGGAAGGAAGGAAGAAAGGAAGGAAGGAAGGAAGGAAGGAAGGAAGGAAGGAAGGAAGGAAGGAAGGAAAAAAGGAAGGAAGGAAGGAAGGAAGGAAGGAAGGAAGGAAGGAAGGAAGGAAGGAAGGAAGGAAGGAAGGAAGACCTTCTCTTGCACTTTCTATCCCTGCTATATATCTTTTGGAATCTCTTCTGTCCCTTGTAAACTCCTTGAAAATGTTGTCTACCTTGGACCTTCCCTTTCTCTCCTCTCACTCTCTTCTCAATCCCTTACAATCTGGCTTCTGATCTTATCATTCCACTGAAATTGCTTTCTCCTGAGTTACTAATGATTTCTTACTTGCCAAATCCAATGGCCTTTTCTCAATCTCCATTCTCCTTGACCTATAGGCACCTTTTGACACTGTAGTGAATACTGTCTCCTTCCTGATACTATCATTACTAGGTTCTGATGACAAGCCCTTCTACCTATCTGATCATTCCTTCTCCATTTCATTTGTGGGATCCTCCCCCATATCACACCCACCAACCACAGGTGGCCCTTAGGGTTCTGTTGGGGGCCTCTTCACCCTGTGTACTACTTCATTTGCTGATCTCATCAGCTCCCATGGCCACCTTTAATAAACCATCTCTATGCTGATGATCTCAAATCTACCTTTCTATCCCCAATCTCTCTGCTGAGCTCCAATCTTGTGTCTCCAACTGCCTTTTTCAGACATCTCAAGCTAAATGCCCAGGAGACATCTGGAACTCAGTATGTCTCAAACAGAACTCCTTATCTTGGCTATCTTTAAGTTCTGTCCATTTTACCTTTTTGGTGTTTTTCAAATATACTGTTTTTTTCATTTTTTTTCAAATATCCCCCTTCTCTGCTCTGACATTACCACCACCTAATGCAGACCTTCATCATCTCATTCCTTCTACAGAAAGCCTCCAGCCCCTCTCAATCCCAATGTCTTCCTTCTATTACTTATGTCCTACTTCTATAGATCATTTGCTCTGTGAGTGTATAATTTCAATATAAGTTGTTTCCTTTGTAAGTCTTTTATTTTATGCCCTTGAAGCCATTATCCTGAGAACATGTCCATCCATAGGCTTCACCAAGTTCCAGTGGGATCCACAAGGAAGAAAACAAGCATTTCTTGAGTACCTACTATGTGCTAGGCTCTATGTTAAGCACTTTACACACACTGCATTAGTTAACCAAAAATAATATAAGAACCAGTGTACTAAAGGATTACTATCCCCATGTTACAGATAAGGAAACTGAGATTCAAAGTCAGAGAAGATGACATGAGCAGGTTCAAGGAGTTGTACTGGGCAGAATCTGATCCAAGGTTTCTTCTTGCTCCCCTGCTGTCTGGCAGTCAGTCACTGCACCCCTTCTATACTCCCCAATCTTTTTATTGAATTACTTCCTTTACAGATGCCATGCTCAGGCATTATTCTACCCTGTTAACCCTGCCCCACCCCTTCCTCTAGGGAGACTAGCTTCATCCCCAGGCCCCACCATCTCCAAATTCTTAGTAATTGCAGAAAAACTGATGAATTCGCCACGCGCCCGTTCTCTGAAGCGGGGGTGGGGAGGGAAGACCCGAGGGCTGGCAGGCTACTCTGAAATGCTCTTTCATCTTGAAGGTGAAGCATCGGCCCCCCGCAGAGGGGAAGCGCAAATCTCCTCGGATAGTGCTTTAAATTGCAGCCGGCTCAGTTCCAGCTCTGTTTCATTTCTGAGTGCAAATTCCCTAAGCGGCTCGGCTCCAGTTAAGACTATCAGCGCCTAAAACATCCCTGGAGCCTGCCTGGGCCTCCTTCTCCGGAGCTGATCAATAACCAGCTTCAGTCCCCACAGCCGGGAGGGAGGAAACGTGATGGCCTCGGACCTCCTGAGGCTCCCCCTCCATTCAAACAAATGGCAGGCCCTTCCTTCAGAAATGAACGTACGCCCACCTAGTCCAGGAAGTCTGCCCAGACTTTCCGGGGCTCCAATAGACTAGCAAGGTTAACTGACCCGTGGCTATCATGGCCCCTCTCCTCCTTTAAATGTGGCTCGGGCTACATCTTCTTCACGAAGCCCTTCCTGATTCTTCACAAATGCTAGTGTTACCTATTCTTCCTCCCAAACTCCCTGGTAATCAAGTACCTGATGTGTGACTACGTAATATAATTTCTGCTTTACACTTCTATATCCATCCCCCTCCCTCCTTTGGAATGTAAGCTCAGGGCTATTCCATAATGCCTCAGCGCCTAGCACTTGGTGGGCACTTAATAAATATGTCGATTGATTCCTCTATCTCTCTCTAATATGTGTATTATTACATATGTATGCACCTATACATGCATGTGTTAACATGCATAAATGCACACACATAAATACATACCTGGTGTCCCAAAAGTTTTAGCGAAGCTTTTGATAATTAAATGCTTTGAACGGCATTAAGACTTTTGGGACGGCCTGTATAACATACTAATTCACAACATTAGCTGTATTAAGGCAGTAGACTCAGTCTCAGGAAGACCCAAGTTTAAATCCAGCCCCTGACATTTGTTTTGTGACATGGGCAAGTCACTTAACCCTGTTTCCTTCAATTTTTCTCACTGGTAAAAGGGTGCTAATAACAGCACCAGTCTCCCAGGGTGGTTTTGAAGATGAAATGAAACAATCATGGTACAGTGCTTAGTACAGTGCCTAGAACATGGTAGGTTGAATATGAATTATTAGTGATGCTGATAATGGTGATAGTGATGGTGGTGGCGGTGGTGATGGTGATAAGGATGATGATGATGATGATGATGATGATGATGATGTAGCTAAGAAGTGGTGGAGCTGCCCCAGGACCAAGTCCTTCTCCTTCCAAATTGCCACATTTTTATGTATACTTAATATATGTGTGTGTACAGGTAGCAGTGTGCAGAGAGTGTCTCTACTTAATTAGTGGATAAAAAGCCTGCCTCCAAGCTAGGGAGACTTGGATTGAGTCTGCCCTCTCACAGCATGCTAGCTGTGTGTTTCTGGGAAAGTCTCATAACTTCTAAGTTCTCTAGGCAACTCTTAAAGGCTTTAAGTTTCAGAAAAAGTGCCAAACTGCATTGATAGAAGGATTTTCTCCCTCTAGTAAGTTCCTTGTACTATTCTACTATATACATCTATTAGGACGGATGCATAGATGAAAGTTGTATAGAGAGGGGATGTATAGAGAATATATACATACAAACACATGTGTGTTTGCATACACATATGTTTATATATACCTCACATATGTATGTATACACATGTGGTGGGGATAACTATATACATATATAAGCCTATAGATATGTGCATATAACATATATGATGCATGTGTCATATTGTGATATGCTTAGAATATTTCAAGATAGAAATACATGATTTCCTAGCTAGTTGACTTCTCTGCTTGTGAACTCAGGGGGTGGAAAACCAAATAGATCTGCCTGGGTGAAACCCTACTCACTCCTCCCTGTACAAGACCTGAGCTGCTCTGATTCATAGAGTTAGAAAAGTCCCAGGAATCAAGAGCTTCATTGAGCCATGCACCAAGCAGCTTTTTGAAAGACTGTTAAACTCCATGAGGCCAGGAATTGTTGTTGTTACTCTTTTTGCTTTCACTTTTTTTTCTTTTATTTTTATCCCTATTCCCAGCATTCAGTGCAGGACCTAGAACATAATATTTTGTAAATACTTAATGGTTCCTAACAAATTCTGGTTGACTTGACTAAATCAGAATTTCAGGAAAACATTTGATGAAGTCTCTCATGCTACCCTAATAAACAAAACAGTCTATGTAATCATATAGGTCTAGGTGTATTTAGAATTGTTTGAATGTTGGGATTCAGAGTGGTGATTGATGCAGCAGTATTACCACGGAAGACGGGCTCTGCTGGGAATGCCGTGAAGACATGTTATGAATGACTTAGAGGTAGGCGTAAGTGGTAGGCTTAGTTGGAGGGGATCTTAGAGGTTATCTGGTCTACTTCCTTCGTTTTACAGGTGAGGAAATTGAAGTGCAGGATTATTCAATGGTTTGCCTAAAGTCACACTCGTAGTAACAGAGTTGGAATTTAAACTGGATCCCTGTGACTCTACATTCAATAGGTTTTCTACTAGACCATGTTGCCTCCTTGGGTTCCTTCTCCTTGGATGTTTTCAAGTAGGAACCAGGAGACTAGTCATGGGGTCTATTACATTGGGAATTATTTTCTTTTATTTATTGGACTAGATGGTCTGTGAGGTCTCTTCTAGCTCTCAAATTCTGTGCTTCTCATTCGGCAAATTGAACTGAATGACAGCCAGAAGAGGTGATCTGGTCTGGGGCTTCAATAAGAGAAGCCAAAGTTCCAGAATCTTATGGTTCTCTCTCTCTCTCTCTCTCTCTCTCTCTCTCTCTCTCTCTCTCTCTCTCTCTCTCTTCCTCCCCCAATACACACATACATACATACACAGATAATTATATATACATTTAACAATATTTATACACATGATATTTGGAACTATGTATGTGTGTATGTATATATACACACATATAATTACAAACACATATAACTATATACATACTTTATAATGCATACTTATAGTGGTATGTGTAATATGTGTGCTCATATGTATATCTTATATTCTTAGGAAATAAAATGTAGGTGTCTTGTTGACTGGGATAATTTTAATCTTTATTTTTGAATCTCAAATTCCTGGCATGAGAACCAGTATACAGTAAGCACATAATAAATGCTCTATTTTGACTGGCCCTCTACATGTGACATCACATAGCCTCTTGAACACACACACATATGATAAGTGTAAAATCATCTCTCTCCTCAGAGATAATGTGGTATGGTAAAAACCACAACAACTTGGAATCAAATAGGAAAAGGAATGAAAACGCATAATCTATGATAGAGGAGAAGTCATACAGGAGGACAGGGAAAAAAGCCTGAGTTCCAATTCCAACTTTGCCATAAGGCCTTGAGCAAGTCACTGACACCGAGTTTCCCCATGTGGCAAAAGAATCAGTCCCAATGGGCCTTAACATTCCTCCCAACTCTAAATCTTTGATTAAAGATACATCACTTTTGTGCAAAGTCTTTGCTTGGCCTGTTGGTGGTTGTTCAAGTCATTTTCAGTTGGATCTGACTCTTCATGAGTCTATTGGGGTTTTCTTGGCAAAGATATTTGAGTTGTTTGCCATTTTTTCCTTCTCCAGCAGCTTTTACAGATGAGGAAACTGAGGCAAATAGTGTTGAGTGGCTTACCCAGAGTCAGATAGCCAGTCAGTATGTGAGGCCAGATTTGAAGTCTTACTGACTTCAGGCCCAGTACTCTATCCACTGTGCCACCTAGCTGCCTTTGTCTCTTGCCATGAATAGCCATATGTGGTCAAGAGAGTTGTAGGGGTAAGTGTATGGCTAGTAGACAGTAAGGTGAGATCACAAGGAATCATGAGAATACAATATAATTTTAAACAACAACAGCAACACAAATGCTGTTGCCCTCAAGTTACTTGAGGGTAAGGACTACTTCATTTCAGTCTTTGCATCCCCAGGACCTAGAATAGTACCAGGCACATAACAAGTACTGCTAACAGAAATGAACTGAACTGGGTTGAATTCAACTGAATTAGGTTAGAATTTTGGCTTCTCAAGAAATGGACATAAAATTGTTGGAAGGAAGTCCTAGCCCCTGGAACACATAGCCTAGATGTACCCAATTCCTGTTTTTGGAATACCATTTGCAAGGTTCATTTGTCAAGAATTCTAATCTTTTTTTAAAAAATTGCTGTCGGTGACATGGACTGAGTTGGAAAGATCTGCAATGTGGAGAAAGGGAAATTTGAGAATTCACATCACATATATTCACATATACTTCGATCTCCTTCCTTTCTGTGCCCGTTTCTAATTAAATGTCTGCTAAACCTGTGCTGAATGTTAAGAAGTAGGTCACGTTCTTTCCCTCCAGATCATCTGTATAGGATTTGAGAGAAAAAGAACACACACACACACACACACACACACACACACACACACACACACCCCAAACTTGGTCTAAATTAATAAGAGTTGTCTTATTTTTTTATCTAGAAAAGTTTTTGATTCATTGCAAAAGATTAAAGTGCAGTATAAATGTGAGTGAATGACTATGATTATTATCATTTTTCTCTTCTAATCTTTTATTGTGATAAAAGAATGTTATATAATTAGTATCTTATTATTATTTTGTTCTCACCTTTCTGTTTGATAGAATTCCAAATGAAATTATTCTAAAATAAGCGACCTTCTTGTGATCATTATTTTGTTTTCACTGTTAAGAAAACTATTCCCAGGTGGATGAAATAATGAATTTTATCATTGAATTGAAAGGATTAGAACATAGGTATATTTTTCCTTTGCCCATATGTGTTTCCGCAGTTCTTAATACAGTACCTGGAAAACAATAGGTGATAGATAAATGCTTATTGATTGGCTCACTGAAAGCATCTTTGAAAAAACTCCAAGGACAAACTAGATTATAGGGATGATGTATACTTGTTCCTGTCCCTATAAGCTGTTGGTTTCTTCTGCTACATCCCTAATATTTGGAAACTGTTATATTACTCATAGTTTGGAGGTTAATGGGGTCTGTCTTTGCTTTTGTGTTTCTAACCTAAGCTTTTGACACATAATAAGCAACAGATAAATGCTTTTCCATTCATTCATTTGGTATGATGACGTTTATTTTAAAATGTTATTAAATTATTGTGATCGCTATTATGTTCAGGTAAATATGGATAACAGGTCTGTTAATGATGATACCTTATTTTTAGTAAGTTTTATGAGTTGAATTATCAAGGCTATTGGAGGGATTTGTATATGTAGTATTGACATTTGTTTTCATCATCATCATCGTGAAACCACCATAATACATAATGGCACACAAATTCATACTAAATTAACTAAAATGAGGTAAGGGTGCTACCTCTCCCAACTGGATTCCAAGTTCAATATCAACAGTAGGCATGTAGCCACTTGCAGAACAATCAACTGGTGAGAATCTTGAGGAAATATGATTTTATGATGTTGGGGAGCTCTAGTCAATAAGCAAAAAATCATTTGTCCAATCTCTTTGAAGCTTTGTCTTCTAAGCCCCATCACAGGGCAATCCTAGAGCCCAGAAGCTACCGGCTTCAGAAAGTCAGAGTAGACAGAAGAGAGAGATTTTTCTCTGATTGCCTCAAAAGCTTTCAGGCAAATGAAACTAAACCAGTTTCAAAGGATCTCCTGGCCATTATTATGTTGCTAAGTGGTAGGTGAGTCTGGGGCCAACATCCTAGACAATACAGGCATTGGCTGAAAAGAGCAGATCATTCCTCCAACAGACCTCTACCTAATTTCACTGGAGACCTCATATTACTATCATCACCACTTTTCTGGACCTGGGAATGGCCCAGAGCCAGGACAGAGAATGAGCTTTCCTATTACAGGCAGTTAACCATGAAGCTAGCCTTGTAGAGAGTGGTGAGACCATTTAATCCAATCCAACAAGGTATTTATTAAGTGACTATTAAGTGTCATTTGGAGAGTAAATGTGGGACATAGAGAATAAGAACCACCTTCTGATTTAGAATGACTAGAGACTGTCTTGGTCATATACTGGCTGATCAGTGATTGATAGACAGATGATAGATGATCACGGATAGACAGACAGAGAGAAAAACAGACAGACAGACAGAGACAGAGAGAGACAGAGAGACAGAGACAGAGAATCAATAAATATAAATGTGACAGATTAGTGATAGATAGCTAGTTCATTGCTAGATGAAAGTATCTCTTAAATCTTTGTTTTATACCAGGCATAGTGCTGACTGTTGGGGATATGGTACAAGCAAGTCATTACAGAGTTTACATTCTAGTGGGGAAAGAGAACAAATAAAGGAGGGCTAGAAATGGGGACCAGGAAGGCTTGATGTCCTGTGGCATGGTGTAGAGCCAGAAAGAAGTTATACAAAGGTCTAGGCTTGTCATGATTAAAGACATGGTGATGGTGTTGTGATTAGAGAAGGTAAGGAGGGCATAGAGATGGTAGAGAAGTGGTGGAGGCATGGGGTCCTATGAGATAAGGAAAAAGTTTACCTATCAGAGCAAGAGGAGCCCAAGGGCATTGATGCATAAGATCAATGGGGTGCAGAGTGTATTGAGTCTAAAGAATAAGACCTGATAGGTGAATTGGAAAGGGATGTGAAAAGTTATTCTGTGTAAGCGGAGCTAAACTTTTTTCCGCCAATCCTCAGAAGGCAAAAACATAAATAAATAGTGGGCTGGAATTTGCAAAGGGAGCAAATTTAAGATGAACACAAAGACAAGCTTCCCAACAATTAATTTCCAAAGTGCAGTGGGCTGTCTAAAGAGAAAACATTTACTGGAGATCTTCAAGCCAAGTCTGGATGACCATGTGTTGTATCAGGCATTCCTTTTCAAGGATGTGCTGGTCACTTCAGACCCTTCCAATCTGGTGACTCTGTGATGTACTCAAGTCAAACAGGAATAAGTAGGTTGGGAGAGGGAGGGGAAGAATAGATTCCAACCTCATGGACAGATGACCAAACAGAAATGACAAAAGACCTCTACATTAAAT
Organism: Pseudocheirus occidentalis; assembly: GCA_028646575.1. NCBI lineage: Eukaryota > Metazoa > Chordata > Mammalia > Diprotodontia > Pseudocheiridae > Pseudocheirus > Pseudocheirus occidentalis. The sequence goes on from CM053595.1 coordinate 301,619,209, forward strand.
TGTAAGTTCCTCGAGGTTAGAGACTATTGTGTCTTTTTTTTCATTTATCTCTTGGCACAATGCCTGCCACATTGAAAGTACTTAAGAAGGGCCTATTGATGCAAGAATCTAGTATTTAAAGCTATACAATTAAATGCAACTGGGAAATAATACATACAGGGATGGGGGCAGGGAGGAGCTCCCTGCCCTGCTGGAAAGCTAGAGAGGTGTTGGAGGAGGGCATAAAAG
>CM053595.1:301619936-301675860 GCA_028646575.1 Pseudocheirus occidentalis
TGTTCTGGGCTGGGGGGTAGGGACAAAAAGGGGAGAAAATTTGTAACTCAAAACCTTGTGGAAATGAATGATATAACCAAGAAATAAATTAAAATTTACATTAAAAAAAAAGAAGGGCCTATTGATCAATTATTGCTTTTCAGATAAAATCAAAATTCCACAAGCTGATATTTAAGAGTCTTCGAAAACTTTTTTGCAGCTTCTTCCCAGAGACTGATTTCACAGTACTTGCCTTCTTGGACTTTCCAATCCAACCCAGCTGGCCAATTTGCTATTCCCTGAACTGATTGCTCCATTTCCTACCTGCATGCTTTTGCAGAGGGTATACTTTATGCATAAACTGCTCCTTCCTCAATTTTCTCTTAAAACCTCTAGGTTCTATCATAGCTCCGATTATACACCAAAAGCTCTATGTTCTATCTCCTTGAATAGACATTATTCTACTGGAGTGCATAGATCATATCTTCCTCTATGCAATAAACACAAGTTATTCCCTATTACCTCTGGGATAAAATACTGACTATCCATCCCTCTCTTTTTACATATAAAGAAACTGAGGCCTCAGCCCCAGAACATTTGACCCAAAGACAAACATATAAGAAGAACAATACCCAAACTAGGTTCCCAACTTCTATGAATGAAAATAGAAGAGGCACCATGGTTTAGATAACACCATTTCCTACTTGTATAACCCTTAGCACAGAGTAGGTAAACAATAAAGTCATGAGTAAATGAGTGTCCTCTCTCCTTAGGTGAATGAATGAATGAACGTTGAGAGCATGGAATACAGATGGCAGATTGCCTTGTTCACAGGATTCAGGCTTGCTGATGAGTTTAACCCTGGGAAAAGTTATGATACTGAAATGGTATTCAATATGCACAAGATTTTTATGAAGTTAAAGCCCATATGGATTGCTTACAAATTAAATATGGAATAAATGAAAAGCATAATTAAAAATGGACACTGCAATTTTTGTAATGAACCTAGAGAAAATATAAGTGCTAGCTGCAGCTCTTTGAATTATGAAAAATAAAGCTGTAATTTTGTATTTAGATATTCATATACACACACATATATAGCAGCAGCATGGGGTAGTAAATAAAGCCCCAGTCTTTGAGTTAGGAAGAAGTGGGTTCCAGTATAATTTCGGAGATGTATTCATGACCTTACTCTTCTATCTTGGACTTGTATTCTAATCCCTCAATGGCTCAGGCACCATCTTGGCTAGCCCTACTGGTATAATGTATACCATAAACCTCCACTTAAATTAATCAAGCCACCAGTGTTTACATAGTGCCTCTGAAAAGAGCTAACACTATCAGTGATAGAGCCAGCCTCACAAAACTGCCCTGGGAAGACAATTTTGTTGGAGGACTAGACACTTCAGAATATTATTAGCCTTCTTCTGGGGATACCAGGGCAGGATAGTGCCTGGCCAAGTAGGAGCTGCCCTAGGATGTGGCCACTTGAGAGAGGAAAGCTGATATTTAAATTCAACTAATTTTTCCCACATGGTTCACAGTGTGTTTGTTCCTACCTGCTTAACGAGCAACTAGGTGACACAGTGGATAGATTGCTGGGCCTTGAGTCCAGATCTGGCCTCCAACACTTATTAGACTTGTGACTCTTTGCGATTCACTTAACTTTGCCTCAGTTTATTCATTTGTAAAAGGAGCTGTAGAACCACTCTAGTATCATTGTCAAGAAAACTCCAAAATGGAATCCCGAAGACTTGATACGTCTGAACGAAAATAACAAAAACAGCAATGCTCAAAGGGTATGAATGATATTAATAACCTCTAAATTTCAGTGCTCTGAGGAAAAAACTTTGATCTCCCCACATTGGTTATGACACTATGAGGGATACTGAAGTCATGACTTGTTGACTTGCTTACTGATGAATGGTGCACATTACTGCTCTATGACACTAAATGATCCTTAAGGGACAGGGGGAAAGAAGTAAGTGAATATGTCTCCCAGCTAACCATTGCCTACCTCTCATTCAAAACCTGGGAGGGCCTTAAGCACCTAGGGCCCAGAGCCAGAAAGATGAAATGAGAAATTCATCTCAATAGCCATAGTGCTGAATTTCCACAGTAGCCCCAGAGTTCTCTTGTCCCTTAGAAGGTCATGTAATGTTTCTCAGGCAGCCAATAAACCCTGTTCCATGCAGTTTTGATCAGCCAGCTGCTGGCTCCATTCAGTAGCAAAAATATATTTTCCAGAAAAAAGGCCATCATACTGATAGGCTCTCCCACACATCTCATTTTACCAAATAGCATGAAGCAAAAATGGCTCTCTTGTTCTCTCGCAATTTAATGCATATAAAAATGTGACTCCTGGCCCTGACGTGAGAGTGTGCAGATGTTTTCATTTAAGAGGCCAAAATCACTTACTCTAAGTAGCTCAATGATATCCATTTCCTCATATGGACCTTTTATAGAGAGTGTCCACAACAGTTCTTGCTTTAAGAACCAGCTGCTCCCAGCTGTTCGTGGCAATATGCTTTAGGGATTATTGAATTCTACCATATCCTGGCCAATGACTGAGGTAAAGGAAGGCAAAAAGGCAGCTGTTTTCAGGTAGACTGCTACATCTAGACTCTGGAGAGACATGAGTTCAATCCCATTTAGTTGCTTAGGAAAGTTACTTGCCTTTCCTAACTCTGTTTCTATATTCATAAGCTTATAATATTGTCTTTAGCACTTATCTCAAATAAGAGTTGTTTGAAGGATCAAATTTAATTCAGTGTACAATTGATTAAAGGAGTTTGAAAAATATACAAAAAGTCTAGAAAGTCTAGTTATGATAAATTTATACTGGGGATTCTCAAAAAGTGTCCAAGACCAGAGTTTAGTCTAGGTGCACTGGAGATTGCATGGAATTAAGATTTCAAATTGAATATGTATCCACAAGTCTTCTGACTCATCATTTGCATCCCTTGACACAAAGGAGAATGCTATGGATAGGGGGTTAAGAACCATTGGTTTACCCATGTGACAGGAATGGAGTGGATCAGGACACCTGGTATCAGCTAATTGCTCCAACAGCCATTGTAGGCAAAGGGGCAAATAACTGAGATGATAAGTTATTAAGATGAAGCTCAAAGAAGAATTTTGACTTTGTGTCCCCTTTATGAAGTATGATAAAGATCTCTTTGATAGCTTTAGGAAGCTAGCTCTTAAGTGACTAAGGTATGGCCATATCCCAGGGTGGGGTCTTTAAAAGGCAAGACACTGCAAGGAAGTCAGCAATGGCACACCTTGCCACACCTGGCAATGGTGAAATGACACTGCTTTTGAAGAAGAGCACAATTCTTTAGAGGGGATCACCTTTTTCCTTTCCATTTGAACTTCTATCATGGACAGTGGAGGGGAGAGGGAGAGAGAGGATTTATTTCTCAGATTCTATGTCCATAACCATTTACCAACGTGGCGATGGTGCTTTGGTGCTGCAACCACCAGTCACCTAGAGGTAGTAATCTGTAGTAGCAACCACACTGATATCACCAGGATGACTGCCATCACAGGGACTTTAAAGATCTAGTAAAGTTCTGCTTTACTAGGAAAGATAGCTGTTTAAAAGGTGAACAGTCTTTTTTAATTACATTCACTAGTTCGGGGGAAAGTCAGCACCCTGAACTTCAGAGAAAATACAAACAGAGAAGAGACAAGCAGAGAAATAAAGACTAATAGACCTTGAGGGCCTGGCCTATCTTTGGCCTCCTTTTGTTTCACCAGCAGATAGCATAGTGTTTGGAACATTGTAGGTGCTTAGTAAATTTATATTGATTGATTGATTGATCCATGAAATGATTGATTGATTTCAGATATCATTCAGTCTAATCTGTGCATACCTCCCCCCACACATACACATAGAACACTCCTGAGAAATAGGCACTCTAGGTTTGCTTAATGACCTCCACTGAGAAAGAACCCACTCCTGCCTAAGTCAGCTCATTCTACTTTTGAAAAGCTCTAATTATTAAGAATTCCCTCCTGAAATCAAGTTTTGATTGTCCTCTTGGCAGTTTCTACCCAGTGCTTCTGGTTCTTTCTTCTGCTTCCCAAAAGAACAAATCTAATCTGTTTTCCATATGGCATACATTCAAGTAATAATAATCCTAATGATTAAAATAACATTTATATAGCACTTAAAGGTTTGCAAAGCACTTTATACAAATATATCATTTGATCCTCACAACAACTGTGGCAAGTAGGTGCTATTATTATCCCCATTTTCCAGATGAGAAATCTGAGTTACATTCACACAATAAGTGTGTGAGGACAGATTTGAACTCAAGTCTTCTGAATCTCATTGTAACACTTTATCCACTGACCCACCTGTGTGCAACTGGTTCAGTTATCACATGAACCCTGATTCTTCTCACTTTTCTCCAGGCTAAATATCCCTCTTTCCTTCCATTGATCTTTATGAGAGTCTGGATTTATGGCCCATCACCTTTCTGGTTGCTGTCCAGCTTATCCTTGCCCTTCTTAAAATGCAGTGTCCAGATATGAATATGGTGCTCCAAATTTAGGCCTACTAGGTTAGAATGAAAAGGGAGTATTACCTCCTCATTCTTAGAAACCTGTGTGCCTCTGAATAAATAGGGCTGATAAGCAATGATAGATAATAATTGGTGTATAATACAATGATAGATCAATGACTAATTAGAATGGGAATGTCTGTAGAGAAAGAAGATGATGAAGACTTTGAGGATGGATTAAATGCTTTCCCTAGTTTCTTCTAGTTCAGGGGCTCTAACTAAGCATAAGCTTTCCAAACCTGATGCTGAAAATTTTGCTTTCAACAGTGTGGATGGATCAAGTGATTCAAAGGCTCCCACTAATGTCAAGGTTTGTGATCAAAGTAATATGTGATCAAAATACATTATCAAGTTAAGCCATGAAGTTTTGGACACTATATTGACTCTATGATCAAATGAGTAGATGATATAATCCATAAAACTTGTTGCATCGACATCCAGGAAGAAGAGAAAAATTATGCAATCTCTAGCAATGTGAAAAAGTGGTCGATACTTAGTACACTCTTCTTCCTCTGAGTTTTAGCATCCTTTCTCTAGGTCACTTCCCAAGCTTCTCTGATCCCCTGCATACCTATAAGACTAGAAAAATGAAGGCTGTCCTGTCAATGGTTGCAACCCACTGTCAAATACTTAGAAACATCTGGATACTAAAAATATATATATACTTTTCATCTGGAGATAAGGCATCCACAAAGAGAACCTGATAAAATTTCAAGAAGGTGAGATAGAGTGATAGTATTAAAGAGCAGGAAAGGACCTTAAGGCCCACTGATTTCAAAACCCTCTTTTGACTGAAAAGGATGACTGGAAGAGTTTAAGTAATTGTCCCAGGGTCACACAACTATGCAAGAAAGAGTTCAAACTCAAATTTTCCTGATACCAAGTCTGGCATTCAATTCAACTAATTGCCTCTGGTCCCATGAAGCCTGGAAGAGAAAAGGTGGAAAGGAAAAGTGGTTTTAGAGTACTTTTATGCTGTTCTCTTAGAGTATTAAACAGACTGTGACCACAAGTAGCCTTGACATCTTGGTTCATCAATGTGTTAAGTATAGCTATTCCACTCTCTTGTCAGCTTAATTTGAGCAAGCATTGTGCAATGATGGGGCATTAGTGAGAAGTTAGTGCAAAACACCAAAAGTGCCATGGGACACATACAGCAAACCATAGAAAAAAATAAACTCCATCTGCATGACAGCTTCATTGAAAGTCGTAATTACAATGTTACTGGTGGGAAAAATAGTTTTATAAATTCCATTATAAACAGAATCTGGATGCAAAAATCTTTTCATCTAAAAACTAATTAAACCATTATTCCCTTGCAAATTACAATGCCAAGTGGAGGTTTTTCATTTGTGAAATGCTTGCACAATGCATGACTACTTATGTTTGGAGAACAGCTCTTTAACCAGCTACAACCCAATGTACCCAACAGAATTCAAGAGAGAAAATGAAAGAGTGACTATCTCAAGAAATGGAAAGGTGGATTGAGAAAAGGCCAATGAAGCATGAGCGCGCGCGTGCGCACACACACACACACACACACACACACACATACACACACAAGGGAATTCTAGAATTAGAATGCAAGAATGTAACCAGGCATAAAAGAGTCAACACAGAGCTTGAAATCAGAAAGACCTGGGTTTAAAGTCACCTTGGGATATTTTCTAGCTCTGTGACCCTCAACAATTCACTAATACTCTGGATCCTCAGGTTAGTCACCCACAAAGTAGGGATTATTGCAATTCCTGTCTTGTAGATCATAGGATCTAAGATTTGAAAATGAAAAAGACCTTAGAGAAACTCTGGTCAAATGCCTTCATTTTACAAGTGAGGAAACCAAAGCCCAGAAAGGTTAAATAACTGACCCAAAGTGACATAGGATTTTCTTAATGCTTAAATGAGAACAAAAGTACTTAGTAAATCTTGAAGTACTATATAAAGTGGGTTATTGGTAATAATATGGGAGGAGTGAATATAAAAACTCTCTTCACTTTTATTTACAAAGGACTTTGTCCTAATAGATGTGAGGTAGTCAGTGAAAGAATTTTTATCTCCTCATTTAATAAATGAAGAGACTGAGTCCAAGAAACTAAAAGAATGATGGAATAATGAACAAAGACAATGGGGAGTTGTGAAGTCAAAATGAGAATAATAATAATGCAAAAAAGAAAGCCCCACCTGCGATCATCTATGATACTACATGAAAGAGAGAAGGGGATATTCAATGATACACAGAAAAAAGAAAATGAGAGTTTTATAAGAAACAAGAGTTTAAGGATGAGCATGTTAGAACAGATCCAAGACAAAGTGGCAACAATCAGATATATTAGTGTGAGTTTCACCCCTAAATCAATTATATTCCTCAAGCCCTTTCCATCAATTATATTCCCATGACCCAATTTTAAGCTGCAGGAAGAGTCAGCTAATTTGCTCAAGATATGAGTCCATTATATTCAAAGAAAACACAATGGTTTAAACATTCTCTCCCTCCCTCTCCCTTTCTCTCTCTCTCTCTCTTTCTCTCCCTCCCTCAACATACATATAAACATACATGTGCATATATACATACATAGATATAATACATATGTGTGTATGCATGCATATGTGTACAATGTGTGTGTGTCAGACTGTTTATTCATAGAATCATTTTTCTTCAAAGGATTCAATACAGCACTATTTTAAATAGTGCTTTTTGGTATTTTTTTTTGCCAGTCGTTAATAATGTGCTGAGAGGGGGAAATTGGGTAAATCAAAATTAACTAAATTATTAGCAATCACTGACAGGTGAAGAACAAACAGAAAGGGTATAGCTCCTTACTAGCTAGGTGACCCTGTGCAAGTCATTTTACCATGTTTGTCTCAGTTTCTGCATCTGTAAAATGAGGTGGAGAAGAAACAGGCGAACTTCTTTGTTAATAAAACCCTAAATGGAATCATAAAATATCAGGCACAAATGAAACAACTGATCAACATCCCAACAAGGATGATATATTACTCAAAGCATTCTTTGATTAAAATCAGAAGATTTGGGTCCAGATTTGCTAATTATGTGACCCTGGGTGGGTCACTTAAACTTCTTGAGGGTTAGAGTTAACTTCAGCTGTAAACCAAGGGGAATAGATTATGACCATAAATTTATGAAAAAAATAGGATTTATACCCATGTTGTCAGAAGCATATCTATTTATTAAAATCCTACTATGTGTAAGGCAACATACTATGGGCTAGAGATACAAAGCTAAAAAACCCAATCCCTACCTTGAAGGGATATAGGAGGTATGATAACTACACAGAAAAGAATGAGAAAAATTAAAATACCTCTGTGAGGTAAATGTAGTTGGTGCTATCAAAGGCATAAGGAGGTGACTGGACCTTTGTTTCTGTATATTGACATTAATGGGACTGGTTTTCTCCAATGTGGAACAGGAAATGCTCAGGCTCATTGGCTCCACAATAAATTGTTCAGCTGGTTCTTCTCCTTTAGTCATCCCTGGATTACTACCCCTAGGGTCCCATCACCGTGTTGTCCTTCTCTGGGGGCCTACCTCTTCTAGTTCCTCCTTGGAATTAGGAGATAAGAAACTTCTGGCCATGCCACAGAGATTTGTGTTATCCATACTCTGAGGAATCTTTCTCTTTAGGACTTTTTGCATGATGCTATTCAGGGTAGATTCCCCTGCTTTCCTTGATTTAATTGAATTTGCATGAAGAATTCCTAATTACAATTCTGGATATCATTAGCTTCGTTTTATATAAAAAAAGAAACTGAGGTTTAGATGAGAGTTGGTCAAGGTCACACTGGGGTACTGCTGAGTAACATGATAGAATGAAAATCTAGCTCTTCTAAGGTTAGCATCTTCATGTCCTTTTCTCTGAACCTCACGTTCTATACAATTATATATTTAGTATTGCTTGCTTACCTCCTTTGCTAGTAAAATGCAAAAAAAAATCATATGCATATGTAAAGGAATTTTTAAAGTGTTAACTTTTATTTTGCTGTGCCTATTAATTAAATGTTGGCCCCCCCCCACCCAGTAGGCTACCTGCCCCTTTTCCAATATCCCAACAATCCCATCCAAAGCTCCCTTTCATTCCTGGCATCCCTCTGCTCTCCCTCTTTGGGTAAAGCACTGCAGAATTACAGTAGCTATTTTGGGCACTCTCAGAGGTGTATCTTTCCCCTAAGACAAAACTTCAATCAGAGAAGGCTCTCAAAGGACCTAAGAGAAAGGCGTGACATACTGTATTTTCTTCCATTCTCCTGACAAACAGTAGGCTTAAGAACAAATAGGAACAGATATTTTCAGGCCTTTTTAAAGAGAAAGACTTAAAGACAAAACCAGGAATCCCCTTTGAACAATTCTCAGTCAGTTTCTCATTCATTTCTCCTACTTTCAATCTTATTAACAAAAGTTTTATTTGCAATCACCTACTGTATGCAGAGGACTGAACTAAGCTTTGAGGGAGCTGTGCATTGTGGGTAAAATAGGGTTCCATTCCCCATATGGAGTTTATAATATAGCTTGGAGAAAGATGCAAATTCATAGAGATAAAATTTTAAAATATTATATATTTAGTATATAACATATAATACTACACAATAGAGGTAAAACTATGTTATGTGGGGTCTGAGAGGAAGTTATTACTTATATAAGTGATAGGAAGGCTTATGATTTGTACTGATAAGAATTCACATTCAAGTTGAGAGAGGTTTCTACAACAACCCTATGAAACACACTGAACAGACATTAGTATCAATATTTGCAAGAATATGAAGCCTGCTTTGGTGTCTATAACTGCTGTGCCTAATTGTTATCTAATAAATTATTTTCAATTTGCTTACTCCTACAGTACAAGGGACTTGTTCACAGTCACCCCATTGGTAAGCACCTAAGACCAGGATTCCATTATGCATTAGAGATTTCATGGATGAATTGGTGTTTGATTAAGCTTTGAAGGAAGGGTGGGAATTGAGGAGGTAAAGAGAAAAAGGAAAGAAGATTCTTGCCTATAAGCAGGAGAGAGCTATTTTCATCATTTATTACCATTTAAGTGAAAGAAATTCATTTATTAAAGGTTGTTAACATTCACCTTTCATTCTAGTTGTAGGCAACAAGATGAGTTGTAATTGGGCAAATGACACAAGTGTCGTTTCCCCACACTAGAATGGAAATGGAGCACCCACTTAATTAACAGTGGTATGAACAAGGAAATAGAATTAATGAATGGTTAATAGAAGTTCCATTTTGCTATTGGACTAATCAGCAGTCCCATTAAAATTTTATTTTTTGACCAAGATTTATTGCAAGGCAGGGTTTTTAAGATATAAATATGTCTTTCAGAATAATTTCTCACTCACACTGTAATTTCTGAGATAATTTTTGCAGTATGATATTTGTGCGCGTGTGTGCATGCAAGACTCTTTATATGGATATTCAGCCATGAAAATGTTGACAGAGTAGAAGTGTCATTTCTAAGATCCCCAAGTCAGAATTTTGTAATCTCTGAGAAGACATTTATCAGAGAATAAGAAAGGTCTCCATACTTATTTCAAGTCAGTCATAGGTGACCAGTGACATGATCATCAATGGCTAATATTTTATTTTATTTTGTTTATGGGTTTCTTGTTTGTGGGTTTATTTTTCTGTTTTCTATATCCAAGACCCCAGGTCATTTATAGCATATTCCAGCATCTCTAAAACTTCCTTGGTAACTCACAAAAACAAGGGAACAGAGATTCACTAGAAAGTCACTTGACTAACCAGATCTTCCCTCTCTTTCCCCCCACCCCTAGGCATTGCTGTTCATATTCTGATACATAAACACACCAAGTGTGTATATATGCAAATATACACATGTAAGTATATGTATGCATATACATGTATGCCTGTATGTATATTTGAATGTATATATTTATAAATATATATGTGTATGTAAAAGTAGGCTCTACAAGTGAGTATTTGTCTATTTCCTTCCTATGATACTAGTAAATTTCACTAGTTCCCTTGCTGCAATCATAACCCCAAATAGAAAGGCATAGCAGGAAAGGGTGAAGGTACCCTCAGTCCTAAGAAATCCTATATCCACTTGTGATTGAACTGAAAAGACAGCATAAATCTCCTGACTCTAATATTATGTGTGTGTATGTATGCATACCCTAAACTTTTGTGTTCATTGAATTTTAGATTAGGGTATATTTTAAGCTATGTACTGCTTTGAAATAGCATATATCATCCAAAATATAGAGTAAGAACTAAGAACTAACATTATAGAGTTTACAGTGTGTAAAAGGATCTTCAATGCACTATCACATTGGATCCTCCAAATAACTCTGTAAATTAGTACCTATTGCTTTCCCCTTTTTTATAACTGAAGAAGCTCAGGGTGACACAGATCAAATGATTGACCAGAACTATGCACCTCATCAGCACCTAGGTGGTGCGATGGATAGAATTCCATGCCCAGAGTCAGGAACCAGACTTATCTTCATGAGTTCAAATCCAGCCTCATAAACTTACTAGCTGTGTGACCGTGAGCAAGTCACTTAACCCTGTTTTCTTTAGTTCCTCATCAACAAACTGGAAAAGGAAATGGCAAATCACTAAAGTATCTTTGCCAAGAAAACCCCAAATGGGGTCACAAAGAGTCTGTAACAAATGGAATGACTCAGCAACAACAGATACCTCCTAAGTGTCTGAGGAAGAATTTGAAACTCTGCCTTCCTGATTCCAATTCTAGCACACAAGCCATTTACATCACAGGACAGAGGATGATTGTACACATTGCAACCAGATTTATGGCCTTAGGAAATGAACCATTGCTCATTTGCCTAAAAACAACACAATACAATACAACACAAGTCCCCATATAAATATGGATGAACATTCTGATAAAGGTGTGAAAAAAGACAAATTTAATCCACTATATCTGAAGCAAGTGTTCATTGAATGAAAATAAAGCATTCATGGAATTGGATCTGATTTCCAAGAATTCTGTATATATACAGTTTTCCAAAAACAACTCTGTTGCATCAAAGAAGGTACACTTCTATTCATGCATCCAAAGAACCAATGATACCCAAGAATTAGTCCCTATGTTCTCCTGGCGTCCACACAATGTCAAGAAAACTCTAGGAGGTGTCCCAGTACATTGGAGAAGTCCCCTGTAGCAAACAGACATGTATACAAGTTTCAAAAGGTGGGAAGGGGAGAGTGAGTCATAATATGTATCACCGGAGAATACCATGCCCCTCTCCTGCCATACACACTTTCAGATGATGAGATCATCAATCTACTAGAATATTAAGATATCATATACCATCTCATACCAGGAAAAAACCAAGAGCCCTCCTGTATGTATTCCCTAAACAGTTAATCACATTGGCACCCACCTTTATAGACAAGATACGGCAGGTTGATTCTCGTCTTAAAGCATAGGAAACCCATTTTTGTGATTTATTTTCATTGAAGTAAAAGAAATAAATTTATGTTTTGTACAGAGACTGTCAAATAATATTTATAATCTATGGAAGAATCCAGAGAAAGGTATTTTGGGGGTGGGGAGTGGAGAGAGAGAGAGAAAGAGAGAGAGAGAGAGAGAGAGAGAGAAAGAGAGAGAGAGAGAGAGAGAGAGAGAGAGAAAGAGAGAGAGAGAGAGAGAGAGAGAGAGAAAGAGAGAGTTGTTTATTTATGAATTCAGAGAAGGGATAATATAGAACATACAATTTCTGATCTACACAGGCCTTAGAACATAGAATATTGCAGTCAGAATTGTGAAGGACTTCAGAACAGCAAATATGAGACCTAGAAGTGATATTAAAATATAGAACATTAAATTTTAGACAGAATACAGCAAACCAGAAGTGGAAGGGACTTTAGCCTTTAGAATGTCAGACCCAGAAGGTAGTAAGAGTAAGGAATGTTTTGATGTAAAACCTTGAATAACAGAGCTATCAGGGACCACAGAAGAAAGAATATGTCAATATAGAATATGGAACGTCAGAGGTAGGAGAGACCTTAGAGGAAACAGAGGCATGACATAGAACATGCAATTTCAGAATTAGAAGAGATTTTAGATAATCGACTGTCAAAGCTGTCAAGGTCCTTATTTTACTCATGATTTTTAAAATTTGAAATTAATCTATGTGGGAGGGCCAGTGGTGGTGTGCAGGTGATGGTGAGACTTACCTGTCCAAGGTGCTGGCTTACTCTCCAGCAGAGAGACAATGAGAGTGAAGTGTTAAACCGAGTTAACACTGTTGTTATTTACTCTAAGCTCTTGACTAAAGGCTCTAAAACCTTTCCTTTTAGGAGTTGGATAATTAGCCTCATCACTTCATGTTCACTGAAGATGTGGTATGTGCTGCCACAGGGAATTAGAGGAAAAAATACGGGACATTAAATGGAAGGTAAATGGAGAAAAAAAGAAAAGTTAGTCATCACCGGAAATTTGAGACTTTTATTATGCTTATAGTGTTGTTTACCCCAAACTCATCAACGACTAAGGTATATTTATGAAGCATGAACACAGATCATATAGGATTTAGGGATGTAAAGGATGTAAATTATGGTTCCACCCTTTCATATTACACATGAGTAAGATGAAGCCCAAAGAGGTAAGGGAACAAAGGAAACAGAGTTGGGATTTGGTATCTGGGTCCTCAGATGCCAAATCCATGTGTTCTCTCCATCAGTTTCACATTCAGATTGGATAGGAGTATAAATACCTCTCCACAGAGAATTGAAAGGAATAACAATCTTAATAGGAATACTTTTTAGACCTAGGGCAATTAGGCAGACCAGTAGACAGAGTGCCAGCCCTGGAGTCAGGAAGACCTGAGTTCAAATTCAGTCTCAGATACTTACTAGCTGTGTGACCCTGGGCAAGTCACTTAACCTTCTCAGTTTCCTAATCTATAAAATGAGCTGCAGAAGGAAATAGCAAACCACTCTAATATCTTTGCCAAGAAAATACTAAAAAGAGCCACAAAGAGTTGGTCAGAACTAAACAACAACAATCTTTGATTCCACATTAATTTCTGTTTCCAGTGGGCTACACTGTAAATCTAATTGTTAGAGGGGGGAAAAAGGTAATCTACTCAAATGTAAAGTCATTTATAAAATCTTAAGATTTAGAAGAAACTGACAAAAATAATATAGGATAGTAGAAAAAGACCTGGACTTCAATGAATCAATCAATGAGTATCTCTTAAGTACCTAGTGTATGCCAGTCACTATACTAGATATTGACATAAAAATAGAAGGGAATTGCCTATTTGGGAGAAATTTCCATTTAAACACTTATTACGTGACTGTGAACAAGTCACTTAACCACTTTGAGTCTCAGTTTCCTCATATGTAAAATGGGAAACCCATAGAACTCACTTCGAAGAATTGTGACATCTAAGTAAGATACTGTGTTTTTCACAATTTAAAATGCTGGAGCTGAAAAGGACATTAAATTTTAGTCTGATTTTCATTTCCCAAACAAAGAAATTGAGACCCAAAGGAGATGATTTGTTCAAGGTCAAATAGCAAGTCATTGGTGATGACACCAACAACAGTAACAGCTAGCATTTAGAGAGTACTTTAGTGCTTAAAAAACAACCACAAGCACATTTTATAACTATTTCATTTTTCCAGGGAGGTAGATGCCATTATTATTGCTATTTTTGAGATGAGGTCTACTAGCATCTTGGTCTCATGAGTCCCATTACTGAGCTCTTGGTTCTATATCATGCTATCTTCCTTAGAGAGCTCGCCAAATGCAAGTATTCTCTATGACATTCCATCCATGTGATTGTCCAGAATCTGATTAAGAACTTCTAATGACCAATAACTCACCAATTCTACAGGTCAATCTGTTTCCTTGATGGGCAGTGCCAATTTGAGAAAATTATTCCTTAGAGCAAGGCAATGTCTGCCCCAACAACTATCCCCCTCTTTGTTATAGTAAAACAAAACTGATCTACCCAGTTACACAAGTTGCTCCGTCAAAAACTCAAAGATAACTATCATATCACATCCCTGTCTCCTCTTACCCAGATTAATCCATCCTAACTTAAATATCTTTCATATGACATGATTTCCAAGTCCCCCACCATCTTTGTCAACTTCCTGTGTTCAGACTTGAGCATAACAATATCCATCTCCTTGAAATTTTTGGACACAAAGAAATGCATTTCTCTCATTGAGGGCAGGGCATGTGTCTAATTTTAAACTAAAGTCTAAGCCTGTCCCATCAGCAATGAATCAGGAACATTCACCAACAGGAAAGATAGCTTGTTACAAACAGCTCTTGGCTTCATATAATTTTTGGCCACTGAAGACTTGAATGAAATTCAAATGGGGCTTTAAGAAAGAAATCTTTATATTTCCCTGTATCCAATACCAAATATCTCAACATTAGACTTTCTGAATCGTTTTCTTTTATGATGTGGCCTGGCTTTCTGCCAGGACTGCAAATGAGTCGATATCTTTGGAACTGCAAACTCCTGTTTTGATGGATTGGTTTTTAACATTTTGTTGATAACTGGAATAGTTAATGTTTGGTTTACTTGGATACTCTAAGGCAACTCTGAACTTGAATAGGAAGGTATTCCCTCTCCAAATTTCACCCCACCAATCCCTACCTAGACTGTATAACTATTGTCCCTCACCTTCCATCTACTTGTAACAGAGGTACAACCAACATGTTGAGAGGCTTCCCCAGTGTCTCTGAATATTAGGAGCTTACAAATGGAACACAAAGGCTGTCCATCAGGATTTCTTGGTCTCTCTCTGACACTAGTGCTTCATTTTTGTTCACACATTTTTTTGATAACTTCCTTATCTAGTTCTTCACATTTCCTTGTGTATAACAAGTTACAGTATACAAATAATTGCTTGATCCCTCTCTGCTGCTTTCTGAGTGATGATGGTAACAATAGCTAACATTTACATATATTAGATCTTCAAAATACTCCTGTGAGGTAAGTACTGTGATCATGCTCATTTTAGAGATGAAGAAAAGGAGATTAGAGGGGAAAGGTGACTTTCCCAGGGTCACACAGCTACTAAGTATATGAGGCACAATTTACACTCAGGTATCTCAGGTACCAAGCATAACACTCTATTGACTGTATCACCTATTCTTCTGATAATCATGATTAAGAGCAAGTGCACAGGAAAATATATGTATAGGTAATCTAAATCCAGCCTCAGATACTTATTAGCTTTGTGACCCATGGTAAGTCTCTAAAGTTTAGTTTACCTCAGTTTCATTGCTGCGGCTAGCAAGTCTGGGCCTAGCTACCAGCTAAGTGAAATAAAAGGAGAGAGCGAGAGAGAGAGAGAGAGAGAGAGAGAGAGAGAGAGAGAGAGAGAGAGAGAGAGAGAGAGAGAGAGAGAGAGAAAGAGAGAGCATCTAGCTGAATAAGAAAGAGGGAGAGAGACGGTGATGTATTCCATAGTCTGTTTATTGCAGAACCATTTTGTACAGAGCCAAAGATACATGGAAGATACAAGGTTTATATACCCTTAGCAGAATGCAAGAAACCACCCTTGCTCTCAACCATTCTATACCCCAGCCCAAAGCCAATCACCCCTTAAGCTCTTTATCCTAGGACCATGTCCAGGGGCACAAACAGGGTGTTACAATCAAGACTTGCAAATTAACTCAGTACTTTCTTTAGATATTCATGAAACCAATGAGAGCATCCACCCAACAAGATTATACTTTTCTTACATATCTGCCTAATGACCTTTATAGAATTGGGGAGCTAATGGGGCCAAGGACCCTGAAAGTCTTGGCCTACAACATTTCATCATCTGTAAAATCAGGATAATATCATCACCAACCTTCCAAGTCCATTGGGAGATTAAGCACCATATAAATATTAACCATCATCCTCATTCATCATTTGTCCTTCATTTAGTCTTTCAGCTAAAGAAATGAGGTCAAGCACTTCACATGTGATATTATATCTCCTTGCTTAGGACTGACTACAACAATCTCTCATTTGTGATGTAGAACCAAAAGAAGAGAAGTAGCTGTACTCCGCACAACAACAAATGGTAATGGAGATGGAACCTTCCATGCTACTATAAAACACTCCTTCACATTTTCCTATCCAATCACAATCGAATCATCCAATCAGAAACACTGCTCACCTTGAGAACTGAGTAGCATCTGGATCTTTCTTTCTGGGAGTTATTCCTTAAGTCCCCCTAAAGATCTTCAGTATTCTAGAAGGGCATTAGTTTACCTATGAGCAAATCTGTATCTGAAGGAGATCATGATAAGTAGTAGAATTAGGAGACAAGGTTCTAGTCTCAGAACCACCATAAATCTTATAGGATCATAGGTAAATCACTTCTTCTCCATGGTCCTCAGTTTCCCCACATGTAAAATAAGAGTAATCAAACTCCTCATGCATATCTTCAAAGACAGAAGGATCAAGTAAAATAAAGTAGGTGAAACCATTAAACAAATTCAAAATGTTCTAATTCTTTTCTTCCCTTTTAATTTTCTATAACCCTAAAGTCATAGCATACACTTTTCTTCCTAATGGTGAACCAAAATGTTTGCCTTACCTATAAATGATTCTCCCCTTCTATTTCAAGATAGAAAGGCACTGGTGGGTCATCACAGAAAGAATGTAGATCTTTAAATTATCTTTGCCACAAGGATTGAATTTTTCAATCATGCAAAATGCCAGCATTCCAAGACCACAGCTATTGAGCTATCTTGTAGGTTTGGGAATATGGGAAAGGAAACTAAATAAAATGGAAGTGGAGTGGAATTGGAGGAGAATGATTTTTTAAAGCAATACTATATTAGAGAAAATTAAAGAAATGTTTGTTTTAGGGAATAATGAAAGTCAAACTATTTGACCAGAGTGGGTTTTTTTTTTTGCCATATGCAAAGTTAAATAGTAACTTTCAAACATGAAATCAGTGCCTTTTTCACACCCTCCCAACACACACAGATTACAGATAATTAAATTTCATGCCAAATCACCCAGGAAGCCAGTGCACAGCGTGGATCTCAAGGATTTGGTCTGATTGCTTTAAAAATACAATCCACCAATGCATGCAAAAAGGGAGACTATATCTCTCCCTAATCACTCCCTTTCCTTAGGAGTTTCCTAGGGAATCTGCCTTGGAGTATAAAGTCATTATTATAGACAGTCAGATTAATGAAGGGTCTGGGAGAACAGAATGTGCAACCAAGTACATTTAATTAATTAAATTCATTAATAAATACCAATTTGTCATGGAATCATAGAATTTGGAGAGGTTGCCAAATTGGTGCTGCTTCAGGAGAGATACTATTCAGATGGTGCCTTAGGGTGGCTAAAATATCTGGATGAAAAATAAAGCATTGATCTAGAAACAGCTGAGTGTGGGTACTGATTGTTATGTTGCAGCCCTATGATTGCACTGAATAATTTTGACACAGGATCTAGAAGAGAAAGGGATATTAGCAATTATCTAGTGTAATATTCTCTTCAAAACATATAAGAAAGTGAGTCAGAGAGACAGTCACTTGTCCAAGGTTATGCTGGGAGTAAGAATTGTAACCAGGACTGACATAAGACTTCTCTCTGGCCACGTTCATTCCCTCCCCGCCCCGCCCCCTTCCCCCCCACCGCCCATTATTCTTTATAGACAGATCTCAGTCTACCCAACCTATACCTTATCATTTCTTTAATTATTTTAAAGATTTTATTACAATTTCCTTTTGACTCCCATTCCTACCAATTTTAGGCAATCCTATCAAGGCATTCTTTCTCATTCTAACCTAGCCTTCTGAACACCATGCCACCAACAATTATTATCCCACATCGCTAGACTTTTTCAATTCTGCCCAAAGATGTTTGGTCATCTTTATCTTGCCTGAAACTAGGCATGCTCGGTCCCTTCCAATCCATCTCCATACTATGCAGACCCAAAAAGTTCTCCTTACATCTTTCGCTTCCTCTGGATGTGGCATCTTCCCTTCCCCCGCTCTGGAATACAATATACTTGAGGACGTGGTTTAATTTCTATTTCTAGAACTTATGACAATGCATGACACATGGTAAGCACTTAATTGCCTATCTATCTCTATATCTACTTCTCTCTGTGCTACAACAATTTTCACCCACTTCCATTTATTCTGTTTTCACAATAGAGTTCTTCCTTCCTTCATTTCTTCCTCTTTGATCTTTCTTCTCTCCTTTCTCTCCCTCCCTTTCTTCTTCTTTCCTTCCTCCCTCCCTTCCTTCCTTCTTTCTTTCCTGCTGTCCTTTTTCCTTTCCTTTCCTTTCCTTTCCTTTCCTTTCCTTTCCTTTCCTTTCCTTTCCTTTCCTTTCCTTTCCTTTCCTTTCCTTTCCTTTCCTTTCCTTTCCTTCCTCCCTTCCTCCCCTCCTTTTATCTCCCCTCCCTTTTCTTTCCCTTTCCTCATGTCCTTTTATCCCTGCCTGCCCTCTGATTCCATATCATCATATTATTTCTTTATATGGAGGTAGCTAGATGGTATTGTGGAACACTAGACTGGGAGTCAAGAGGACCTGAGATACTTACTAGCTGTGTGACCCTGATCATATCATTTAACCACCCATTTGCTCAGTTTTCTCATCTGTAAAATTGGGATAATAATAACCTCTTAGAGTTACTGTGAACATCAAATACATAAGTACTATCTATATATTTATATAAAATTCTTCTGATACAAGGACTTGTTCTCATTTTCAGTTGTGTCCAACTCTCTATGAGCCTTTTAGGGTTTTCTTGTTAAAGATATGGGAATGGATTGCCATTTCCTTCTCCAATCCATTTTACAGATGAGGAAATTGAGGCAAAGAGGATTAAGTGACTTCTCCACAGTGTTATTGCTAGTAAGCGAGGTCATATATAAACTCAGGAAGATGAAGTTCAGAAAGCCTTTTCTTTCCTATAAAGTCATGAAGTGAGTAATTTTATTGATTATCCCATTTTGCAGATGAGATTCTGAAGCCCAAAGAGAGCTTTAATTAGTGGCCAATTTCCCACAGTTGCTAAGTGTCTGAGCTGGGGTTTAAACCCAGAGCTTCCCTGATTCCCAATCCAGCCCTCTTTGTATAATACAATCCCCAACTGATGGTGAGAGCATGGCAGGGGATTTGTCAGAAACATGAATTTTCCTTTAGTTGTGAGTGTCAATTTCTAGAGCTATATGAAACTTTACAGCAGGTTTTAAATTTTACTGAGTTGTTTCTGAATGCATTTCAACACGACAACATTGCCTCAGCTTAGGTCCTCAGTAATAATATATTCATATCTGCATAGCATTCCAACATACTTTACAAAAGCAAACATAATTTTATATAATGATCATAATGTGTGACCTCTAATCGAGACAACTTCTTATGTAAGCAAAATAACACATTTTGCTTCTTTAAGTAGAAGAATTAATTTGCTGATTGTTTTTCCCTTTTATAAACTTTCCCTTATATTTGGCCTTAGTTATGATATGTGAATTTTAAGGAAACGCATTTTTTGTTATTTTCAAGTAGCACTAGAACAAGAATTCTCAAACTGGGGTCCGAGGACAAGGAGTTAGGGTATAGACTTCAAAGGATTCATCAACTTGGATAAGAAAAAAAAATACCTTTATTTCTACTAACTTCTAAATGAAATTTAGCATTTTCTTCAGTTATTTATAAATATTATTCTAAGGGGTCCATGGACTTCATCAGACTGACTGCCCAGGCGGCTCATTACACACACACACACACACACACACACATACACACATATTCTGTAACACATACTCTCTCTCTCTGACATACACACAGATGCCCATGCTCATATGCTCACACACTCACACATATGCTCACACACATACACACGTTCACAGACATATTCTTACACACTCATTCACATGCTCATACACTCACACATATACATATACATACACACACATAATCTCACACACTCATACTCTCACACACATACACATACACACATTCACACACATTCTCTCACACACATATACTCTCTCTCTCACACACACACACACATGCACACACAGAGTTAAGAACCTCTGAACTAAAGACAAAATTTTCATCCAAGTAAAGTTTCTCATTTGATAAAGAAGGAAGACAAGCAATTAGCATAGTAAAACACCATTGCAAATTCTGATTACCATTCCACTGTTCATATGTAAATGAAGCTTTTCTTAAAAACTGTTTGGAAACTAGTTGTGCTCCTAAGTAGGCAAAGAGACCCCCTTGAATTGCTTTGATTAAATCAGTTTGCCAGGTGATTTTTTTTTCAGGTAGTTAATGCAGAATAATGCTCTGTGTGACCCAGTCCAAATGTTTGTACCTTCTGAATTAATGAAGTCTAGATGGATGAATGAGTGTTTGCTAAATGGATGGAAGGAAAGGAGAGTAAGGGGGAGGGGGACAGAGAAAGTTTAAGCAACTGTGGAAAGGGCAAAGAGAGAAATGAGGAAGGAAAGTCACAAAGAGAATGAAAGAGTAAAGCATAAAGAAAAGGAAGCAATGTAAGAGGACCTAAAGAAGCAGGAGGAAGAGAAGGAAATACAGGTATGTCTAAATCTGGATAGATTTGTGGGTTCATTTCATTTGTTTATTTTCCTTCAGTATTGTGTGACTTAATTGGTATAGATAAATTCCAAATAAGAAATTCCATAGAGTCCAAAGAATTAAAGGTACTTATCACTTGGAGGGAAACGAGAGAGCAAAAAATTGAGTATGATCAGGTTACTAAATAAAGCCAAAGGGGAACTTCAAATAATAGGAGTAAAAGAGTTCAACAAGGAATTTTATGATAGGAAGGAAAAGTGGTTTGGTCATGTGGGGATTTTAAGGGATGATGGACTGGAAGCCAGAGTGCTCCCTTTGCCATCTTCAAGATGTCCAGAGAAAGTAAAGAAGGATCACAACACATTGGGCTGACTCCCTAAGTTGCATCCTTGGGAGAATCTGGACAAGAGTTGCTTAAGATGAATTGAGAACAGCATAATTGGAGGAAACTTCCAAAATCCAATCATTTTTCTGAGTCAGTTTGAAGAGATGGGGGTGGGAGATGGGGGTGGGGATTTTTGTAGGATGATGAAGCCCAAGTGTATGAAGGAGTTGCCCAGATGTTCCACATCCAGCTGCCTCTGCGCTACTGATCTCCAAGTTTGCTGCCTTGTAGGCAAAGGATTGGCAACAAAGGTGAGTGTACATTGAGGGTGCTTTAAAGCCAAGATCTACCTCAGAAACACAAAGAACAAAAACCAAGAAAACAGAAATACCAGCAGAAAAATAAAAGTAGACTTTTTTTTTAATTTTCAAAAAAACCAGGTGGAGCTTCCATCAGGCACCAAGCAAAGCCCTTAACTGCAGATGGTATGTTCTGGAAACCTTAATTTAACCAAGTGGCTGTTTTATTAATTTGATCCAATTGCCTCTTATTGCTGCCCATGATGTGGATTCTGAAAAGCTTGGACAAGTTAATCCTTTTGTCCTTTACCCTGGGCCATCTGGTGTCATATATATTAGGAACCATTTGTTCCAACAATAGTCATTCTCCTCTTCTCTCTGAACTTTTCTTCCCTCTGCCATTTCCCTCCATTTGACCAATGGTCTTGACATTCCTGAACAACCTGAAATGTACCTGCAAATGTTTGCAAAGCTATCTATGCCCCAACCAACAATCACTCTTGTTCCAAATTGCCTGGTGGTTTGGGGTCTCTTCACAGAAAAAAAGCTCTGATTTGGGAGTTTTATGAATTTGGGTTCAATTCTCAGCTTTTCTCCTTCTTTCCTGTATAAGTTTAAGCAAATATTTTGCTTCCTTCTTCTATGCCTCAGTTTCCTCACATGTAAAATGAAGGAGATGACTAAATCAGAGAAAGGTATTCAACTTTTTTTTTGGGTCATGGACCCATTTGGCAATTGAGAGAAGCTTATAGATGCTTCTGCATCATAGTTCATTAAAAGAAAGTGAAAGCAAAAAAAAAAAAAAGTGAAAGACCTCATATTAAAAACCTCCTTTCCCATCCCTGCACAACTAGATGACTCTGATGTCTCTTCCAGTACTGAATTCATGATCCTATGATGAATCATCATTATTTTTCTCTTCTCATTCACTCCATAAATTGTGACCATTCTGCACCCTTGGACTCAGAGGTCCCAGTTATAAGCAAATATTTCAAGGTGGCCAAAGATAAAAGTCCCATTTTTATAGTAGTAACAACTGGAAATAAAGTCTATGTTGATCAATTATGTATTGTTATTCAGTTGTATTAGTCATGTCTGACTCTTCATGACCCCATCTGTGGTTTTCTTGCCAAAGAAACTGGAGTGATTTTCCATTCCCTTCTCCAGTTCAATTTTACAGAGGAAGAAACCGAGATAAACAGAATTAAGTGACTTGCCAGGGTCTCACAGCTAATGTCTGAGGACGGATGTGTCCTTCTGACTACAGACCTGGTCCTCTGTGTACTATGACACCACCTAGCTGCCATGGAGGGGACCACAGCAGTTATCAAATCCAATAGCTCTGCCCAAATCTGGAATCCCATCTACGCATGTCCAATAATAGGTATCTCCTCTGTGGAAGGTAGAGGTGGATGGTTGGCCTGTACATTTGCTCAGTAAGTAGCAATGTGGTACTCTCTTGAATAACCACCACTTTGGAAAATGCATATGTTTTGCCAGAGCTCTCACTCTTCCTGTAGTTCACCAACTGACAGAGAATGATTAAATCCAAAGTTTCACTTTTCAGTACAAGAATCTGTAACCATCTCCCTTTACTTTCTGCCTCTCCTTAAATATCCCCTCTGTAAGACCAAGCTAGAGAAAATTTTACCTTGAAACACTAATAAAGGCCCTGGTCAGGGTCATAGAATTGGTTATATCCATCTACCCTGTTGGCCATGGCCTTAGTGACAGATTCCAGCTGTTTTTTTGTCACCCCCAAGGGCTATAAAAATCCCATTCTCCTCAGAGGGATTGAGTCACTTAGAATTCAGTCCAGTGGCCTCCACTACTTTTGAATCTTCCCAGGTGTATATTAACAACAAGCATCATGCCCTCAGTAGTTAGAAATCCAGGACCCAGGGGATACATGGTCCAAAAGCCTGCTATCTGGGGACTGGCACAGCTGAAGTCACAAGTGAAAGGGCTGTTGGTCCCTGTTTTTATATGTCTTTGCAATAAACACGCTTCACCTTCTAACAAGAAATCCCTCTCATATAGTCCTCTCCTGTGTCTAATCACTGACTGGCTAAAAGCAACCAGGTAACATACCATCCTAAAGGAGAGATTCTTTACTTTCTGCTAGATTTAATGATGGGGGAGGGTCTATGAACTTGGATGTGAACAAAAAAAATATATATATATGTATAGATTCTACTTCATACGAAATTTAACATTTCATTTAATGATTTAAAATTTTTATTTTGAGAAGGATTCCATGGACTTCATCAGACCACTAGATTAGAGTTTACCCCTCTATCTCTCTTTATCTCTCTGTCTCTGCCTTTTTGTCTGTGTCTCTCTGCTTCTCTCCTCTGTCTCTCTCTCTCCCTTTGCTCCCTTCTCTCTCTATCTCTCTCTCTATCTCACTGCTTCTGGGTGTCTTTCTGCATCTGCCTCACCCATACTCACTACCCAGGCCCATACATAATCATACACAATTACATATAATATATATTATATATATATATAAATATAATATATATAATATATATTACATATAATATATATTATATATTATATATATAGTAATGTTTTCTTAATAATATATATAATATATATATTATAATATATATTATTCAAAGAAGTCTGGCTCATCTCAAATGTCCATGCCTCCACTGAGACCCTAATACTCAACCCAGATTTTCTTAGGATTTCTGTCTAAAGGAAAAGAGAAGATTGGGATCTGGTAAGTTAAGGCCACTGAAGCCCAATATGTGGTGTAAGAGGGGAATAAGCCAGGCAGGTGCAAAAAAATCAGGGGCCTACATATTGATACCAATATGAAACACAATCCAGTTGTCCTGGCTGTGTGCCACATTTCTTGAGAGGACCCATCTTTATCACTGGGAGGCTATTTAAAATGGTTGGCAGTGAGCACAGTGGAGGCCAGAGTGCTGAATCAGCCTGTACCTTACTCCCTGATTGCTTTATAGCACCCGGCTTGGTTTATCTCCAGCAGGAAATATGACTCCACCGATAGGATATACTATTTACTGCATCAGTCTCTTCGCTGCATTTAATCAAGAGAGGTTTCCAGGATGTAAGGCCAGCATCTTCAAGCCTTTCTAGAGAAAACACAGCTTCCCATAAATCTTTCTTTTTTTACTTTTTATTTTTTCCATGGGGGCTCTTCTCCCCATCCTAGCCTCCCCATCCCTACCCTTAGGATGTGTAGGAAGGAGGCCTTCTTTGCATAGGGGCATTCATATAAGGTCTGCCACTTTGTCTCTCAGCTGAAGTATCCAGCTGGATCCACAATAAGAAGGAAGACAGGGTCTGGAGTAGATGAGGAAGGGTGGAAATAGGAACTTGAATGAACCAGCATGGTACAGTGGACAATCTCAGAACCAGGAAGACTTGAGTTAAATGCTGCCTGTTTTGATGTTGCACAGTTGTATTAGAGAGTTTAAATCTCTTAAAGGCCAATACTAGTTTTTTTCTGTCTTTCTAACACTCCACCACCCCATGTCTATAACATAGGAGGAGATTTATATGCGTTTGTTGATTGAATGATTCGTGGCACATACTAGCTAAATGACCATAGGAAAGTAAGCAAAAGTTTTAAGGTCCCAGGAAATTCTCTAAGACGAGAAGTTATACACTGTAATGGTAACAGAATTTAAAGATCCCCCTGTATTGCCTTGATTTTCAGGTTGAGTGTTAAAACCTAGAACTTACAAATCCCACTTGTGGGATGGACTTGTTGAAGTGAAGAGAGAGGGCTGAACTGGGAGGAGCTGTGGATTTGGAGAGAAGGCCCAAGCTGAGAGTAGGCCCAAGCAGGGAAGGCCAGAAGGACTTTTGGGGATCAGGATAGTGGAGGCAGAATTGCAGAGAGAAAGACCGATGAGGGCCGGTTGGAGCTGCCCAGGACTTTTGAGAACTGGCACCCGGAGCAGTCGAGAACTAAAGAAGCATGACTGTGATGTCAGTATTTTGTCTGCCTGTTTGGTATTTTGTCTGTCTATTTTGATGCTGTTTTGCCAGATTCATTTGCTGGTGAAAGACAATGCTGCTGTTGTAGAAGTCCTGGAACCTTGCTGTTGGTTCAGAAGCCCTGAGGGAGGATTTTCTTGTGGTATTTTTACAGAAATCCTAGAAGAGGGCCTTGCTGATGTTTTCAGGGGTTCTGGGACGGTTCTGCAGGCAGAGTGTGAATTAATATGGACACTGGCGATGTATATTGTGGCTTTGTTAAGTTTTGTCTCCCCAGGAATAGAGATTGCTTAGAAATTGTGTCCTGTGAAGATGAAGGAAGGATCTTTCTTTGGGTTTTCCATGCTGTGATGAGATCTTAACCTTGTTGTAGCTTAAGGGTGGATGGCCTTTTGTGCTCTCCTGCCCCTTTTAAGAAAGTGTTTGGCTTTAATGGATGGTATTGTAATTCAGGTGTGATCCAGGGGTGGGAAACCTTCCACTATTTTGCTCTCTGTGATTGACCAAATGAATGTACTTTGTTTATCATTGGAAACTAATCTTCATTTGAGAAGAGAGACTTTGACTGACTAAATAAATATACTGTCCAGGGGTGGAGTAGTACTTGGATTGAATTGAGAACTTGCCTGCTAAATGAATAAGTTACACTGTATTTTTAGCTTTGTCTGTTCTGTGAATGTTTTGCCTTAATCTGTCACTGAATAAATGGAGTTTGCTATGCTCATAATCTGAACCTTGGAAGTTGCCTTTGCTTGGCATTACAAACATCTACATCAGCTAGACAATCAGTCCATCAATACACACATACTAAGTGCCTATGATGTTTTAGGCACTATGCTATACACTGAAGATACAAAGAAATGCAAAAGATAGTCTCCTGCTCTTAAGCTCAAAATCTGATGAATATGACAATATGCAAACACCCATGTGCAAACAAGCTAGAGACAGGAGACACTGGAAATAACTAACAGAAGGAAATCACTGGAATCAACAAATACAGTTCCAAACTGAAAGTTCCCCACACTAATGAGATTATAATTTCTGGACAAACTTTCCTAATCACTCTCCTGTGATTCCCTTGCCCTCACCTCTACGCCCCACTGAACACAACCCAAAAAAGAGAGCCAAGGAAGAAGGATGGTTTCTTTCCTTCCTTTTTGACCTCAAAAACACCTCCTCTTATGTCTGCAAATTATAGAGGGCTATTGAAATGTGTTATTTGGAGGAAGAGGAGGAGAAGGAGGAAGAGAAAGAGGAGAGGGAGGAAGAGGCATCAGAGTAGTAGTGATGACTATAATCATAGTGATAGTGGTGGTGGTGGTGGTGGTAATAGTAGTAATAGTGGTGATGGCAGTAGTAAGAGAAGGAGGAGGAGAAAGAGGAGGAGGAGGGGGAAGAGGAGTTATTCCTTCCTTTGGGAATTTTAGAGGAAGAATAAAAGGAGCCAAAAGATTTCAAACCTGGTCACCAATACAAGAAAAGAACAATGATCTCTATAATTTTGACTCCTCATTCCTGGCCCACTGGGCTTCTGAAGTGTTCTTCAGAAGATGGGGGTTACTATTCCTGAGCTTCCTTGTAAGATCCTGTCATTCTGACCAAGGTGGGGGGCTCATCCCCTGTGTCTTTATTTTTCCTGCCTTACTACCTCTGTGGGACATTAGGTTTATTGAAGGAATAAGCACAAGTTACACTTCTTAAAGATGGTATAGTATAGCTCAGTTCCTTGTTTGACATATAGGGAAAATTAGGTCCACAAAAATTATATGAATTGTTCAAATTCACACACCTAGGAAGTATCAGAGGCGGAATTTGAATACAGGAAGTTTGTATCTTGTTGTCCCTCAACCTCTGAATACTGAGAGGGAAGCATCCAAAAAATATTTGCCTGGGTCTTCTGCATGGAGGGCTTGAGCCAAGGTTGCGAGAAAATCCATCAAGGTGGTTTTAGGCCCATCTTGTCCCTTGATGCTTTGATGTAGGGTTTCTATAGAGTCCTTGTTCATATCACAAGACATTCAATTCTTATTTTTCAGATGGATTTTGAAGCATTGGTATAAAGTAGAAAACAGAAGGTTAGACATAGCAATTAAAACCAGGCTGATATGGAGGGACAAAGAGAATCCTCTCTGTTTCCATTAGGGGAAGATACCAATGCAATTGAACAGCTGCCAGTGGAAGTGTGATAAAATTACAGATGCCAGGGATGTGACATACTGGACTTATTAAATGGAATTTGTTATATGCATCTCTGAACAGATAAAAATAGGCAGAGCAGCCTGCTAACTCTTCCGCAGTTGGAAACCGGGGATGATCTTTTCATTAGCTGGCTGCTGAAGACTGCCAGCTTCCTATAGCACTTTTTTTTAATCTGAAATTTTTGTAAAAAGGATTTTTGAGGGTGTTTTAAATGGCAGCTGACAGCCCCAGGTGCACCTTCTATGTTGATTTCCCACAAAATGGAGTATTTATATTCATTTAGAAACAACTTTTCCACCCAAATGCAGAATTGTATTTGGGCTGTTTGTTCCAAAAAGATAATGGCAGATTGCTTCCCAAACAACCCAATTTAGCCAAATACAAACAACAAACAGGACAGGAGAAGGAATTAATTAACTCAGAGAGGTGATTTCAAGTTTCACTTTTCATAGACGGACTCTTCCAGCTGGAAGGGATCTTCCTTTTGAAGACTTTCTTGGTTCTCATTCCTTTCTTCCTCCCCACCTCCTATCCCCCCCCCCAAAAAAAACACCCTCCATTGTATGTGTTTTGTATGTCTATAAATGGATATAAATTGTTGCTTCCCAAATTGAATGCTAATTCCTTAAGGGAAAGAGATGTCTCATTTTAGTCTTTGTAGCCTGAGGTCTTAGCACAGTGCCAGACACACAGTAGGTATTTAGTGAATACTGGTTGATCATAATATTTTGTTGCTTCAGTTAGTTCAGAATGTATGCAAGTGTGCTACTCTGTGCTAGGCACTATGGGAGGGGTAAAGCAGAACATTCTGCTTTACAAAAATATCAACAATAGTAATAGTATGTAGCACTTGAAGATTTACAAAGCGCTTTCCAAATATTATTTCATTTCAGCCTCATGATATTCCCATGAAATAGATATTATTATTCCTATTCTTGAGATGAGGAGACAGAGTCTTGTAGAGATTAAATGATGGAAAAGGTATCAATCCACATCTTCTGTCTCTGCTTTTTATTTCAAGTGGGACTTTGAGCAAGCCCATTTAACCTCTCTTGGAATAAGTTTTTCCTACTGCAAAGTGAAAAGGTCAGAAGACAAAATTTTGGAGGTCCCATCTCTCTGTGGATGATTTTATAGATACAGACTAACTCAATACAAAGACTCTTTTAAGAAACCCAGAACCCAACCAACTGGGGGAGATCAGACTAGGTCTTATGTAGGAGGCGCCTTTGAGTAACTCTGAAGGACAATCACTTCCAGTGACAGGGATGGAGTCTGTTGGACACTTGGTGAGTGTTAGGCAAATTCCTCCTGATAGTGAACAGAAATCTCTTTGTTATTTCTTTTTTTCTGTAACATCCACTTTCACTGCTAATACTGGACAAGTCTGATCCCTCTTTCACATGACAACCTTTCAAATATATAAAGCCAGCTAGCACATAATACCCCTCCCTTCCCATCCCTTCAGTTGTACAGCCCAAAATGCCCATTCCTTAAAATGTCCCTTGTATGACATCACTTCCAAGTGCAATGGACAAAAGGAGCACACCAGGATGGCGTCCCTGACTCCTGGGCAGACACAGCTCTGGAGGATTGCTCATCTTCAATGTTACTGCTGACCAAACACCTGAGAGTGTGCACATGATTCAGGAAGTACAGAAAAATGTTAACAGAAAAATGGATCACAAAAGTGCTTATGATTTGGGTGGCCTTGGAAAAATTAACTTCCCTGCTGCTAAGTTTCATCATTTGTAAAATGAGGAGTTTAGGTGAGATGACACCTTAGGCACAGTGCCAGGCATATAGCAAACATTCAATAAAGGTTTTCTTTCCCCCTTTCCTCCTCTGCCTTCTGTCTTTCCTTCATCCTTCTTTTCCCTTCTTCCTTTCTTTCCATCATCCATTCTTCCTTTCTTTTTTCCTTCCTACATCCTTCTCTTTTCTTTATTTCCTTTCTTCTCTCCTTGCTTCCTCCATTTTCCCTACCTTCCTTTTTTCCATCCTTCTCTTCTGCCTTCCTTTCCCCTTCTTTCTTCCATTTTATCCTTCTTCCTTTCTCCTTCCTTCTCATCATCAATTTTTCCTTCCTCCTCTTTTCCTTTCCTTCATCCCTCTGTTTTCCTTCCTTCCTTTCTTGTCTCTTCCCTCTCTCCATTCTCTCTCCCTTTATTCCATTCCTCTCTTCTTCTCTTCTTTCCTCCCCTCCCTCTTCCTTCTTTTTTCTTCCCTTCCTCCATTCTTCCTTCCTTTTTTCCTTCTCCACCTCTCCCCTTCCATTCCTTCTTCCTTCTTTCATTTTCCTTCGTTTTCTTCCTCCTTCCTTTTAACTTTCTTTTTCCCTACCTCTTTCTTTCCTTTTTTCCTTTGCTCTCTTCTACACTTCTTTGAGCTTTATAAAGCTTTTTATATACATTATGATTACCTATAAGATTTGTATTGTACTTTAAGATTTACAAAGTTCGGTATAATCATCTCATTCCTTCCTCACAACAATCCTAAGAGCTAGTTGATGTTGTTATCTCCATTTCACAGTTGAGTCAACTGAGGCAAACAGCAGGTAAGTGACTTGCCCAGGGTCACATAGCTAGTAAGTGTCAGAAGTGAGATTTGACCTGAGATCTGACTACAAGTCTAGGATCCTATATACTGAACTATATATATATTATTTAATCCTCAATAACCTTGTGAGTTACATGTGATTATCACCCCTATTTTACAAATAAGGAAAGGAAGTGTCAAAGATGACTCCACAATATCTGAAGTCAAATGATTATCGGGCTTGTGTTCCCATAATCATTTCCCAAAGGGACAATATTAGAAATAAGCCAAGTCTCCTCAATGATCTTGGCTATGAATCAGGGTAAGAGCAAGGATCACAGTACTGGGATTATTAAGGGCTCTTGGGAAAGATCTCCATCTCAGGTTCTCCAACAGGTAAATAGATGAATGACACCTAGAGGCAGCTGGGTGGACCAGTGGATAGAGTAGGAAGATCTGAATTCCAATTCAAGCACAGACACTTACAAGCTGTGGGCAAGTTGCTTGACCTGTGTCTGGATTTTTCCAATTGAAAAAAAAGGATAATAATAGATTCTTTCTTATAGATAAATCTATTTAGATTTATCTGTCTTATAGATCTTTGTACAGATCAAAAAGACAATGCTTATAAAGTGTTTAGTACAGCGCCTTATACATAGTAGACACTTCATAATCACTTGCTCCTTCTCATCCTCCCCATCTCATTTCCAAAATCTTATGACACAAACAAAGGCTAAAAGGGGTTTCAGGATTCATGTAACCATTAGATTCAAACATATCCCCTCCTACAGGAGGCTCTTACAAGTTTCTACAGCTGCTAGTGCCTTCCCAACCCACATCATTACCATGTATGTTTTGTTATAGAACTATATATGAGTGTGTTCCCTAATAGAATGTGAGTTCTTACATGGCAGACACTTTTTAGATTATGCACTTAATCCTAAGGACCTAATATGCAGTAGGTGCTTAATAAAGGCATTTTATTAATATAAATTCTCTCCAATTGTAAGAGATTGTTTAGCTAATTCATAATTTCACCAAGCTTTATAATCTTCCCGGTCATAAAATCATAGGATTTAGAGCTGAAAAGTAACCATCTAGTCAACCCCCTTTTTTATTATAGAAGAAAAAAACAAGTCTCAGAGAGAGAAAGTAACTCATCTAAGGCCACAAAGGTAGACATAGCAAAAAGGATTTTAGCCTGGCCAAACCATTGCCACTGGAAGTTCATAGGATAACTCCCATAAAGTTATCATTTTATCCCCCATTTGACTAGATATCCCAGAAATTAGTCCAAAAGGAATCATAGAATGAAGCGTGCTTGTGTTTGTGTTTGTGTGTGTGTGTTGGTTCGCTTCTTTATTGTAGGTATTATGGGAAGGGACTGGCTGATATGACTTTGCCTGTGGCTTCTATATTGGGATATCAGGACCATTTAGCAGGAAGCAACTCCAAAACCACAATCATCTCTGAGAATCACCGTGGAATCTATTACTGTGGTTACATTTCTTCCAATCCCTGGTACAACATGTCTCAAAGGAGGCAGGATGCTGACTGATTTCTCCTATGAATACCAGATGCCTTGTCCTCCTTCTTTTTAAATTCAAAACATTCAAAATTTCACAGTCTCACTAAAACAGAAAAAAAAAAAAGAGTTCATTTTGAAGCTATTCCAAATGGCTCTTAGGCCCAAGGAGTCTAAATGTCCCAAAGATATGCTACAAAAGAGATATTCTGTGACCTGTAACAGGGCTCTGTCTCCTGCTCCTGACTGCCTGAGTGACCTAGGGCAACATGTCTGAATTCTAGCTACTTTTTTCATTTGGTTGATCTGCATCTGGGGATGGTTCCACTGACTTGGAAAAAACAAACAAACCTTCTCTGCTCTGTGTATCAAGCTTGGTACCACCAGGAAAACCTGGGGAATATGAAAAGGGATAGTTCTGATACCATGGAAGCAAGAGCCAAAAGGCCCAAGAAACCAGGGTAGGCCTTTTTCAGCAGCTCAAAATAACATATACACCTTTCATCTTGAATTTCCCCTCAAATGATTTCCATAAAAGCATCACAGATTTTGCTTCATGGGTTTTCCTGGCAAGTGTAGCTTAAAATTATACCAAGAGGACTGAATTTGGAGTCAAAAGGCTTAAATTTCAACTCTGTGGATTATGGCCCATGTGACTTCTGGGTGAACCACTTAACCTCTGTATGCCTGAGTTTCCTTTTCTTTTAGGTTTAAGGGATTGGGCTACATAGCTTCTGAGCTCCCTCGTAACTTTCAGTTGACCAGTAACAGTTTTGTGATACTTGCTAGTCAGCTAATTTTACATGACTGTAAAGGAAAACCACCAATGAATAAGTTAGTTCTGCGGTGTCAAATTAATGAGAAAATAATCAGAAAAGGGGAGGCCAAGATTTACACCGGAAGGAATTTTTGTTGTAATGTTAGAAGATCTCAGTTCAAACCTCATCCCCATCATGACTGCTGTTGAATTATATTTCCTATCTCCCTTTAATGAGTATACTTGACAACAATCTCAAAATGGAAGCTGAAATATGTATCAAATTGAGCACAGAAAAGAACAGCCACATGTTGGACTCCTTTGGAAATCAGAATCCTAGGGGCGACTGGGTGGTGCAATGAAGAGAGCACTGGACCTGGAGTCAGGAGGACCTGAGTTCAAATCTAGCCTCAGACACTTAACACAAAACTAGCTGTGTGACTTTGGGCAAGTCTCTTTACCCCAATTGCCCTCCAAAAAAAAAGGCAAAAAAACAACAACAACAAAAAAGAAATCAGAATCCTAGTAGGTACATGATAAAGACACGTAGGATGATTCTGTAAGTAAATTAGAAGAGCAAGGACTATTTCACCTGTCCAAGATAAGGGAAGGAAATCAAGAAATGGGCCCGGGGGGAAGCGGGTGCGGTTTATGGCAAGTTTCTCTGATAAAGACCTCATTTCTCAAATATATGAATAAATTAGCCAATGTATAAGAATATGTTATTGTCCAACTGATAAGTGGTCAAAGGATGTCAACAGGCAGTTTTCAGAAGAAGAAATCAAACTATGTGAAGTCATAAAAATGTTCTACATAACTATTAATTGGATAAATGCAAATTAAAACAACTTTGACATAATCAGATTGAGGTAATCAGACAGAAAAGGTAAATGACAAATGTTGGGAGTGATATAAAAAAGTTCAGACACTAATACACTCTTGGTGTAATTGTTACCAGTTTCAACTATTTTGGAAAACAGATTAAAGCTATGCCCAAAGGCATATAAAACTATACATACCTTTTGACTCAACAGTACCACTGATAGGTCTGTGTTACAAAGAGATCAAAGGAAAAGGAAAAGTTCCACAAAAGTACTTACAGCAGTTTGTTGGGGGTGGGAGGGGGCTGTGTTGGTAAAGAATTAGAAATGAAATGTATGTTCACCAATTGGGGAATGACTGAACAAGTTGTAGTCTAAGACTGTGATGTAATACTATTGTTATAAGAAATGATGAGGGAGATGGTTTTAGAAAAACCTGGGAAGAATTAAATGAACTGATACAAAGTGAAGTGAGCAGAGCTAGGAGATAATTGTCTATAGTAATGGCAATATTGTATGATAATCAACTGTAAATGGCTTAGCTTTTCTCAGCAATACAATGATGCAAAACAAATCCAGAGAACTTATGAGGAAAAATGCTATACACTTCCAGAGAAAGAACTGAGTGAATCTGAATGCAGATCAGAGAATGTTTTTTAAACTTTCTTTAATTTGTTATTTTTTTACCTATATTCTCTTTTGCAATATGGCTAATATGGAAATATGTTATGCATGACTATACACGTATAATTTGTATCAAAGTCCTTGTCTTCTGAAGAAGAGAAAAGGGGAAAGGGAGAATTTGGAACTCAAAAATTAATTTCTTTAAATGATTTTAATTAAATTTAGTTTAAAATTGCTTTTACATGAAATTGAGGGAAAAAAACAACTAAAATTCCTTAAAAAAATCATCATACCAGGACCATAAACTTGGCTCCAACGTTACTCCGATGGGTAACTTATCCCATCCTTTTTTAGAAATATGAATTTATCAGGATTATCTTCAAAGCAGCCCAATACTGCCTTTTATTTTATAATAAATTGTTTTTGCCCCATTTTCCTGAGCTTTACTAATTTGATTTATTAGGAGAAACCCTTAATCATTTTTTCCCCTATGCTACTGATATACCCTTCAGAAAATCATTTAAATTACCTGGTTCTCCTTTTTCCTCATCTGCAATACCAGGGTGTTAGATTGGATGGTCTGCTGAGGTCCCTTTTTACCTTTATATCTATAATGCTGGGTTTAATAATATAGGATTCCAAAATGATAAGGCTTGAATGAGTTACAATCAGTACCCTAGATACATTGTTGAGGTCATCACTGAAAGGATTTTGAAGCATTTTGGATTTTCTAAGAGCAGTGTTGGGAACTGAAATCAAGAACCCAAATCATCAGCTTTCTGTTGTCTTGACATAAATGAATCACTTAGTTCGTTCTTCATGGGTGTTTTTTTCCACTTAAAAAGATTTAAGTAACTAATGTCCGCAACACACTGCTCTAGGCACTTGAGATATGAAGATAAAAAGAGAAAAAAATAAACCAGTCCTGCCGTCAAGTAGTTTTATATTCTAAAGAAAGATAAACATATCTAAACAAAGATAAATACGAAATATATAATGAAAGTACATATCAATTTCAAAAGGGATGACAGAAGGCAGAGATACTTATTTCAGTGACAGACTTCAAAGAGGTCTTCCCTTCCCCACCCCAAACCTGTAAGTACCAGAGATATTACCTTCTATGGAAAGAGGGAAGGTGGGAAGTGGGGAGAGCTCAGAAAGAAAGATAATGGTTTCAATTTTGGACATGTTTGTCCTACTAGACATTCAGTTAGAGAAGTGTGAAAGGCAGTTGGAGATGCAAAATTGGAAGTCAACAGAGAAATTGGGGCAGGCTCAGTAGATTTATTTTCCTTGAACTTTCTGGGAAATATGATATTCTGGAATACTGAAGGTTTCTGTCCATACCTTTGGGCCCAAGTAGCAAAAGAATTCTCTGTCCCACATGGGTATTTGTCTTCTCTGAATTCTTTCCTTATGTTGGTTACAGTCTGGACCACACCACTTGGGATGAGCTTCTATACACTGGTACTGTTTCCTTGAGGCAAACTTAAAAATATTGCATTTGTAACCAATGGACCTGGATTCAAATCCTAGTTGTGGTACTTTCTATATGTGTGATACCGGACAAGTTGTTTAACCTCTGAGGCATCCTTTCAGCTATAAAATGAAGAAGGTGGACTTAAACAACTCTTAATATCCTTTCTATATCTAAAAAAT
The DNA here is from genome assembly GCA_028646575.1 of Pseudocheirus occidentalis. NCBI lineage: Eukaryota > Metazoa > Chordata > Mammalia > Diprotodontia > Pseudocheiridae > Pseudocheirus > Pseudocheirus occidentalis. Next base: position 301,655,769 of record CM053595.1, read on the forward strand.
CCATTTCATTTTGAATACAAAAGATCAATTCATTTAGATATTGTAGGTTTTTTAAGTGCCATGAAGCATAATTATCAGAAAAACACTAAAAATAGGCTGCTCTATGATTGTAATCAAGAATTTAAGGGCATTTTTCCTTTATATTGAGTGCAATATTTTATTTGGTTTTAACCTTTTACTGGGTTCAGCCCTTGCCTATCTACAAGCTACTCTCTTCTGCTCTCCTGTCTGGAGAATAGAATTATCATCTCCTTCTTAGCTTTCTCTCCAAAGTCATTGGGCAGTCCCCCAAGGCTGCAGTAAGTTGGCACCAATCACTTTCTTCTGTATGGTAATCACTTAGTACTTTTATTATGGCATATGGAATGGCCTTGGCGCAGGCTGACCCAGCAACCACACACGTCTGTGCGTATTAATCAGCCAATGGCAGTCACATTTGCCTAGAATGGTGCCAACTCCAGATGGGAAGAGATATGCTATAAAAGTATGAAATTTGTGTCTTCAGGAACTCTCACTGACCTTTCTCTAATACAGATATGTTCATCATTGCTCTCTTTTATTTTCTTTATGTTATTCATCTGAGGAGGTTGGTGGTGCAGTGGATATAGCACTGGGCCTAGAGTAAGGAAGACCTGTATTCAAAGCTGACTTCGGAAACTAAAACAACCGTGTGACCTTGGGCAAGTCAGTGGACTTCTCTCTGACTCAAATCAGGATAATAATAGCACCCATCTCCCATGATTGTTGTGAGAATCAGATGAGATAATACTTGTTACAAATACTTAGTGCAATGTTGGCGCATAATAGGGATTTAATGAATTCTTATTTCTTCCCTTTCCCTTTTCTCTTCTCTACCTGCTTTGGCCTCTATTCTCAAATAATTCTGAATTCTGTGACTTTCTTGAAATGGTTTTCCAGAGGTGAAATGTAAAGATTTCTTAAATACCCTTACTTTCCCTTATCTCATTGTCTCTGCTTTAAAAGAAGGTCTATGGGTTCACCTATCAGTTCATCATCAGAAGAACAGTTTTGGCAAAGACCTTCGTTGGAGTTGGCTGGGAGTTGCTTTTTATTCTGCATAAATGTCTTCTGAAATATGTAATAACTTATAGAAGGAAATGGGCTATCCCAGGTTCCAAAATTGTTCACCTCAAACTTTTGACATGGCTTTCCCAGCATCAAAAGTCCTTGTAGCTCTTAGTAGAGGTGAACTACAAATCCTGTATCAAGAATGCACTATGACCACAGGCTTCAACCAGTGGCTTAGCACTCCCACTAATAAACCCTTCCCAATTTCTCCTTGATTTAATTAAGACCAGAAGCAATGAGACACTGAAAAATTCCTATATATAACTATGCTGAAGAGGAAATAAAGACGTAGTAAGGTGATAGAGTTGGGAAAGGAGACAAGTTTTAGGCCATGAATGATGAGCATCCTGAACCAGAAGACCATGAACTTAGTAAGTATTCAGCATGGTAGCTGAGCAACTTGCTTGATTAATTCTCAAAATGGATTGACCATTCCAATTGAAATCCCATCGGTGTCTTAGAAAATGTAAACTAAATTGATTAACCCTTCATAGAAAATGTATGGCCTACAAAGAGAAATTCCAGCTGAGCAGCAAAGTATCTACTGGATTGCCAAGGCCATACCCTAGAGCAAACTTCTTGAGGCCTCCACAAAAGGAGAAAAGTATCTCTAAGAACATGAATCAAGAGGTACCCTTTTGCTGTATGTATTTTATATGCAATTGATTATCATTGTATTTTAAATTTGATCCCACTCTCCCGGTAAGAGTTTTGAGTTTATGGAGGAGAAAGGGTAGACATTTTATGCCAACTAGGTAAATCCCTTTTATGCTAATTTATGTCAACTGGCTGATCAGGGGCTCTACAACTGGGGGCTTGACTTGTGAATAATAATACCATAAACCTAGAAACTCAGGGTTACTCTTATAATCCAGAAGTCGGAAAGGGGGAAATATTCATTCTCCTTCTGGGAACCAGGCTATCATTGCATGAAGGAGCTGGGGAAGTATCCCTAGAGAGGGCTGCTAGGCTTGAGGTTGCTTTCTTTTTCTTTAATTCTTGTCTTGTGTGAAGTAACAATTATTCAAGACTTTCATTTAAATCAACATTCAAGCAACATTAAATTTAAATTTTAAATTTTAAACAACTAAAATTTTAGCAACTTTGCTTATCTTCCTTATCATTAATCAAACAGTTAATGAAGTTTCCTGTCCCCAAACAAAAGATGGGACAGTGCTGTTTAGCAGACAAGGAACTCAGGAAACCTAGTCCTATATCTTTTAACTTCATGAACTGGGTGAGATTTCCCATACCATTTCAGATCTATATGCCTCAATCTCTCCATTTATAAAATGAGCGCCTTAATTAACCCCTAAGAACTGATCCAACTATAATATTCTCTGGGGGAAAAAAATGAATGAAGATCCAATCTCCCAGGGATCCAACAGCTTCAGAGAAAAGTCTTGCTCTAGTCTACACAAACCTTGCCACACGTAGGTAATAAATAAGAGTCATGTTATATATATGTCTCTACTACCCCTTGGGAGCCCCCAATATACACAACAGTCTGCGGTCAAGTGATTATATTGCTAAACATTGGTTGTGCAGAGTAAATGGTTAATAAATTTTTATAGATTGACTGACTGATGGATACTGATAAACAAAGCAACATAATACAGAATAGTTAAACTCTTTTTTGCTTACCAAAGTTTTGCTAGGTCATTGTTACCTGTCAATGTGTGTTTAGGATGGGTGGGATCAGATCTCTACTTCTTGACTATTGAAAACTATTGAAAAACGTTTCTTGATTATAATGTATTTGTCATCTTTTTATTCATATCTCGATCATAGTTGGGTTGTGGTTTCAATTGTGTCCAACTGTGATCTCTTTTGGGGCTGAATTGGCAAAAATACTAGAGTGGGTTGCCATTTCCTTTTCTAGCTTTTTTTACAGATGAAGAAACTGAGGCAAAGTAGGTTAAGTGACTTGCCAAGGTCACACAGTTAGTGAGTGTCTGGGGCCACATTTGAACTCAGATCTTCTTGACTCTAGGCCCAAGACTTTATCCATTGTTCCACCTAGCTGTCCTAGCTTTGGGGAGAAGGAGAAACAGTATGCCAGAAAAGTCAAGGTAGGGAACATCTGCTGGTAAGTGGATTTTAGAGATACAAAGACTGTTTTGCCCTACCTTCCCTTTCCCAATCTACCTTCCAACACTGATTATTGTTACTTGACATTTTATAATTAGAGAGTTAATACTTTGTTAAAGCTGGTTTCTTAATAAATAGAAATAACCCTGGGTGATGTAGCACTTTATACTACATCAGTTGGTCAATAAGCATTTATTAAGTGTCTACTGTATGCTAGACACTATGCTAAATGCTGGAGAAAGAGAAGATGCAAAAGGAAATCTAATGGGAATCATATCATATCAGTCATATATACCTTAGTGTGAATGGATGCTAAATGTTTTCCTGAAAATATCTTTTTATAATGTGGAAAAAAGAATGGTAGAATTGTGAAGAGAGTGAAGATCCCAGGGAACTATAGATGTAAGAATGGAATTAGTTGCACAGGAGTCAGTGGAAGACGTTGGGTTGGGCACCAAAATATATGATTTAGGGAACATCAAAGATAAATTTTGACTAATTTGTTTAGCCCCTGGTACCTTAACCAACATAAATGATGCATACTTACACCTTGAAATTTAGAAAGAACTTTACATTCCTTATTTCACAGGCTTCTCACAATTGCCTTCATGGGCTCTACAGAGATGGGCTCTACAGATATTTTTATCCCCATTTCTATGGATGAGGAAACTGATGATAAGAAAGAAATCTCCTGCACACTCCTCAAAGAATGCTAGTCCAAGATATGGCTCCTTAGGGACTGTCAAAGGGCTCTGGTGCTGTAAAGGGGGAGCCCACTGCAACCACCAAGGGACCCACTTGGATATTCACCTACCAACCAGTCCAGTTCCTTTCTGTCAGCTTAGAAATAATATGGTTTGTTTGGCACTTGAAACTTTTTTGACCCCATCCACCTGGACACTACTGTTTTCTCAAATCCCACTAGGATTCTCCCTTTCTAAGAGTACCCGGTAAAGATCCTGAGGCTCTGAAATCAGCCCTGTAGTACACTATAGACCACTGGGTTTTCCCATAAACCCTGAAGCTGAACTCTTCTATGGTGGTTTTCTTTCCCGGTTTGAATGTGAGGTATTTGAAAGTAGGTACTGTCTAGCTTTATAATTTGTAATAGGAATCTGAAGATCTTTCCTGCCACTCCTTAAGCGCCTCTAAGAATGTTCCCTGATTTGAAAGTATACTCTTCCCCCTAACAGGCTGAATGTGGTCATATGAAGCCTGTGGTGAGAGGCTTGTTTTGGGGGAATGGCCACACCTTGTTACTTTGTAATTGGACAGTGGGTCAAGAGGGCTGTGACATTCTCTGACCCAGGAGAAGCCTATATATACATGCCCTGAGGTGAGGTTTGCTTTGGGGCTCATTTTGAGAAGAGTTGTGTGATTTGGCCAAAGGAGATTCTGGGAAGCTGTTGATCCCTCCCAAAAACCCAGACGTTGGTGCTTCCCTCTCTGGTAACTAACTAGGTATGGATGTGATGGTCAGATGGTTGGAAGCCCATCTGCTGATCTGTTTCTTGGTCTGCTTGTAACTTGGGTTTGTATTCTCTGGAGTTCAGGCTGCTGACTTTTTCCCCTGAACTAGGTAAATGATATATGTTTGATTGATTAAAGTGAGACTGTTAACCCATTTTGAGTTGCTTTCCTTTAGAAAAGCAGATCTAAGAACCTGTGCTAGCAGCCACCCTAGTTATGCTAGGGTGCATGCTGATACATGATTGTACTCCCAGGGCTTGCCACAGAGTTGGGCAAATAGTAAACTTTTAATAATTGGTTTGGGTTCTTTGGTTGTGGTGATGCTTTCCATTTCATTATATGACTTGCCTAATGGAGACAACTATTAAATTCCAAATGTGGTATTGACACCCAGGCCTCTCCTGCAGTAAAATCCAATGAATTTTCCACTATTCCATCCTTTTCTGTAAATTAAGTGATAGAATAGATGCAAAATGCTTGACAATACTTAAATCTCCAGATAAGTATGAGAGCCTATTAATAGTAGCAATATATCATTAAAAAATATAATAATGTTTTAATTCCCAGAATCATTATTTATCTGAATGTCCATCTCTCTCTACATTATATAACAAAGTCTTTATATATGTGTGTGTATGTATATATATGTATATGTATATATATGTACGTATGTATGTATGTATGTATCCTTATGCCCATGGAGATAAAGGGTATTTTTATAATTCACCCTAAGTATCTTCCCATTGAACCATATAGACATGCAAACTCTGCTTGAGACGCACTAGGTCATTCCAAACTCTTTTCTTGCCTTAAAAGTATGCTTCTTTCTTCCCCCTTGTATTCTGATGTTTTCCCTCTCTTTCTCTTTTCCACTTAACTCCCCTGTTTTATTGTGTGAGTTTGTTCTCTCCCTAATAAATTTCCTTTTTACTAGCAGAAGCACTACCAGCTTTGACATTTTTAGTGAGGATGCTGAGCTCTCCCCCCACTGGTTTTTGTTTATCACCAGCCTTCCCACACTTGTGGACAGCTTCAGACCTTCCTCAATGAAGGATTGATGCTTACACAGCATGTCCTATACCTGAAAATCCATTAACAATTAACAGCTACTAAAAACAGACAGAACCCAAAATTTCCAACACTGCCAACCATGTGCAAGGCTGAGACCAACGCAAAGTGCTGATTATCAGCACAGCAACGTTGTCCATTAATAGCCTGCCCAATGGTGTCAAAAACTATGGATTGAACATAAATAAGATGCCAGATTTCCTCCACTGAAAAAGATTTTTTTAATAAAAGATTAGAGAGTCATGAGACTTGCACAACAATATAAAAGACCACAAAGCAGCAGTTTACCCCAATAATAGCAACAAGTCAAGGCTAACAAACATATTATTAAGCACCTACTGTGTGCCAGGAGGGGCATCTAGGTGACGCAGTGGATAGAGCACTGACCGTGGAATCAGGGGGACCTGAAATCCAGTCTCAGACGCTTAAATAGCTGTGTGACCCTGGGCAAGTCACTTAATCATGTTTGTCTTACTTTCATCATCTGTAAAATCAGCAGGAAAAGGGCATGGCAAAGTGTTCTAGTATCTTTGCCAAGAAAACCCAAAATGATATCAAAAAAGGTTTGACACGACTGAAAAGACCAAACTACAACCATGTGGCAGACACTGATCTAAGCCCTGCAGATACAAAGAAAGCAAAACAAAACAAATACAGACGCATTCATAATAGTAACGGAAAAAAAGCCTCTTTCTTTGCTAATGTAATGTTTACAAATGGCTTTCCTTACAATTCCAAGAGCTATCTTGACCTGTCCAGAAATTCTTGATTCCTCACAATTCAGCTCCTGCACCATCTTCCACAAGCAGCCTTCTTGATTGTCCCAGTGACTGGTGCTGTCCCTTCTAAATCTAACTTGCATCAGTTTAATATCTCTTTTTAATATAACTATATGTGTATGGGGTGTCTCCCTGGTTAGAATGAAAGCTTCTTGAGGGCAGGAGCTGTTTCACTGCTGTCTCTGAATCCTCAGTGTCTAACGTGGCACCTAGAAGATACTCAAGAAATTCATCTTGAATGTGTAGTGTATTATCCATTTTATTTCCAAGTCCAATTAAAAAATTGAAAAAATGGGGCACCTACGTGGAGCAGTGAATAGAGCACTGGCCCTGAAGTCAGGAGGACTTGAGTTCAAATTTGGCTTTAAACACTTGACACACTTACTAGCTATGTGACTTTGGGCAAGTCACTTAACTCCAATTGCCCTCCAAAAAAGCAAAAAAAAAAAAAATTGAATAAATTCTTAACTGAAAAAAACACAATTTATTAAATACCTAGGTGCAAAGCACATAATTTCTGGACATACTGGTCCCTACACCTCACTTCCAGCTTTCCCTTGTAGCGAAGAAAAACATTTATTAAAAACTGGACACAGTGACCTTGTGTGACAGTTAATTATCATCCCACCACAATAGTGTGTCCCCCCAGACACACACTCTAACATAAGGAGGGAGGTGCATTCTTCCTCCTCCCCACCCCTTTCCAAGGGCATAATTAGTCTTTATAATTACCCAGCATTTGGGTTGGTTTTATTATCCTTTTTGTTGACATGACTATAGTCATTATATAAATTGTTTTCCTGGTTCTGCTTACTTCATCGATTCTTACAAGTCTTTCCGTCTTTCTCTGAATTCCTCATATTTTCAGTTCCTTAAATAAAGCAGAATCAGATTCTATGAAAGTTTCTTAATTTATTTTTCTGTTGTACATTTGAGAAAACCAAGGCTCTCAAATGTTAAGTGATTTAAGCACACTCACAAAAGTAGTAGGTGCTGAGCTTTGAACCCATGGCTTCTGGTTTTTACTTGACAATAATAGAATCATAGGCCTTGAAATTGGAAGCACCTTGCAGATCATTTAGTCCAGGGCTCTGTACCTTTTCTATGTGTCCCAAGGCCTTTAACCAGTCTTAAAAAGTCTATGGGCCCCCAATCATGATGATGTTTTTACTGCATAAAATAAAATACATAGAATTGAAAGGGGATTAAGTTCTATTGAAATACAACTATAAAAATAAAAAAAAAAAGTTCACAGACCCTGGGTCAAGAACCTTCATTCTGAAGAAACTGAGGCCCAGAGAAGGAAAAACACCTTCCCTGAAACATCACCACCTTCAGTTACTCAGTACCATCTGAATTTATTTTAGAAGGTATTTTCCCAACCCTGCGACCCTGTGAGGTAGGCAAGACCAGTATCATCATTGCCATGTTACACATGAGGAAACACAAGCCTTGGAAAGAGCAATGACTTGTCAAGGATACATGACAAAAGGGAGACCAGAGCCCAGCCCTTCTTACTGCTTGTCTGGTGCTGTGTTTTCCATGTTGACTATACTGATTTTCATAGAATGGTAGCTCCTTAAGGTTTAATTTTGTTGATTTTGTCTAAACAGCCTCAGCACCTGGTGTTCTAAAATGTTCTTTGAATTGAACTGACTTACTATTGAGCAAATACATTGAGTCCAGATGCTGTCTCTAAAGCCTGCGCCCATTTTGTCAAGAGTATCTGGGGTCCATTTTCAAACTCTCCCTGTCCCTCTCACCCAGCTTCTCCCTTGTCTCAATGGACTTCTCAAGAAATTTAAGATACCGACAGTAATCTGTGGGAAGGGCGATGAACCAAAATATTTAGGTGGGAAATCCAAGTATTCCTCATTGAATCTCAAGAATGAATTGAATAGAGTGCACCAAGACCAATGGGTACATTATATATAGGCATTGGGATTTACAATCATTTTAACTCATTTTTTCTCAACTTTTCAATATTTTTTTTTCTTTAGTCAAATGTTTGGGGCAGCTAGATGGTGTAATGTATAGAACACTGACTTTGGAATCAAGAGGATCTGAACTAAAATCTGGTCCCACATACTTTCTAGTTATGAGTCCCAGGGCAAGTCACTTAAACCTAGTTGTCTTTAATGAATAAATGAATGAAAAAAAATCTAATGTTCTATAAACTATTGCATATTTAGATTTTAAAAAAAGCTTTTGTAATTGAATGGGATACTGGGATGATAAGAATGATGATATATTGATAATAATAATAATAATATCTGATTAAAATGCTTTCTTTTTCAAAGTGCTTTACATATAATATTTCATTTGAACTTCATGTTGTAATGGTAATAGAATTTAATGATCCTCCTGTATTGACATGGTTTTCAGGTTGAGTGTTATGAGAATCTAAAGATCTTCCCTGCCTCTTGGCCCCTCTATAGGCTTAAATGACTTTGAGAACCTTCCCTGATTTGAAAGTATACTCTGCCCCCTAATAGGCTGAATGTGGTCACAGGGAGCTTGTGGTGGGAAGCTTGTTCTTCAGAAATGTCCACACTGTATTGCTTTGTAATTAGGCAGTTGATCAAGAGGGGTGTGACATTCTCTGATCCAGGAGAAGGCTATGTTTACCCTGATGTGAGTTTTGGGGGCTCACTTAAGAAAGAGGTGTGTGATTTGGCCAGATGAGACTCTGGGAAGCTGTTAAGTCCCCCAACTTTGAAAACCCAGATGTTGGTTCTTCCTTCTCTGGTAACTGAATAGGTATGGATGTAATGGTCAGACAGTTGGAAGCCGGTCTGCTGATCTGTTTCTTTGTTTGTAACTTGTTTGCATTCTCTGAAGTTCAGGGCGCTGACTTTTTCCCCCTGAACTAGGTAAATGATATATGTTTGATTGATTAAAGTAAGACTGTTAACCCCTTTTGAGTTGCTTTCCTTTAGAAAAGCAAATCTAAGAACCTGTGCTAGCAGCCACCTGGGGTATGCTACGGTGCTTGATGATTCACACATCCATTCTGTAGCACAGGTGCTGCTGAGATGATCGTTATTCCACTCTTGTAGGGGAAGTTACAATTTCAGAGGGGAGTCATTTTCTCATAATTTCATGGAGCATTATAAGGAGGCAAAAATCTTAACCTTGGCTCTGACCCTTCCTATCTTATCACTTGACGTCTCAAAGTCTCAATATCCCTATCTATAAAATGAGCATGATGGCATTTGGATTCCCAGAACTTTCTGAGCACTGGCATTTTTTAAAGTTTTATCCACTGCAGTTTGAATCCTGGGATTATACAACCAGGCTATGGAATGCCAGCACCCAAAGGACTTCATGTCTACTTAGGCACAGTGCCCCATAATGGAATGGAGGTGTGGAATTCCAGGAACACAAAACATATCCTGTATATGTTATTTTTGCCTTTTTTTCCAGGTGTAATTGGGATTAAGTGACTTGCCCAAGGTCACACGGCTAGTAAATGTTAAGTGTCTGATGCTGGATTTGAACTCATGTCCTCCTTACTCCAGGGCCGATGCTCTATTCACTACACCACCTAGCCGCCCCCATATGCCATATGTTAATGCATGTCTAGCATGATGATGAATTTGGTGGTGACTTGGTATTTGATTTGCCTGACTGCTTACAGCTAATATCCCTCAATAAAAGAACCACATTTTGGAGACAATCTCATGACTGGTCCATAGAAGCAGATTATTTCTCATAATATGAGCCCATAGTGACCAGAAGGAAATAAAAAAAAAAACAAACAAAACTAAAAATACAACCTAAAAGCTGGTTCTGCCTTTCTTAAAAGTTGATATGATCTTTCTGGAGCTAAGACAGAATTCTTTTTTTTTTTTTTTTGCCTTTTTTGAAGGAGGGAGGGAAGGGCAATTGGGGCTAAGTGACTTGGCCAAGGTCACAGGGCTAGTGAGTGTGTCAAGTGTCTGAGGGCACATTTGAACTCAGGTTCTACTGACTCCAGGGTCAGTGCTCTATTCACTGCACCACCTAGCTGCCCCTAAGACAGAATTTTTGATAAAGTACCTGGTGGTAAATCCTGAGTATTAGCTTCAGGGCCAAGATGAGATAAAATTCACTCCACAAATGAACACAGATCTCCTGTTCTCCATATATTCCTCCAAACTTATTATTGACCTCAAGGGGAAATGTTAGCCTTAAGCAAGTTTTAATGAAAATGTCAGTAAAATCTTTCCTGTCATACTAATTATGATAATGAGAAACAAGGTGCTTGGTCTCAGTGGACCCTCAGACCTGTGACTGACCTAAGAGTCAACTTCTGAAGGGCTCAGGATTCAACTCAGCTACAAAACTGATACTCAAAAGAAATTTAATTACTTCCTTCTGTAATTTGTTACATAAAACTCACTCTTGCTTAAATAGCCCAATATCCTGTTTTCTTTTGTTGCGCACCCTGAGCATAATTTATTTTAATGCTGTGTCTATAAAATAGTAAAAAAAAAATAATAATTCCTATTTTAGGCAAGACTGGGTTGACAACCCAGAATTTTACTAAACTCACATAAAAGGAAAATCTTTTCTTAGAGGTACACACATGGATGCATGCTGTGACTTTTAGAACTTGGAGGGAAATTGTGGAAACCCCCTTAGCATCCTGAATTGATTAATGCTGCTGCTTGTTAGGGTCATCAAACTTTGGAGGCCTTCCCTAGTACTTTGATACCATTCAAAATCACAGATTGCATTTTATACAGTGGAAGAGAGCAACCAATTCTCCTTCATTTCTTTGTGCTTTATCATTGAGGCACTTGGAGCTGGCTTTAGGAAAAGCCCGGCTGTCTGCCTAGTTATGCTGTCAAAGCTCATATGCCCTAAAGAGGTGAAACTCAGAAAAAGTATCCCATCTAGACAGTAATCATAGCCAAAATTCTTTGAAGCAACAAAGAAGGATAACGACATCGGCTCCATGTTGTTTGGAGGATGACTGAATAAATTGCAGCACATGATTATAATAAAATACTGTGTCTCAAAAATCTTAGCATAGTTTCCAGCTTTCATAGTTTAGGGCACAAAAACATAGAGTAAGTAACACAGTTTAATAGTGGAATGTTGCACTAAGACTTTTGGGACAGCCTGTGTTGTTGTGCACTGTGAAAAAGGATGAATATGAAAAATTCACAGAAATTTCAGAACATGTATATGAACTGATGCGGATGGAAATAAGCAAAAAAGCAAAAAGCTTACAAGATGACCACACAATACTATAAAAATAAACTATATTGAAAGTTATTAGAACTTTGATCAATGCAGAGGTCAATTCTGAGTTTGAAGGGCAGACAGTGAGATGGCATCTTCTCTTGTGTGACTTGAAGAACTTAGATACAGACTAAGACATGCACATCAAATACGGCCAGTAAGTTGAGTTGTTTGCTTTACTCTTCTTCACTGGCAAAAGGAAGGTACTAAGAGTAGGAGTGAATAAAGACTTCCTGAGAAGTAACAGCAATACAAAAATATAAAATGCCTCAATGAAACATTAAAAGGAAGGGATAAATAGAAGGAAAGGAAAGATACTAAAGATATTTGATAGAAAGTAGGTGGCACAGTGGTTACAGCCCTGGGCACAAGGTCAGTGCTTTTTTTTTTATTCTGTGGTAGGAGTCAAAAAGACCTGAATTCAAATTCTGTTTCAGTCACTTGCTAGTTCTGTAACCGTGGACAAGTCACATATTCTACCAGCTTCTCTTGCCTTATCTGTGAAATATGGATAGTAATAGTAGCTACCTCCCATGATTGTTGTAAAGATCAAATTACATAATACTTCAAAACATTTTGAAGACCTTAAAGCATTAAGCTAGGGAGGGAGAGAGAGAAAGAGAAAGAGAGAGAGAGAGAGAGAGAGAGAGAGAGAGAGATGATAGATAGATAGATAGATAGATAGATAGATAGATAGATAGATAGATAGATATGCCTCTGGAAGTATCTACCTTCCCATAACTTCCTAGGTCTCTCCTCTACCCTGTTTTAGTAGGTAGTAAAGTACCTGGCACATCCAATAGCATCTGATAAATGCTTGTAAATGTATTGACTTGACTATTTCCTTTGTGTGTATGTTAATGAGTGTATATGTATGTATGTATGTATGTATGTATAGTATATCTATACACACAGATTAAAAATAATTTGGTCAATAAGCATGTGTATACATGTATATATACATATATAAACATATATATACATACATACACATACATATATACTTTTATGCATATATTTTTATTCACTTGTCTGTGCACATACTTATTCCCAGTATTGCCTTGAGGACAGGAACTTCCTTTCTTTTCTGATTCCAGAATCTCTCATGATGTTTAGGGCATGGGAAGAATTTCAATAACTGATTGTGAAAAAAAATACATGTATAAATGACATTGTTCTGCTTGATCCAAGCTATCTCTATGGAGAAAAAATTTGATTCATCACTTTTAAAATATTAAACCATGCTAACTAAAATACAAAGTGGCCTTCTGCTATACTAGGATTTGAGTTTACCCATTCGGCTCACTAGTGCCATTTATCCTGCTAGTCTGGCTTCAGCTTGCCTGCTGGGTACCCCTCTGTCCTAACTGCTTTCCTTAACTATAGATTTTTGCAACATTAACTATACAAAGGTACCATTTGTATTTCTCTTATCTCTAGTCATCCATTACTTTGAACTAGGCTTTTCTGATATGTTGTTCAGCTGTTTTCTCTCAGTTTTAGCCAACTCTTTGGGATCTCATTTAGGGTTTTCTTGGTTATCTTTATACTATAGCAGTTTGCCATTTCCTTTTCCAGATGAGAAAACTGAGGCAAACAGTAGTAAGTTACTTGCCCAAGGTCACAAAGCTAGTAAGTGCCTGAGGCAAGATTTGAACTCAGAATGATGATTCTTCCTGATTTCAGGTCCAGCACTCCATCTGCTGTACCCAACACACAATCATCTAGCCTTTGTTAGAAACCCACCCTCTCCCAAAGCAAACCATTGCACTTGTGCATGGCTCTGCTTGGTAGCATCACCCTCTTGATGTCATTGGTCCTCTTCCCTCTTCGAAAATACAGGACAAATAACATGCCAAGCAAAGTTCTCATGACCTTGTGCTTAAATTTGCTCAATTGTACCTTCCACTTACTGCTGCTGATTCTGCCATCTGAGACCAAGAAGAAGAAAGCTAATCTTTAACTTTACAGATGACCAATAAGAGTTTGGAAACACTTGTCTTCCTCCGACACCTAGACTTTCCCCAGCTTTTGTAAGATTCTCACACGGAAATGATTGAAATTAAGCCACAGTTTTGCTTTTATTTTTTGTTTTGTGATTTGTTTTTGTTTTGCCGCCCTTGCCCCTGCCAGGAGTTAACAGGTGGTTATTGTTAAGAAGAGAAATGGTAAAAAACAATTCTGATCCATGACTATGTTAAATAAATATTCTTTTCATGCCTATTATCCTATCTTTGTGCCTATTCCTCCTTCCCCTCGGTGGCTTGCCTCTGACACTATCCTTCATTATTCTATATGTATATTGTTTTAACATAGTTATTTGCATACACTAGATTCTGAGGGCCTTGAGAGCAGGACTTTTTTTTTTAATTGCCTTTGGTTTTGTTTGTTTTTCTATCCAAAGTGCTTAGCACTGTGCCTGACGTGTAGTACATGGCTAATACAGGTTTTTGTATGTATGTGTGTATCTGTATGTATGTAAAGCTGTTTGTGTCTCTGGTTCTCTTATTTTTAAAGAGGACACTTCTGGTTAAAATCACTCTTCCTGTGGGAACGAGACTGAAATGAAAGCCATGAGACCACAGGTTCTCTCTACCCTGCCCATGTAAAGACTTTCAGACACATGTTATAAATGATCCCCTTCTCTTGCCCCTTCTAAGCCATCCATTATCCCCGGCAGCACTACTATGCAGAAGTACTGGCCTGGAAATCAGATAACAGCTTCACAGTGAAGAATTGGTGGAAGAATCCCTCAGCTGATGCCCATTGCCATTAATTTTCCACTCAAAAAGGGTGGTAGTCCTTCCTCTGCCTTTTTTTTCCTGACTGCCTTGAGACATATATTCTTGGAACACTGAATCCTTCCAAATCTGCACTATGAGAAGTCGAGTCTTTGTGATCTGAAGGTGGCAAGTGGTGGAGAGAGGGGACGGTCACACTCGAGGGAAAGAACCCAGGGCAGTATCTCCTCTAGTAGAGAGCTGTGCTTGAAAGACACACCCATCATGAGAAATCAAAATTGGAAAAAGCCAAGAAAGAAGAAAGCTGGACAAAGCGATCCCTGGAAGTAGTGTGTGTGGACCAGTTAGAGGGAGAGCTGCATCTGGGGGGAAGACTCATATCCAGTCTTGGTGCTTCTCAAGTGACATAGTCTGAATTCTTTCTTTTTTAATCCTAAATCATTGCTAGCATGGAGACATTTGGTACTTCTCTCCATAAAAGAAATGTGGTATAGAGAAAGCTTTATCATCATCATGATCACCAATATTAATTTTCCAAAAATATAGAAAAAATGCTTCTATACAAGAAGGCAATTCGTTTAGGTGAACTGAAAAGTTTTAGGTAGTTATCCTTATTAAAGAATCAAGCTTTTTTTCTTCTTCCTTCCTCCATCCCTCCCCTTTCCTTTCTTCTTTCCATTCCGTCCATACTTTTCTTTCTTCATTATTCCTTACTTCCTTCTTTTTTCTTTCCTTTCCTTCCTCATTTTTCCTTCCTTCCTTCCTCCCTTCCCTCTTTCCTTCCTTCCTCCCTTCCCTTCTTCCTTCTTCCTTCCTTCCTTCCTTCCTCCCTTCCTTCCTCCCTTCCTTCCTTCCTTCCTTCCTTCCTTCCTTCCTTCCTTCCTTCCTTCCTTCCTTCCTTCCTTCCTTCCTTCCTTTATTGAGATCTATGACTACTTCATGATTTGTGTTTTGGTGGGCAAATTCTGATTGGCTTAATGAGTCAGATGCTTAAAGGGGTGGGGGGTGATTCCAATGAAAATGACACCAAATGATGTTTCCATCTAATTCTCCACAATGCATAATGAGAGAATCTGGGGGAGAAAGGAGGGGGAGAGCACAAAATCTTATAAGGAGAAGAGATAAAATTACCAGAAGACTAGAGTTGCCATCTGCTGGAGCGTGGAAAGAATGGCATCTGACAAGATTTTTTTTTTCCCCATCCCCAAATGTGAAGCTTAAATTCATTAGTCAAAATAATAAATCTCTGGGTACACATATTGCCATTTAGAGAATAAAAAATTGAGAAGGGGTATCATTATTTTTCCTTGACAGCTTCTGGATAATTCAGAAAATATATGGGGGGAGTATAGAGACGGCTTCATCTTTTTCCTAACTCCCACCCCACACACTCTTAACAAGAATGATGAATCTTACTTTCCACCATTTCAGATAGAAGCATGCTTCTACAGCAGACATTTCTCATTTTCTCTGCTGCAACTTTGCAAATGACAATAAGGCCACTTTTCTACCTATGTGCCTGGTCTTCCTTCCAGGTTTTTGCTCAGCTTAACTATGGAATGTGAAGGAGACATGGAGAGTCTAATGGAAGGTATGAGGAAAGAGCACTGGAATTAGATTCTGGAGTCTCAGTCCTAAAGCTAGTTAGTTGTTTGATTGTGGATTTAATCTCTTTGCACCTATTTCTTCATATGCCAAATGAAGGGACGAACACTCCCAAATGTCAATGATTGATAAGGTCCCTCCAAAGGTCAGCAAGCTATGAGATGATTGTCTAAGCATTCCAGAATCATGCAACACTCCTAATCAGCCTCAACTTTCTTCAGTCCCACTATGACCCACCTAGGTCAGGTCCTCATCACCTTCAACCTGGGATATGGCAACAGCCTCTTAGGTGGAATGACTCCTCCCTAGTGACTCCTCCCTAGTCTAATCAGAAGTCAAAGTAACCTTCCCAAAACATGAGTAGTCATGACACTCTCCTCAAAACTTCCTTAGCTTAGCATTTAAGAGTGTTCACAGTCTATAACACCAGTTTATCTTTCCAAGCTTATTTCTCCCAATACCACCTTTCAACAAAATAGCCCTAAATCCTGTTCCCTATGACACCAAATTTAAAATTTCTTCTTCCACCACATGCTTTTAATTTTTTTTGGGGGGGGGAGAGCAATTGGAGTTAAGTGACTTGTCCAAGGTCACCTGGCTAGTAAGTATGTCAAGTGTCTGAGGCCAGAATTGAACTCAGGTCCTCCTGACTCCAGGGCCCGTGCCCTATCACATGCTTTTGCATAATCAGTTTCCATGACTCGTTTACCCTCTCAATTTACCTTTAACCTCTTAGAATTCGAAATATTCTTTAAGGATTAGTTCAAGTCCCTACAGGGATATTTTTCTGACCTAATTAACTGTTAATTTGTTCAAAGAATCATGTTTATACTCACCTGTTTATATGTTCTTGTTACAGGTATATGTAACAAATCCCCTGTGTTACATGTCCCTTTGTTACATGTTACAAATTCCCCTGCCCTTGTGACATGTTCCAGGCCCCCAATAGAATGTAAGTTCTTTGAGGACAAGAACTATTTCCCTTCTGTTTTTGTATCCCCAGCCCATAGCTCACTCCCCCATATATTCAAGGTGATTAACAAATGATTATCAGATTGAATTACTCAAATGATCAAATTAGATTAACACATGTGAACTGTTTTGTAATCCTTAAGTTACATAAATAATTGCTATCCTTGGTTTGTTTCAGGTAAATGACTTGGTCATTTTGATAGGTATTTCATGAACATGATGAAATTTTCCACCAGTCTAGATCAGCTGGCCTTTCCTCCCCTTCTGGTATTTACCTCTGGTTGTTCCCTATTGCTTCTGGGCCAAAAGAGAGAATCCTCTCTTTCTCATTCAAATCCCTTAACAATCTAACTCCAGTCTCCCCCTTTGGGCTTGATGTCTGTTACCAAATTGGCCTATTCATCATGCAAGTCGTTCTTTCTCCCATCTTTCAGTTTTTGTGTCTATACCTGGAAGGCCCTACTCCCTTTCTTCTTTCAAAGAATCTCAACCATTCTTCACAGCTTTGTCTAAGCACTTTCTCCGACCAGAAACAATCCACCCACCCACCCACCCTCCATCCATAAACCTGGATGCTTATGCCCACTACACAGTTATTTGATATTTATTTTGGATGTATGTTCTGTTTACTAGTATGTGTAGTGTTTCCTCCAAATGATTTCAAGGTCTTAATGACAAGAACAATTTTGGTTGTGACACCATATCTCTAGTGCCTAGTACAGTGTCTGGTTTGTGAGAGATACTATGTAAATGCTTGTCGATTGAACAAATGAATCTCAGTTATCTATTATCAGTCACTGTCACCCAGACACAACATCTAATTAACAAGAATGACCTTCTTCACCATCAAGTAATGGAAAGGGACCAGGAATAAGGGTCAATATATTCTCTCCCTCCTCCATGTAATAAAGAATGTCATTACTTCAATCAACAAATATTTATTAAGCACCTACTATGTGGCTTCAGTGATAAGATACCTCTTATATAAGTAATAAGAAGGAACTAATTGCTACTCACAAGAGCTTTTATTCAAATCTATTTCTCTAATCCTGATTCTGATGCATCTGTGGAAAATTCATTGCTTCTTGAAGAAACACCATGTAGGAATTATCTTATATTCAGGTCCTTTCCCAACTGAAATGCTCCAAATTCACCCATCTACCTATCCAGCCTTCTTTCTGTTGCCCACAGGCATCCCTCCCTCTTCTGACCTACAAAGTCATTGCCCACCTTGTCCCACACCTGGTACTTATGGTTACAAGGTAGGATTGTATTCGAATATTCCAGGAGTCTGCTGGTACTAGCTAGAACCACTGATTGTTAAATTTTTAATGTGAGTATCTCCTCCTTAGAAATACACCCACAGTATAAATCAAGGCTTAATTTATTGTTTTGTGTATTGGCTAGGCTTAAGGATGTGATGAAGAAAATGTTGATACAGACTAAACTTAAAAGTATTGGTAAACATTGACCACTACACCCCTGAACATCACCCCAAAAGCCATGAAGAGACTCATATTGGGACCAGGCAAGCTGAAACACACTGTAAGTAAAGGATTATATGAGAAGATGGGGACAAGTGTGTAATCAAGGAATTATGAGATCACAAGATGGGCCAGTCAGGGAGTGAGAGCAAAGAGTCAACGGCTGGCTGGCAGACTCCATTGGTGTCCTTGAAACATCAAGAGAAAGCAAAATAGACCCCCAGCATAATCAATGGATCCACTATGCTGAAATTATTGAAAATAATGGGTAAGAGTCACACAGGATGAACAGGAAGGGATGGGTTGTACTCTGCATAATTGAATTGAACATCTGAATCAATGGTGTGGAGTAGCTGTGTATAGTCAGTAATCTTTACAGACATGTCTGTCATGTAACCCCAACTCACTTGGAAGTCCTTATTGGACAGAAGTCAGATCTCCGTTATAAAAATCTACATATTTCTATACAATCCAGAGAATTTAGACAGAAAATACTCTCTAGAAAGATATTTGTTTGTTGCTCATTTAGTAGAAATTCAGATATTTATTGTTATAATCATTAAAGAGAGAGGTATCATGGTGTAGTCAATAGATAACTAGATTTTAAGTCAGAAAGCCTGTTCTAGAATGACCTGTGATGTAACTTTGCTGTGATACCCGAGACAAATCACTGTGTCTTTTAGGGCTTTAGGTAATTCTCCAAATCTCAAAGTTACAGATCAGGTAACAACCTGCATTGAAAGAAAGTTTCCTGAAACTCATGTTGCCAGTACCAATGAAATCACGATTCTGGTCCTTATCACTATCAACAACAATCCTACTACTACCAGTGATGATAGTGTTGATGACTGAAATGTGCACAGTCCTTTAAAGTTTGTTCTGGTTTCTGAATCATGGTTTTCAGTCGTTTCTGACTCTTTGTCATCTCATTTTGGGTTTTCTTGGCTAAGATACTAGAGTAGCTTGCCATTTCATTCTCCAGCTCCTTTTGGAGATGTGGAAACTAAGGCAAACAGGGTGAAGTGACTTGTTCAGGGCCATATAACCAGTAAGTACTGAAGGAGTTGAACCTAGGACTTCATGAGACCATGTCCAACACTTGATAATGACAAAGATTTCAGAAACTGAAGAGGCTTAAGTAGTTGTATTGAAGAATAACAGGGCTATATCTCCAGTATTTTTGAGGGCTGGGGTCAAGGTGGGGCATGAAATATCCCTTACAACATCACAAGTTAGTTCCTCTATAGCAGTGGTTCTCGACCTTCCTAATGCAGCAACACTTTCATACAATTCCTCATGTTGTGGTGACCCCCAACCATAAAATTATTTTCTTTGCTACTTCATAATTGTAATTTTGCTACTGTTATAAATCTATCTGATATGCAGGATGTATTTTTGTTGTTAAAAATTAAACATAATCCACAGGTTGAAAACTGCTCCTCTATAGAGCCGACAATATGCCCTGGCAGAGACATTTACATATTGCCAAAGGGGGAAAAATAGACAAACCCTTAGCTACCAAGGCTTTGCCTTCCTGAGACTGTTTTAACAATGGGTTCCC
>CM053595.1:301676360-301721759 GCA_028646575.1 Pseudocheirus occidentalis
GTAAGTACAATAAGCAAATTGTTCAACATTATGAAAACTCTGTCTAATATTGGCTGAAAGTAACCCATTGTATTTTATTTTCTGTGCTCCAAGCAAAGCAAAACCCAATAAATAAACACCAGAACAAGAAGATGCAGAATTCTTTCTTCTCCTCTATCCTTATTGTTCTAAAATAGTCAAATCATTGGGAGAGGGAAAGTTATTTGACCATTACATGGAGTAAGCTAGGGGTCATATATCTCTAATTCTCAGTGGTGCTAGTCATGCTAAGAAAGGCCAGATGGCCCAGCTAAAAACAGAGAAAGAGGAGAAAATGAAAGTTGGTGACAGATAGGAGAAAAGGTCAAAGTAGTTGATAAGCATAACTAGGAATTCTTAGGCAGGGGCAAATTCAGTTGAATTCAGTTTTGGTGGTATAGAGAACCATATGACAATGACTGTGGGCACAGACAGGCTTGACCCTCATCTCCCTAGGCTGGAAGAGAATTCTGGCTCATGGAGAGGTTCTAAAATAAAGGAAACTAGATGATTACCTAAGGGTAGGTTTGTTGAGTAATAATATAAGCCAAGGACTATTGAGAGAGAGAAAAAACATCCCTCTCCCACATCTGGGTCCTGAAGCAAAGTATTGATTGTTTCATGCTATCTAATAACTCTGGGTTGTGAAGAAGGGAGAGAGAGATGAGGAGCAAATGTAAAAAGAGGAAAAAATGAGAGAATAAAAGAGGGAAGTAGAGGGGAGATGAAAAGAATAGAGAAAAAGAAGCATGGCGGAATGGGAAAGATGAATGGAGAAAAAGAAAGAAGAGGACCAGAGGAAAACAGAAAACTCAAGAGAGAAGGAGGGAATTAGAGGGAAATATAGAAAAGAAATAATAAAATGGGGAGAGGGAAAAGTTAAGGGTATGAGAAAAATGAAAGGAGAAGAGCAATAAAGAAATCAAAAAAAAAGCAGAAGGTGGGTAAGTTGATCAGTGGGAGAAA
This sequence comes from Pseudocheirus occidentalis, assembly GCA_028646575.1. Lineage (NCBI taxonomy): Eukaryota > Metazoa > Chordata > Mammalia > Diprotodontia > Pseudocheiridae > Pseudocheirus > Pseudocheirus occidentalis. Next base: position 301,677,345 of record CM053595.1, read on the forward strand.
AAGGCCCTTTGATTCTTGTCTCTGGTAACAACCAATATCAGGACACTTGCTCATGTACTCTGATTTTGAATTACATTTAGGCATATACTCTGGTTGCCACCCTCTTCAAAACTGACATCTTCTCTTTAATTGGAACAGGCATGAATGAATGTCATTCATATCTGATAGCCCTCAGGGTGATGGAAGATTGGACAAATGTCCAAAGAAAGGGTCTAGCAGTACACTTGGAGGGCAAGCAGCAATATCCACCATGTAAGGTAGACACATTTTTTCCTTAAAAGGCATGGGAAAAAACCTCTAGTTTTAATTGATTCAAGGAATTAATACTTGAGCTGTTGATAATAGCTTCTGGTGGCTAAATACAAAAGCCTACCCCCAGGAAAGCAGAGGTTGCTTTCTTTCCTTAGTCTTCTGACCATATATGATCAAGGTAGAATCAGAGAATCTTCCTCTCCTTGGTATGCCTGAATAAACCTCCATTTGCTGACTGTTAGATGGTCTACAAGCATCTCATTATATTCCAATACAAACATGAAGCACCAAAATGGTCTGAATCAGGCCTTGCTAACACTTTGCTTTATGGTGGATTAAAATCTAGAATCACTGTCCCATCATCTCAGACAATTGAGTAATCAACAGAAGAAAGAGCTGCTTAATTCTTTTCTTGTTTCTGTATTATCTGATAAAGGAAATGGCCTCTCAAGTGGAAAAGATAGAACAAAAATGTTCTTAACAAAAGTGACTTAAGAAGTCTATATCTGGGGAGGCTAGGTGGCTCAGTAAATAGAGAGAGCATCAGCCCTGGAGTCAGGAGGACATGAGTTCAACTCTGACCTAAGACACTTAACACTAGCCATGTGATCCTGGGCTAGTCACTTAACCCCAAAGGCCCTGCCTTCCCCTTCCCCCCCCAAAAAAAGAAAAATATGTATCCAAGAAGAATGAAGAGCTAGAAAGAGAATTTTCAGTTGTCCTTGATGAATTCAAGTTCTCTGACCCAGATGACCTACATCCTATGGTGCTGAAAGAAGCTCCTTTGTGAATGCTAAACCTCTGTCAGGAATATATAAAAGATAATACAGAATGATAGAGATACCCTGGGATTGGAAAAAGGCAAATATGTGGATTTTCAGGAAAAGAGAACTAAATAGAGTCTACAATGCATAGGCCAGTGAACTTGACTCTGATCCATGGCAAAATTCTAATTCATTCAAAGAGTGGATATCCAGAAAAGGAAGCAATGCTCACAGTGAGCCAGAATGGTCTCAGCAAGAATAACTCTTGATAGATTAAACTTGTTTTCCCTTGTTTTATATAAACTGGTAGATTAGGTAGATGTTACAGAAATAACTTAGCTAGATTTTTAACAGACCACTGGTAAAGTGTCTCTTGAAATTCTTTTGGAGAATGTGAAACAGACCACAGTAAAAATAGATGGATTTAGAACTGGATAAATAGCCCTATTTGGAGAAGAATCCTTAACAATTAGATGGCAGTTTGGAATGAGGTCTCCAGTGGAGTACCTGAGAGATCTGAGCATTTTTTACATATTATTTGAATGAAGGCATCAAGAGCATATTTACCAAATCAGAAACAACACAAAGCTGGAAGGGTTTAAATTATTAACTCACTAGATAAATTAAAAAATTGTTCACAAGTAAAAATTTTGGGTTGAATCCAAGAAGATGCATAGGAATAAATATTACAGTTCCATTCAAAAAATCAACTCTATGAGGTTCAAGATAGAGAAAGCAGGATTAGAATTTGTAGGGGGTTTTTTGTTGTTGTTATTTTTGTTATTTTAATAGAGGAAAAATATTTGGAGGATATAATGGACTTTAAGCTCAATATAAATCCTGAGTATGGTTTGGAAATAAAAAAAAAATCTAATCCATTGTTAGACTGTATTGCAAAAAACATGGCACAAGGAATTAGGAGGTGATAAGTATGCTGCATTCTTCCCTGGTTAGAAAACAGCCAGAATATTGTTTTCAATTGTGAGTACCACCACAGTTTTGAAAGGACATTAACAATCAGTAGATTCTCCAGAAGAGGGCAAGAAGGGTAATCAAGGATCTCTCAGTCCCATGTATTATGAATATTAATCAACCTGCCTTCCTTTTTTTTTCTTTCCTCCCTCCCTCCTTCCCTTCCTGTCTTCCTTCCTCCCTTCTTTTCTTCCCTCTTTCCTTACTTCCTCTCTCCTTCCCTCTTTCCTTCCTCCCTTCTGGACTTCCTACCTGCTTTCTTTTCCTCCTTCTTTCTGTCCTTCCTTCCTCCTCCCCTCTTTCCTCCCTCCCTCCCTCCCTCCCTCCCTTCTTTCCTTCCTTCCTTCCTTCCTTCCAGATACAACACTCTGTTCAGTATATCACATAATATGGTATATTGGGGATGATTTTTTCCTGTACAGAATGGACTAGACAGCCTTCAAGTTCCTTTCCAGCACTGAGATACTGTGATTCTGTGATATCCAGAGGTGGAGAAACTCAAGTAAAAAGATCCTTGCCAAAGTACTGAGGAACCAGCAGGTTCCTCAAGCTTCCAGAAGGACTAGGCTGCTCAGCAGAAGCCTCCTCCAGTGTATTTACAATTGTCATAGTAACACAAAATCAGCCCCATGTGGGCTTACTCAGGAAACCTGCCCGATCCTTTGCCAGAGTGGGCTGCCTGTGAGGCAGCATGCCTATGTCTGGTGGGGGATTTGTGTGAGAGGGTCTGTGGGAAGGTTCCCACTCATCTGTTGCAGAAACGGAATGATTCTTCTTTTTTTTTCTAGATGCAGTCGATCAGGGGCCTAAGTTCTGTGTTGCTATGACAATGGTAAATACAGTGGCTGGCTTTCAGTAAAGTTGGAGTGTGGAAAAAAAAAGACTTCTAAGAGAGGAAGGTGAGCTTTTTGCTGCCAAACACACACACACACACACACACACACACACACACACACTCATTCACACATCCTTGGCCAAGGATCTATTTTCAGACAGAGGCCAGCATAAGATACGAGAGAACACAGGCTGAGAATTGGAGAATATTCTTTTCCCTCCTTGGGCATTTTACTACCAAAGATCAGGGCTGATTTTCATCTGGTATCTTGAATGAATAAAATTCAGTAGATATGAAGAAAATCAAGCCTGCTCATGGGATAATAATTAATCTGCATTTGAGAACCCATCCAAATAGGATAAAGACAGTAAAATGGGGTCCGTGGAGTTCTTTAAATTGAGAAAAGTCTCCTGCTCAAAGTCATACACGGCACTATAAGAGCTTACACGGAGAGGTAGAGACAACCTTCAAGCCCGATTGGTCCGATCCGTGTCATTTTATAGATAAGGAATCTGAGGCCTGAGATGGGAAGGAAAATGTTTTTGTCCTGTGATTTCTCAGAATAGACAAAGATACTAGGCCTTCCTGTTGTGGCCAAAGACACAGATGTCTCAGTATCCACAGCAGCTTTTTACCGCGAGGGATGTCTTTTTAACCCTCTCCTAAGCAAACTGAATCAAGAACTATTAGGTAATTAGCTGTTTCTCTTTGACATCATAGACAAAAATACTTTTCCTTGGCCAAACTCAGTCATGTGTGCTGTTTTCCTCTTCTAGAATATAAGATATTTGGGGGTAGGGGCTGACTTGTCTTTTCTATCTGTATCCCTAGAACTTAGCTCTGTGCTTGGCACATAGTGAGTCCTTAAGATTTTTTTTCCTTTCATTCATTCATTCATTCATTCATTCATTCATCCCCTCATTCACCAGTTAAACCTCAGTTTCTATGGATTTCGTCTCCTCTGTTTTGTAACCTGCATTTCCATTCCTCACCAAAATCTGTCCCCATACACATGCGCATACAGTGGTGTAGTAATTAGCAGGGCTTGCAATATACACCCCTTCTGCAAGTTAGGAAAGCCACGGACTCTCTAAAGCTCCCAGGCACCTTCTCCAAAAAAGATTTATCATGTGATTACACCAAGGTACAGTTTATTTGCAGCCGCTTTCATGTTTTACTGTACATTATAAATTGTTTTAATATATGCAACTCAATAAAACGTACCACATTCAAGAAACATAATTGGTTCTAATAAACCTTCCCACCTCACACAATCCTTATTCCTCTTCCATAAGCACCTACTAGAATATACTTGTCCAAGATTATTCCCTGGAGCACGAATCCCTGTTCCCTGCCAGCACAGTGACCTGGACTCCCATGCTCATTTTGAGACATTTCTGATAGCCTGCTTTGTACTCACACCTTCCTACCCCCAAACTCTATTTCATCATACTGATGGGAGTCATCATCCTCAAATACATTTTCAGCATATCAAGATCATGCTTAACAATCTTCCATGGCTCCCCAGTACCTACCAGATAAATTACATACCTCTTAACGTTACCATCAGTACATTATACCTCCTTGTTCTGATCTAGTTTTTGAACTTGATTTCTTACTAGTGCCCTACATGTATCCTTTCCTCTAATAGCACTTTTCCTACCATTCAACCTGGAGATCATAGGTTGCCCCCTCTTTGCCCTCTTTGGATAAACTTCGAATGCCCTCTGTTATTTTTATCTGTCCAAGTCCTGATCTTTGGTCGAGATCTAGCACAGGTTGCCCCCATCTCTACTCCTTTTAAGTAAGCTTAGAATGCCCTCTACTTATTTCTGCCTGTCCAAATCATGATCATTTTTTATGATCCAGCACAAACCCCACAACCTCTGTGATGCCAAATTGAATGCCCAGAGTGCACTGATCCCTCTCCTCCAGATGCTTAAGGAAACTGAAGCAAAGAGGTTATGTGACTTAATAATATAGGGAACACAGGTGAGAATCCCATAGGTCATCACCAATCATTCATCTCTTCTCAAAGGAAGTCTTGAGCTCCCTTTTGGACTAGTAGAATCTCAGTTTTTTGAGAGCAGAGATGGTTTTTTTTGTCTGCATAACCCCAGTTCTTAGCATAGTAACTCAGACATGGCAAGTGAATGATAAATATTATCAAATTGAACTGCGGACCAATATTATTAAACAGACAGCCAGACTTCAGACAGTTAGAAATAGCTATGTATCTATGGAGAAAGAGAGTACATTTGGTACCAGGCTGTTTTACTAAGCACTGAGGATACGCTGTAAGGAAGTAAGATGGTCCTTACCCTCAGAGTTTACATGCTAACTGAGAAAGAAAACACATAAGGGGATGTTGTATTGGAAGGGGTTGGCTATACTTGCCATGTATGCCATGGGATGCAGATGGCCAGAAAATGTGCTTGAGGCTTGGATATGGGAATATAAGGTTAGAGCTGGTTTATCAGACACCAAGGGGGTTCCAGGAGTGTTCAAGGTTCAAGTAGGGGGGAGCGTGATGGCACATTAAATGTGTATGAGTTAATCTTATCTTGAATAAAAAGATGAAAGAACGAATATGAGGATTTCTTAATCACATGCTATATGCCAGATATTGTTCTAAGTGCTGAAGATACTAATATAAGTAAGTAGGACAGTTCTGGACCTCAGCGAGCTTACATTCTAGCAGGGAAAAGGCAATACATACTAGAAGGAAAATGAGGATAGACTTTCCAGTCATCAGCATTTGTCAATGACTATGAGGCCATACTCATGTAAGGTTGGTGAGGTAAAAGCTCACCCATTAAAACTCAATGTCTTCAGAACAAAGTTTAAGGTTCTGGTATGATGGAAATATAAGGTTAAGAAGAATTGCCAGTGTATAGGCAACATGGTGTCAAAATTAATGGGTGGATCATGGAATTATGAGTAACATCAGAAAAACAATGAATATATTTCTATGAAAGTAACTGATTAGTGAGTCTACCAGCACACAAAATTTTTTTTAGTTTCTGCAATTGCATAATACTGTTCAAGAGAGATGACCCCAGCAATGTAAGACCCTTCATGCATGCTTTTCTCCCTTCGTAAATACACACACACACACACACACACACACACATGAATACACATGCACTTACGTTCACACACACACACACACACACACACACACAAATATGGGACTTCTCACGGAGAATACAATCTTAACTTTGAATGCTCTGATTCCCATCCAGTGAATGAGTGGTGATGAGCTCCAATGTGCTGCCTCATCATATTTTCCAATTGGATTTCATCCAATGTCTAGTATAGTGTTCCACTCACAGTAGGAACTTAATTAAACATTTGTTGAATTGAGGAAGATGAAACAAGCTGATTTGTTCCTACCCACTAGGTTTGCTCTCTAAGGTAAGTATGTGTATATATACATATGACCAGAGCCAGAAGAAAAGAGGAAAAACATTCAAATAACTTCCTTTAGGAAAGAAAACAATTATTTGAGAAATAGAAATAGTTTTATAGGAAAGATACCAAAAAGAAGGATCCCAGCACATTGGGTGAATTCCTTCTGAAGTGTGAATAAGCAAAAGAATCATATATAATGGGCAGGCATAAATGGGTGGAGACCTGCATCATCTAAAGAATTACTCACACTGGTAAAACCACTAATCTATTGAAAAGTTTCCAAGTAGGAACCTGATGATCAAAGGGAGGAGACAGAAGTAATAATGCATAAAGTTTCATTCTGGGTCTGTTATTTTCTTACTGCTGCAAGTAGCAGAGACCATACAACATTGTATACTGAGTACTATAGACTTTGGGCCAAGAAGATGAACTGCAGTCCCAGGTTGAAGGCTTACTAGCTAAGTGACTTAAACTTTCTCAGTTACCTCATGTGTAAAAAGGAGCTAATAATGGAATTTACCTCACAGAATTCTGGGAATCAAAGGAGATAATTCATGTCAAGTCCTTTGTAAGTATTAAAACACTACATAATGGTTGGTGGGGATGATGAGGAAGAGGGGAAGATGAAGATGAAAAAAAGGATAATAATGATGACAACAATGATGATAGTGGAAAAGAATATGGCTTTTGGAGAAAAGGGACCTGAGTTCAAATCCTGATTCTTCCTCTTTCTGAGGAACCCTGAACAAGACATGTCCTCTCTCTGTGTCTTTGTTTCCTTAACCGTAAATGAGGGTGTTAGATATTATCTTCGTTTTTAAAGAAGATAGAGGTTCACAAAAGCAATCTGACTTACCTGTACATTCACACAGCTAAATAAGTGTCACAGGGAAGATCTCAACCTACTTACTGACTCCATATTCAGTGCTCTAACTAAAAAGGCAGGCTTCCCCCTAACTTTCCTTTTCTCTTCTCCCCTATAAAATTCAATGTTGTATCCATTATCAGGGCATCCTCTGGGACTTTTAAGTAGCAGGGTATCTAACATACCAAGACTTGACTTGTCATGTTTAATGAATAATGTATGGCTTGATTTAAAAAGAAGAAAAGAAATGAAAAGATTTGATAAACCTTGACTTTTTTTTTTCTTCTGCAGTTGCTATAGGAAATGAGTTAGTATCATTGTCCTCATTCTGGGATGAAATAGAGATTCTGGTTGGTTCCATACAGATGTGGTTGGTTACAATAGCAACCTACTTAATTCCGTAAAATACTCTCTCTGTCTGTGTCTCTTTGTATCTGGTGCTTTGTTGAAGAATGGGTGGTGCAGCAGATAGAATCAGAGCCTCAGGAGTTCAGGAAATTCTGAGTTCAAATCTAGTTTCAGACACTAGCTGAGAGAAATGCTCTGATTGTCATTTTTTGGTACAATCAATGGCCCCACTTGGTCATTGATTCAGCCCAGACTGGCTCAGAATGAACATAAATAGTCATTGTGTCTGTTTTGACCAAATCCCCTGAAGATCTTCCCCTTCCTGATTGATTTTTTTTTGACTAAGTGAAAAAAAAAGTCATTCTTTGTCTCATTTCTTACCTAGCCTTAATTACGGAAAGGGTGTGGCCCCAGTCAAACTGAGACCTCTTAAAAAGGTCTTAAGGTTTAAAAGGCATAAAAAGGCCAAAGTCTCCCAAAGCATCCAGAACTATCTCCAGTTGCCCTGGTCTATATCTTGCCACTGGGCACAGATGACTGTGGAGGAGAGAGTGAGACTGGTGACCTTGCATAGCACTCCCTCTCTTATATCCAATTCACTTGATCGTCATGGCATCACCTTCCTGATGTCATGGTCCACTTTGTGAACAGAGAACAAATATCAACAAAACTGGGTAAATCATTTCACTTTGACTTGTCTCAGTTTCCTCAACTGTCAAATGATGACAACAACAGCATCTACCTCCTAGGATTGTTGTGAGGATCAGCTTCAATGATATTTGCAAAGTTCTTAGCACAGTGCCTGGTATAGACATTATATAAATGCTTATTCCCTTCCCTTCCACATGTGACTATTTCACACTGTTCACTAATACTGAGGTCAGGTTCCAAACCTCCCAGATCTCTAAGTGTAATTTAGTCGTTCCTCACCTGTCTTGTGCTTAGGTGTACAACTGATTTTGTGAACCTCAGCTGCCTGATAGGAGGCTAAACCTCTTAAGTCTAGTTGAATTTAGTGAGTTGGGATAATGAAGCTGAACAACAAAAAAATGATCACAATAATGAAAATAAATATGGACTGTGATGAGGGTGGGAAAACACAAACTCACAATAGATATAGATAATGTCACACTCGGTCTGGATCATATTCCGCTCCAAGGCCCTGTGGAATAGACACTGGAAACAGTATAGCTTTCTTCTTTGATACTAACCACAAAACATTATAGGGATGAGTTAAAGAGCACTGGCCCTGGAATCAGGAAAAATCATCTTCCCAAGTTCAAGTCTGGCCTCAGACGCTTACGAGTTGTGTGACCCTGGGCAAGTCACTTAACCCTGTTTGCCTCAGTTTCCTCATCTGTAAAATGATCTGAAGAAGAAAATGGCAAACCATGCTAATATCTTTACCAAGAAAACTCCAAATGGGGTCATGAAGAGTCAATCATGAATGAAAAATGACAAATAAAAACATATATGCCAACTGCCTTCCATCATCATGTTTCTACTATGTTATGGGAAATAGCATTGAATCTGAACTCAAAAGACTTGTATTCTACTTTTGCTCCTTATTATATTGGAAAATAACTCGATATTTATGGAAAGTACTTTCTTCATCTGTGAAACTGAGGCAGGTTTTTTGAGAGTTAAACTTTACCATTGTAGAAATTCTACCAATGTAAATTGTATGTTACTATGTATTTATACCTCTTAAGAGCCTACAAAGATAAAGAAATTTAAAACTGCTTTATAAATTTTGTTTTGGAAGGTTAGTGAAATATTTATGGAAAAGATACCAGAAGTTTCCAAGAAAGGCAGTGGATGAAATCTTATCTATAAACATTAACTTGACTCTTCGTATTCTAACTGTGAGATCTTTTTCCAATGAGCAATAAACATATTATCAGAGGAACTGAGACATGTCTACTTTGACAAGTTTGCTATCAATGAAACCAGAAGACACAAGAACTACATGAGGACATGTGCTTTCTTCACTTTAGGAATAATGTGTAGTGGATACAATGCTAAATATTGTATAGCAGGTAGAGTGGCATGGGGCCATGCTATTCCATTTACAAAGGATGTGTAGTGAATCACCATAAGGGAGTTTGTGTAGAAATTTTGTTACGAGATGAATAGAGTCAGAAGAATATCTAGATGAGGTAATAAAGATGAGATAGTCTCTTGTATTTTGCTCTGGTCAGACCAAATGGTGATTGTTTTAACTAAAATTACTCCCCCAAGACCTCATCATGATTTGGAAGTGACTCCAGATGCTTAAAGGCTAAGTCAGAAAGAGTACAAGTTCTTGTATGCTCTGCCATGCTGGAAACCTTGTCTCTAGTACTCAAGAGTGACCACATTATTTTCTGTGGACTTTATGAGATCGTCTTGGAAGACAGAATGATCATAAACTCTGAAGACAAAAGTCCTGCATTCAAAATCTGCCTATAATACTTATCATCTTTGTGACTTTTGGCAAACCCCATCACATCTCTTGGACTCAGTTTCCTGATATGTAAAATTAGATATTTGTAGTAGATAATCCCTAAGACCCTGGCTGGCTCTAATTTTGTGATTTTATAATTCTATATGCAATTAACAAATACTTTTTGATTCATTCATATAACTAGGTTTCTTAGAACCTCGTGAGAAATAGGCTGGTCACATGATAATTAACTCTGGTCTCCATATCCTCTGAAACAAAAGAAAATAAGACAGACAAAACCCAAATAAGAAGAAAAACACATTTAATGCTCTGAGTCCTACACTGCCCTGCTTTGCTTCTTTGTGGACAGTGATAGATTGGTGGAACAGAGGCCAGAAGGTTCCAGGAAAGGCAATGGATGAAGCCTTATCTATAAACATTAACTTGACTCTGGGTACTCTAACTGTGAGATTCTTTTCCAACGAGCAATCAACATATTATCAGAGGAACTGGGACATGTCCACTTTGACAAGTTTGCTGTCAATGAAGCCAGAAGACATAAGGATGTGGCAGCTAAGTGGAAAGATGGCTTACAAGTTCTTTGGAGAGAGGCAAATAAAAAGTTGACAAAACTGGCTTCACTCTGGAATAACAAAGGCAATAACACATATACAAACACAAATCATTTCTTCAGATGTTTGATTGATTTGTAGTGTGGAGCTCATGGGTATTATAAGCAAAATGTCCTTCCTGAAGATAATTGTCATCTATGTGCCAACATCTGTCACAAGGAATGAAGAAACAGAAAATTTCCATGAAGAACTTGATAAAATCTGCCAAGTCAAATCAACACGTATATTGACACTCACTGAATTCAACATTGAATGGGTACAAGGGAGGTTACTTTAAAACTCGGTAGAAAAAAAATAGATCAAGATTTAAAAAATGAAAGATACTGAAGCTTTTCAGAGCACACCAAAAGCTTCCCACATGTTTAACACAAAAGCTATTTTCAAAATAGAGATTCAGAATGCAACAATTGTGGCAAGCACTACATGACACCACCAAAAAAAAATAGGAAAAAAATCCTAACAGTAGAGTTATCAGAACAGAGTAGCCAAGATGAATTCACCAACTATAGACTCACATGAGTACCTCCCATTAAAAAAAGAAAGAAAGAAGTCCTTATGAAAATAACCTAATCAAATAATGAATATTTTTCCTGACAAAATAAATATGAGAAAATAACCATATAAAGATCAGAGTGATTATAGAGGTCATCTATATAGACAGCCAGATGGTAAAAGGGATAGAACACTGGGCCTGAAATCAGGAAGTTTATCCATCCTCAGACATTTAGTAGATGTGTGATTCTAGGTAACTCTTATCTGCCTCAATTTTCTCACATGAAAAATGGAGGGGAAAATAGCATCTACCTTATTAGGATGCCTGAGTATAAAATTAAATAATATCTGTGAAGTTATTTTCAAACCTTAAAGTTCTATGTAAATGAAATTAAGAGTAATAATAATAATAATAATAATAAATGACAAAATAATAACAACTATTATTTCATGGAGACTCCTTCATTTTACAAATTTTTGAAAACTGAGAAGTAGCAAGGTTAGGTGATTTGCCCAGGGTCTCACAAGTAGTAAGGGACAAGATAAGAATTCGAACCCACCCCATATACCCCAAGTTCAGTCCATTTCCCATACTACCTTAAAGGAAAAAAGAAGAAGAAAGGATTGGATTGAACTGGGTAAATTGAACAGTGCTTTCCATTGTCCCACACTACTCTCTTCTGAAAGAACTTATTTAAAAACAAAACTAATGGTCCTCTTGTACTATTATGTGACTAGAAGTCACAGACAATCGTGATACCCAAGGAATCCAAACTGCAAGCATCCCAAAAGACAACGAAAACAATGTTGATGCTATAATATATTACCAGTGATGATTTTGATGTAAGAAGTAAAATCAAAAGCATAATATAAGGACTGTGTGAGCAGAAACGGAGATGACCCTCTCATGTGGCAGAAAAGACCATTTGAATTTTATACAGATACCCATTGTTCAGTTGTTTCACTTGTGTCTGACTCTTCATGACCCTATTTGGGTTTTTATTGGCAAAGATACTATAGTGGTTTACAATTTCCTTCTCCAGTTCATTTTACAGATAAGGAAACTGAGGCACATAGGTTTTAGTGACTTGCCTAAGGTCACACAGCTCTGAAGTATATGAGGTCAGATTTGAACTCACGTCTTCCTGAGTGCTCTATCCAGTGCACTTATCCCGTGCCCCATCAATACCTAGAGAATGATAATTGAATTAGAGGCCCTCGTTCAGCACCTTGGAGATATCTGTTAGGGGCTGAATTTCCACAAGGAATCAAAAGGAAAAATTGAATGGGTTACAAATATAACATGGAATGGAATGGCCACCTTGATGGCATTATCGAAGCTAACATTTAGCTAGCATTTAAAAATTTGGAAATTGTTTTGGATATGCTATTGCATTTGATCTTTCTAGAAACCTGGGGAAGTGACTATTTTTATTATCCCCATTTTACAGTTGAGGAAACTGAGGCAGATAGAACTTAAGTGGCTTGGTCATGTTCATATGACTAGTGTCTGAGGTGAGATTTGAATTCAATTTTCCCTAATTCCAAATCAAACATTTTTTATCTACTGAACCATCTAGTTGCCTAATTCTCAAGATTATTGCACAAGAGGGCCTGAGTTTGAATCTGGACTCTTGACACTCCTAGTATATTCCATTATTGTAAAGCTTAAGATTTCTGTAAATACACAATAAATAGTTTGTGGAAAGTGTGTGTGTGTGTGTGTGTCTTGTTTTTAATTGCCAGTTTGTATTTCAGGTTGTTGGGAGTGGTAGTCAGGGAGATGAGCATAAAATCATTAAGAAATGTGAATTTTGCCCTGAAGAATCAACCAGTTATCTACTGGGAATTGGTTTGAGATAAATATACAAGAAACTGCCAATTAGGCAGAACAAGATAGCTTCAGGAAATGATTTTATTTGGGCCGTGTTTTTGCCATCAGGTATGTTAAGACACAGAGGAGTGAATGAACATGTTAAAAAGTAGTGAGCATTCTCATCCAAGATAAATTCCTGTGTTAGAAAGAGACTTCCATTCGTTGCCTTTGGCGGTAACTAGAATGAATGCTGCTTGAGGTTGAGAATGGTATCAAAATACATTCTCGAGTTCCTTCTATCATCTAGCTCATTTCCCCTCAATTTAATGCTCTTAAAATAACTCTTTGATTGATATAAGTCCTGAAGCACCACACAGAACCTTCTACTGAGCTTGGGCAAATGCTGCCTAGATGTAGAAAGAATAGGGTGAATTTGAACTAGACTACATAAAGGAAATCTGGCTATGATTCAGAATAATTAAAGGTCAATGATTATATTTTCCATTTGTATGTATATATCTATATTTCTTTATATCTTGCTTTAACAGTTGTATTCTATTTAAACTCTTCTTTAATATTTATGTTCAGTTTATCTTTTTTTGTCAAAAAAGCACAATTCAATGGAAATGCATGCTAACCTAGTTGTTTCAGCTATCCATGCTGTGAAGACACCTGCTTTATTGTTTAAGACTTTGTTATGTTTTGTTTCAAACTGTGTATAAGGGGAAAACGGATCTGGAGCATTTAAAGAGCCAAATTTCATCATTTCCTTTCAGATGAGCATGGGGGCCCTGAGGAAAAGGTTAAAAGATTGGAAGGCAGGGACATTAATATGCTTTCCCCTCCAAAAAGATACCCATGATCCTCTGGGCCCTGGGACCAGACAAATAAATGTGTTGAGGGAGGGGCACATAGTCCCTGGAGACAATTTATGTCTATATTAACAAATATAGAATATAATATTTATATATTCTATAATAAAAATATAGCAAGATCAAAAGTTGGATAAAATCAAAATCAAAGGACTGGACAGAAGATATGAAAATCTCCTGCCCTAAATAGGAGAAATATAGTAAGTCATCAGGAAGTTAGTAACAAATTACACCAGTTGTATTTAGAAGTACATTTTTCCCCTTCTAAAACTTTTATATGCTGTTGTAATTCATATTTTTCTAGCTATAACGTGAGCTGAATGTCTCTTATTGTCCAAATAAATAATTATATTTCTGTTTATAAACAGCAAATATCAGTGTATTATGGTATCTCCCTACCCCCACTACTTTTTTTTTTTGGTGTTTGATTACCTATGGCCACACTAAAACTAATCACAGCCCTCCTTCACTCAAATCAAAGTCAACTGCATGTTACATCATCATCCCTGATGCCATGGGCCTCTGACAAATGAAGGACAAATACAACAACAAATTAACTATCAAGTCTCTACTGCTTTACTAAGGCATCACAACCAATCAACAGGTGTCAGCTACCAGAGGAGAGAACTGGGAAAAATTGAAACACTTCTCTAGTACTTGCTTTAAATCCTCAGTTCTTCATGAACAATAGAAATATTGCACATGCCTAAGGGGAGACATAGGCATAGACAGCACATGCAATCTATCAACAGTCAGGCCCTTTCAAGTGTCAATACAGAGCTTGAACTAGTCAGAACTCTTATCACCACTATCCCCTATTTTCCTCCTCCTCCTCTCTGTCTCTCTCCTGTCTCTCTATTTCTGTCTCTTTGTCTCTCTCTTTCCCCCTCTATCTTTGTCTCTGTCTCCTGTGTCTTCCTGTTGCTTTCTCTACTATCTCTCTGTCTGTCTCTCTCTCTATCTTTGTATCTTTTTTTCTCTCCTCTGTCTTTCTGTCTCTCTACTGTCTCTATGTCTCTCAGTCTCTCGTCTCTCTTTCCTTTGTATTTCTGTCTTTTTCCCCTATAACATGCATCGTATGTTCCCCTCACTCTTTTTTACAAACTCTTTCCAAATTCCACACCAACTCACTTCTCTTGAATCACTCCTCCCACTCTGCACCAACTCACGAATCACTCTACCATGACACACCAACTCCTATCACACTAATCTGACTGTCACTCACACAACTGTTCTCTGCACTGACTCAGTGGCAAACACTCTGTGTTCACATTTCTTACTTCAACACACCTTGATGAGATTCCGACACCCAACGTATCTTCAAGGCACTTCCCAAGGCCCTTAAGGCATCCTTCAAAGTTTGTGGCAGCTGTGTGCCCCACAGCCTCATGTGTATGATGGCCTCACCAATACCATCCTGTGAAATCATTGTCTGTATTAGTTAACCAGGCACCTTCCAAGGCTAAAGGACAAAAAATGGGTCTCTTTTGATCACAATTATGGACAACAGAGATAAAAAGAGGGATCAGGAAAAAGATCTGGGGCTGTGGTACAGGTGGGATGAAGCAGAGCCTGTACCATAAGGATACTGAATATTTGAGATAACTAAAAGAGTTTGGTTGGGGAAGGAAAGATGGGTACAAATAAGAACAAGCATATAAACATTTTATCTTTCCTGAGGGACATTTCTAATCCCCAACTCCTTTGCCTTTCTTGTGTGTACAAAGTGACTCAGCAAGGGACTGAGCCAGCTGACTCAGTGATGGTGTCCATGTACCTCTTTTTAAAGATGTTGAACTAAAAATTCTTGCCAGATGCTGGTAGCTTATTTGTCGTTCATAGGACTTTAGAGACAATTGGAACAAGTCAACTTTTCTCCTCAATCCCCTCATAGACTTTCATTTTAAAGACAAGGTATCTGAGGACTAAAGGGGAAATACTAATGTGCCTATGGTTACTCAGGAATTAAATGTCAGAGTTGGGGTTCAAAGCCAGGGCTTCCATACCTGTAGTGGATCTCAATGAGGAGATATTTGTGGATCTCAGAATAGGTCCCTTGACATGAAACACTATTCAACTGCTAAAGCTTACGCAACCTTGGGTAAATCACTTAACCTCTGTTCATTTTGGTTTCCTTATCTGAGAACCTTCCCAGCTGAGAGAAATTAATTTTATGCTATTATATTAATAACAAATTATTAATTTGTAATCCATCCTTTTTCTCCTGTCTTTAAGACCCCTATCTTGAAAAGGTCAGTCACTCTCAGAAGGACTTGAGTGAGTGATATGTTTATTCCTAGTCCAAGGCATGTGACAGTTAGCTAGGTTGGACTTGACTCCATCCCAATTTTTGTTTACTATATAAAAAGAATCCAGCCTGTTTGAGCCCTCTCCCTAGGTGAAGGAACCTCTACCCTGGCTCACCTCTTTTTAAGTTTAGAGCCACCCAGTTCATGAAGGAGAAAATTAGCCAGAGAGGTCCAGATGCAAATGAATCCCCCTGCCTAAAGACCTTGAGTCTCATGATCAAGTCACATTTTGAGCATGAGGACCTGAAGACTTTTAGCTCACCTCCTCCTTAAATGTCCACCAATTTGAGTTGAGTTTCATTTGTCAGGGGATTTCCCCACTCTGAAGGTACATACCAGATTTAATGTGTTTCAGAGTATCCCTTCCCAAAGAGAAACGCTTGACCATCAATTTATTGATTATTGGCTTGTCTAATTAATAAGTTGATTATTAATTACCTGGAAACAGTCTCCTGGGGGTTTTCTTTGCAACATTATTCTAGATCTGGGATTCTACAAAAATGATCTCCTTCCCCCACATCCCCCACTGCCCACTTTCTCCATCATCCTTTACACAGTCACCATAATATTTCTATGATTTTGCAGCCCAATATAGGGTCAACTCTTCTCTCCAGAATAGTCCTCTTCTCTCAATCAAGGATTCTGAAGCCACCACCCCGCCCCTAACATCCCCTGCTTCCAGGGCTTCTTGTCAGATCAGCCCTAAATGATACAGTCACTGCCCTCTTTGGCATGTTCTAATTTAATTTCCTTGGAAGGGGGTGGTGGGTGGGGAGGGGAGAAGATTCTGAGAGAAACCAGTCCCTTTTCTCTCCAATGCAGCTCTTTGTTTTCTCTCACCCTTGTACCCTGAGCTTGTTATTTTCCCACTGCAGCGGTTTGTACTGAATTTTATTTTGCATGATGTTTCTGGGTCCAGCCAACAGACTGTGCCTGTTCCCTCATCTCTAAAGTGGGGAGGCAAATGCCAGTGGTGGCTGCTCACTATTTGGCACATCGTTCTGTCTTTTTCCTTGGCAAAACTGTGATGTTGGTGAGAGAGTTGTGGAGACCTAGAAATGGTTTAGTAGCATAATCCACCAACAAGTCTCTTTTTTTCTCTGGGAATCAGTTGTTTCATCTGTAAATTGGGCAGGCTGGAATGAATGGTTTTAAAGTCCACTTTCTGGTCTTAACATTTTAAAGCCTCTTTTCAAGTGATTAAAAACAAATAAAACAAACCAAAAAAGCTGTCTTCATATTGTTTATTTTTATGTATACTTTATTTTCTGAAGTGAAGTAGAAATTCTTTGAGGACAAGGCTGAGTGGGGTAGGGCACTTCCAGAGACATAACTAGGAATTTTTGCACCCAGAGGAAGTTAGGTAGCGGGGTATGGTCTTAGGGTCAGGGAGACCTGGGTTTGAATCCTACTTTTGAGACTTGCTAGTGGTATGACCCTGGGCAAGTTACATAAACTCTTAAGTGTTAAGTCTACTTCCTTGTTTAATGAGGGTGTTAGAACCCATGACCTAAATCCCTCCCAGCTCTGAATCTCTACTGCTAATCTCTATTTAAGTTCAATAGAATATCTGGGGCAAAAAGAATGAATCAGATCCCAAGTTATGAGAGGGAAGAACACTGCTCCACAGTACAGAGGAGACATAGACTCTAGGATGCCATCACAAAACTGCTGTGGCAGTTGCCAGATTGGCTGGTGGAGGGGAAACTTACCCCATCCCGAGCCCTAGAAGCTTCCTATTTTAACTAATTATTTTTGCTAAGCTCAATAGTTTCTACATTGCTGAAGTACTGCATATGCCACCAGTATCCTCTAAATTTGTCAACCTGGGACAAAGTCCCAGTCACCTGCCCTAGTTCCAACTCTGCATCTTTTTTTTTCTTATTGCTTCCCACTGCAAACTGTACAGTGCTCTGCACAAAGCATGACTTACTTCCAAACTTAAAGGGAAGAACAAAACAAAAGCCCCTGAGACTTGTAACCCTGCTGTCTTTGCTCATGGATTTCCTAGGAGAAAGACATAACATCTGAGGACCTTACCTTCACCTCCCTTCCCCCAGATGCAGGACAGCCATTTAGAGACACTTTGTCAAAATGCCAACAGCACAGAGGATGTGCATACTCACCAAAATAATACATTTAATTTTCTGCTTCTGAAACTGTGGCTCCCCACCCTCTACTTGTTCTCAATGTTTCCTTTGAAAGAGAAGCCATGGTTCAGTGCTATTGAAAATTAAAGACAACAGTCTAAAGATCAAGGTCCAGACTGGTCTAAGCCACAGAAGAAAATTAAAATCGCCCACTCCCAGGACAAATTCCTTGAATGCTGACGAAGACAACTAATGGAAAATCAAACCCCACAATGCATTGTAAGTAGAAGCTTTATTTTGGACAGCTGTTGGTTTACACAGGATACTGACTGAGAGGTAGAGTTGGGATATGGGTACTGATTCAAAGGAGATGGGAAAGAGACCATTGGATGACAGGATCATTAAATCCAACCTTCTCATCCTGTGATGGAATGATGGAATGAGATGAGGAAACTGAGACAGAAAGAGGTCAGATGGTATCATTTCTTGGCTACACCTTCCTATGTCTCTAGTTTTAGTCCTTTCTACCATGACCCTCCATACAGCTTTACTACTACCAAGAGAAAGTAATACGTTGGTCATGAGAGGATTATCCAATGGGCTAAGGCTAAGCAAAAGAGATAATTTCGTCTAAGACCGTATTTACTTCTTCCACCAAAGTAAACTGGGGGATTACATTGGGGTTTGCTTCCTGATTCTGATCTCCGTGTCATGTTCCTGCTTTAGTTCTGACACATGGGTCACACCTTCTCTGTTCTACATCTCAAGCATTCATTTCTATAACTGATTTTCTCCATATGCTGTTACATGGATTTCCATTCTGTTAACCTGGTTTCAGATTTGTTCCTCTACCTCATGCTTCACAATGGGTCTTGTTGGCTGCTGATTTTGCACTGTCTCTACTACTTTCCACACCAGCAGCCATTCTTATTGCTAATTCTCTCTTCTGGATGACATTTTTCACTAGGTTCTACCCAGGCTTCACTTCATGGACTATTATTTCATTATCATTCACTTTCTCCCTCACTACTCTTCATTAACCAGCTACCATCATCAAAACAACTTCATCGTTTGTTTTCAACAGGATTTTTCTCCATGCTTTCACTTAACATGGCAGTCGCTTTCTGATCCAAATTGTCTGTCCTTTGGGCAGTGTCTTCTTTGTTAGAATGTTAGTTCCTTGAAGATAAGAACTCTCTTTGGCTTTTCATTTATTCATTCAATATTCATTCATTCATATCCCCAAATTCTTACCATAACCCCAGTGCTTGGCGCATAGTAGTAAGTGTCTAAAATATGTTGTGTGTTTTTTTCCTAGTTGACAACACATAGCATGTCCCTACTCTTTTTAAAGAACTGAGTTAAGTACTAGAGATAAACGAACCTAGTTTTACACACTACTGAGCAAGAATGTTCTCATGTTTTGTGATAAACTTTGAAAACTGTGCAGTAGCTGACAGCTTAATTTGAAGAGGGCTGGATCTTCCAACATTGGATGAGAAGAAATCTACTGACAAATCACCAGGAGGTGGAGAAAAAAAAGGTGATATTCAAGGAGGCGTGGACTTCACATAAAACTCCAAAGTAAATTGACTGTTTTCAAAAGGACAGTAAGGGGGGAAAACACAATGCAAGGAAGAAGGCTAGGTGGGTTCATCCTTTATCAGCTTAGATGTTGAGAAAAACCATATTAAAACGGCGTGAAAAACAGCCGGATAAACTTGCTGCCGCCGTGACTTAAAAGTTGTTGTTTCTCAGCTCAACTTTGCTGAAACACTTGATTCATGTTGTTCTTATTTAACTTAATTTGCATTGATTTAATCAGTGCTGGTATGCTTTAAATACATATAAATTGAGATTCTGTGACTTAGATTACTTAGAATAGCTAAATTTCAATATAGCTCATTTCAATCTGCTAATGTATACAGTTCTGCCAAGGGCTTTAAAACCTTAGAAAATGGGAGAACTTACCATCTTAGAGGTGGGAAGTGATTTAAATACCCAGGCAAGATGAAGTAATTTACAGAATGATGATTCAATTCATAGAACTGGAAGGGACTCTATGGGTCACTAAGTCCAAATCTCTCTTTTTACAAATGAGTAAACTGAGGACATGATTTTCCCAGGTTCATACAGAAAGTAAATGTCTAAGGTGTGATTTGTGCAAGGTTTTTGCTGAATTGAAGTTCAGTCTCCTCTCCACTCAGAAAACATTTTTTTTAAACACACCTACAGGTGTACCTATTTTTTCCTCTCACAAGATGCTCCATCACCCAGCTCTATGTATTTTCCAGGCTTTTCCCTTGCCCAGAATTCTCTCCTCATTGCCACCTTCTGGTTTCCTTGGCTTCCTACAAGTCTCATTGAAAATCCCACCTTCTCCAAGTTCCCTTCAATGCTGGTGCTTCTCCTTTGGTGATTGTATCCAAATTACCTGTATGTATCCTGTTTATACATAGTTGTTTTCATTTGGTTCTCCCCTCCCTATCAGTTAGACTATGAACTCTTTGAGAACAGACTTTTTTTTTTTTTTTTGCCTTTCTTTATAACCCCAGACTGGGCTAAGCATTGCACCTGGCTAACAGGGGTTAAATTAATACTTTGTTGATTTCACTTTGTCTGGTTGTGGGTTCCTTCTGTGGATATACAGACAAAAATGAAAGATTATTGACCTCAAGGAACTTACAGTCTACTGTGAGAGTAGAGAGGATAAAACATACTTAGATGGGGGGGGCTGCGGAAACGTCAAAAGTAAATACATAGGGAGTGGCTAGGTGGGGCAGTGAATAGAGCACCAGGTCTAGAGTCAGGAGGACCTGAATTCAAATCCGGCCTCAGACACTTAACACAAAGACTAGATTGTGACCTTGGGCAAGTCACTTAGCCCCAACTGCCCTCCAAAAAAAAAAAACAACAGAAAAAAAAGTAAATACAAAGTAATTTAAGTGGAGGGATGTATCCTAACCACTGGAAGACATCAGGGAAGTACTCATGTATTATATGTTATGTTATAAAGTATATTCCTTTCATTTTTTTAAATACAGCCTAGAAGCATCTTGAACCATCTTGGTGCTATTTATGAGAGAAATTACAAATATAAATTCAGTGGAATTTCATTTATTCCTTTTCTCTTCTTGCAAAAGGCACTGCCAACTCTTTGCTGTTTCTCTGGGCTCACTCTACAAATCCAAAGAGATCAAAATTAGGGCCTCTTCTCGTCCATCTGGCAGCAGTCACTTTCACATTTCCAAAGTGACTGAAACATGAGGGTTGCTCATTATAACAATACCTGCTGACAGTTTGACTACTCTTGGACCTAGTACCTCCCATCTTCACATACACACACACACACACACACTCACACATTAGATAGATCAATCAGTCATCACACTACCACAACCAGTTTTAGTCAGAGATAACTGTCTGGGCAAGAGGGAACCATGATCATGGCAAAAATGCTTTATTGGCTAAGTGCTCAACCCCAATTTAGTGACAACATGACGAAAGTCCCAAAGGATGGTCTGGTTTGGTTTGGGTCCAAGCCACCCAATAGAACACTTGAAAGGGACAAGGGCAACAGAGAAGTATCCATAAACTTTAGC
The DNA here is from genome assembly GCA_028646575.1 of Pseudocheirus occidentalis. Lineage (NCBI taxonomy): Eukaryota > Metazoa > Chordata > Mammalia > Diprotodontia > Pseudocheiridae > Pseudocheirus > Pseudocheirus occidentalis. Next base: position 301,699,033 of record CM053595.1, read on the forward strand.
GGTGTGATGTAGTCCACTGGGCTGGGCAACAGCTGGGGTTTTGTCCTAGTGGCTATGTCATTGGCATGGGGCAGTTTGGACATTAACCTGAAGTGCTAAGATTTGGAGAGGAAGACAGTAGTTCTACTCTTTCAGAAGACAAAACAACTAAACTTGGCAATGGCTTAATAAGAATAATTTGTTGAAATAGAAGGCTATGAGATTGCATGTTTCTGCCTGATTCTCCTGCCTTCTCCCAGGATCTAGAACAGGGTGATCATGTCCTCTCCAGCCCAGCCCTACTGTGCTTGTTCCCTAAGTGTTAGCCTCCAGAGAGGTGGCCTTTTGGCATCTTAGGGTGTATTCTGTTGGTCTTCCCCTCACTGGCCAATGTATTTTTTGCTTCTTCTCCAAAGGAAGTAGTTCCTGGAGACTTGAAGTCTCTGGGCTCTTCCAAATGTCTTCTTCCACTAATTAAATTTGGGGGGAGGGGTGTAATTGATTCAAGAATTTTTTTTTTTTACTGCTGCTTGCCTTGAGCACATTTTCTGGTGCTTTCCCCAGGCATCAGATTTGCTAGGTATAGACATAAGTTTTAGTCCCAGTATTGCCCCTAATAAGCTTTGTGACTTTGAATTAATTTTTTCCGCCTTTCTAGGCTTCTATTTCACATGTAAAATGACAAGGTTAGGATGGATGACCTCTAAGATCCTTGCCATCTCTAAGCTATAGAATTCTCTAGTAGGCAGTTGGGAGCTTTGGTCAGTGCTTAAAGTCTGAAGTGAAAGGATAAAAACTCTATGATCCAGAGCAATCAATAAATGAAGAATCACTTCTTAAGCATCTATGTTGTGCCAGGAACTGCTCTAGGTTCCGAAGATACAAAAGCAAAAATAAAACTTGCCCTACCCTCCAGTAGCTTACCTTTTATGGGACAAATCCTTTTACCTCTCTTGGCCAGCTTCCTCTTCTGTTGGACCAGAAGAGGGGTTCTTAAGCTGGGATTCAGGATGCTGCTAACTGCATTTCAATATCACCGGTTTCCTTTGTAATTATGCTCATTTAGTTTTACGCATTCAGAAACTGAGGAGTCCTGAGACTGGGTTTATGACATTAAAAAACCTGGTCTGGATAAACCCCATGGCTTCTTTTTATTCTGATAATTGATGTTTCTGAGACTGCTACTTCCTTAAAGTCCAGACTTCTTTTCACTTTTTTTTTGTATCCCTATACCTAGTATAGTCTCTGATAACAGTTGGTACTTCATAAATGCTTGACTGATTAACTATCATATTTGATTCCAATGGGCGATTCATATCTAAGTTTACCATACAAATAGGTATGGCTTTTCATACACATTCTTAGTAAAGTTATCTCACATTTGTCTGTGTTTCTCTTGGATGGTCATGGGAGCTTAACTGAATGATGTTGATTCAAAATAATTCACTCCTTCAGATCCATGTTTCCTCAAAAGTGCCCTGGGTTTGACATTCAGTGATAGCTTTGGTTCCCTTCCTCAGATACTGCTGTATAGTTCTAAGGACCTAACCAGGCACAGCTCCCAAATCAAAATGCAACTTGGGGCATCTGGTTTGGCACCCTCCTGGGCCCCACCTACTTCCACACCCCAAGCAGCAGAAACATCCAATGCTGGGCCATTTCCTGAAACAGAATTCCATGGTGACAGCAGGAGGGGAATTATCACAGTATGTTCTGAAGATTTTTATTCTTCCATAAGATTTCTGTCTGTGACAGGAATCCCTGGTGCCCATGCTAACCTTGGGGTGGGATTCCAGTAGTGTCCAAAGTCATCGTTGAGGAAGGATGTTCCCCAAAGACAGTAAATACAATCCCTTCTAAACTCAGCTATACCATCTATGCTCAACTAAGAGAGGAGAGAATCCAGGGTCAGGACCCTCTCCCATCAGTTTTGATGACTGGAGCCCAGCAGGGAAAGCTTCCAAAAATCCTTCAGCAGACGCACAGTTCTGTATTCATAGAATACTGGGTGTGTGTGTGTGTGGTGGTGGTGGGGAATCAGCTGGGGCCAAATGCACCCTCCTCTGCCTCTTCCACCCCATGTACCTACCCACATATATGGGTTCTGCTTTGTCCATGCCAGATAACATGATCAACGCCTTTTCCAAACCCACAGATCATGGGGTCGAGCTTTTCCCATTCTATGCAGCAGATCCTGATCTGCCACCGAACACAGAGATGCACCCTGTGTGTGTCCTCCCCAGCACGGATGCCTACATATATGTGTGTAGGCTGACCAAACCCAGCATTTAATCATAGCTGCCTCGCACACATTCATTTATCCTCTTTCTCTCTCTCTCTCTCTCTCTCTCTCTCTCTCTCTCTCTCTCTCTCTCTCTCTCTCTCTCTCTCTCTCTTTCTCTCTCTCTCTCTGGCAGGACAAGGAATGGCTTTGCCAAACCTGCCTGGATTGGAAAATAAAACAAATCAGCCACCAAAGAGAACTAACTGGGTGCAACGTTCCTGTCTGCATTAGAAGGACTAGGAGGAGGGGAGGGGCAGGGGTGAAAGAAGCAAAACCCAGGAGCCTTCTCTTCCACATCTTCTTCACTTTCTCAAGTTGCTCTTCTAAAGCCAGTGTCTCTTTCCACAGAGATTCATATGTGTCTTCTACGTCTAGAAAGCTTAAAGGGGTGGGGGAGGTGGGGGAACCAAGGGTAGGGAATGAATAATGCAGTTTCCCACTTAAAAATACTCTGCCCTTGATTATTCTTTCTCTGCCCACCCACCTCTCTCTCTCTCTCTCTCTCTGTCTCTCTCTCTCTCTCTCTCTGTCTCTCTCTCTCTCTCTCTCTCTGTCTCTCTCTCTCTCTCTCTCTCTCTCTCTTTCTCCCTCCCTCCCTTCCTCCCTCTGAAAAATGGACCGAGAGGCTTAAAGTATTTTCCATTTCATCAAAGAACATATATTACTTTACTGGTTCACTCCAGTGTTGGTTTTATGCCCACCCCTTTTCAATCTGCCCATGTCTGAGGTGCACAGGCAAGACGTACAATCGTGAGCAGCTTACGACACTCACTGAGCAGTAGGTGCCTCTGCAAGACCCAGCAGCCGCGGCATCGTCGGCAGCAGCAGCATCGGAAGCAGCAGCAGCATCGGAAGCAGCAGCAGCATCGGAGGCAGCAGCGGCGGCGGCGGCGGCAGCTGCAGCAGCAGCAGCAGCAGCAGCATCATTGCTCAGCCAAAGGGGAGCATCCTCTCGCCACCACCGCCGCCGCCCCTGCTCCTGCCCCTGCCCCCGCCGCCCGCCTTCTTCTCTCTTCTCCCCTACATCGTCTCTCCCTCCTTGCTCCCTTGCCTCCCGCCCCAGCCAAGCGCCAGCACCCCTAAGCCGAGCGGGAGCCCCAAAGGATGGGCAGTCAAGCTTTCTGGAGCCGCTCGGGGAACGGATGGCCAACTGTCTCGGCGGAGTGAAGAAGGTGGCGCCGCCGGCTAGTGCTCATTTCCAATGACGGACATTAACCGGATTGTCAGCTCCCGCGGAGTCGTTGGGAAAGAGTTTGGAGTGTTTTTCCCCACCACGTCACCGGATTAACTGCAGAGAGAAAGGAGCCGGGGGAGGTGGTGGTGGTGGTGGTGGTGGTGGTGGAGGCGGTGGTGCTGGTGGAGGAGGAGGCGGTGGTGGTGGTGGTGGTGGAGGAGGAGGAGGAGGAAGAGGAGTAGGAGAAGGAGGAGGAAGAAGAGGAGGAGGAAGAGCAGGAGGAGGAAGAACAAGAGCAGGAGGAGGAGGAAGAGGGGGAGACGAAGCTCTCGCACGTAGTTCGGGAAACTTGCAGGTCCTAGAAGTCAGCGAGCCAGAGAACCGGCCATCCCTTCCAGCCCTCGGAGCCCAAGCAAAGTGAGACATTGTGAGCCCGCCAGCTTTGCTCCGAATTGAAAGGGACGGAATTTGTAGCACAGAGGGGTCTTTTCTAGCCCTGCATATAATTAGCCCAAACACAAAGGAAGCATCTGAATGGAGGTTGTCACTCTCTGGAAAAGGGTGGGTAAGACACTTTTTAATTAAATTCTTTCACGAAGAAAGATTTTTTTCCTCCTTTTTTTTTTCTTTGCTGCAGTCTCTAACATGGACAAAATCACGATCTTTTTTACCGTTGCGTTTCCGTGAACTTTAAATGACGCCCAGCTTTCTGCATGTTTAAAGGTGAACCGTGTGCCTGGAGATTTTATTTATTTATTTTTGGTCTGGCTCTCTCTCTCTCTCTCTCTTTTTTTAAATACTCTTCTCATTTATTTGACATCCCACCCCACACCCTCCCCGAAATAAAATATGATGTAGACTCCTGACCCAGCGGTTCAATGGACATTGTCGAACCTCTCCGGAAAGATTCTTGCTAATGGATTTCCTGCTTCTCGGGCTCTGTCTAAACTGGCTGCTAAGGAAACCCCCGGGGTGGATGGTGTGTGTGCTGGGTGTCGGCTTTCAGATGCTCCCGGCGGCGCAGAGCGGGTGCCCGCAGCTGTGTAGGTGCGAGGGGCGACTGTTGTACTGTGAGTCATTGAACCTCACGGAGGCGCCTCACAACCTGTCTGGCATGATGGGCTTGTCTCTGCGGTACAACAGCCTCTCGGAGCTGCGTGATGGACAGTTCACGGGGTTAATGCAGCTCACGTGGCTCTATCTGGATCACAATCACATTTGCTCGGTGGAGGGGGACGCCTTTCAGAAGCTACGACGGGTGAAGGAGCTCACCCTGAGCTCCAACCAGATCAGCCAGCTGGCCAACACCACGTTCCGGCCCATGCCCAACCTGCGCAGCGTGGACCTGTCCTACAACAACCTGCAGGCGCTGGCGCCCGACCTCTTCCACGGGCTGCGGAAGCTCACCACGCTGCACATGCGGGCCAACGCCATCAAGTTCGTTCCCGTGCGCATCTTCCAGGACTGCCGCAGCCTTAAGTTCCTGGACATCGGCTACAACCAACTCAAAAGCCTGGCGCGCAACTCCTTCGCCGGCCTCTTCAAGCTTACGGAGCTCCACCTGGAGCACAACGACCTGGTGAAGGTGAACCTGGCGCACTTCCCGCGCCTCGTCTCCCTGCACTCGCTGTGCCTGCGCCGCAACAAGGTGGCCATCGTCGTCAACTCCCTGGACTGGGTGTGGAGGCTGGAGAAGTTGGACCTGTCGGGCAATGAGATCGAGTACATGGAGCCGCATGCCTTTGAGGCTGTGCCCCACCTCGACTCGCTGCAGCTCGACTCCAACCGGCTCACCTACATAGACCCACGGATCCTCAACTCCTGGAAATCCCTGTCCAGCATCACGCTGTCAGGGAACGTGTGGGACTGCGGCCGCAACGTGTGCGCCCTGGCCTCGTGGCTCAGTAACTTCAAGGGCCGCTACGACGGCAACTTGCTCTGCGCCAGCCCGGAGTACGCCCAGGGGGAGGACGTCCTAGACGCGGTGTACGCATTTCACCTCTGCGAAGACGCCGCGGACCCCACCAGTGGCCACCTGCTTTCGGCCGTGACCAACCACAGCGACAGGGCGTCCAACATCAGCCCTGCCACTACGGTCTCGGCCGGCGGGGAGCAGGATATGGAGGGAGCCCGGACGACGGACTCCGTCGGGGGGGTCACCGTCCCCGTCGAGCATGCCGAGAACGCCGTGCAGATCCACAAGGTGGTGACCGGCACCATGGCCCTCATATTCTCCTTCCTCATCGTGGTGCTGGTTTTGTATGTGTCCTGGAAGTGTTTCCCAGCCAGCCTCAGGCAGCTGCGACAGTGTTTTGTGACACAGCGCAGAAAGCAGAAGCAGAAACAGACTATGCATCAGATGGCTGCCATGTCAGCCCAGGAGTACTATGTGGACTACAAGCCCAACCACATCGAGGGCGCGCTGGTGATTATTAACGAGTACGGGTCCTGTTCCTGTCACCAGCAAGCAGCCAGGGAATGTGAGGTGTGATGGGGGCCGAACAACCAAATAACCGCGGGGAGAGGAGCCGGGGAGGGTTGGTGGTCCCTGCTTTCTCATGCAGTTCTGGACTGAATTTGTCACAGACTTGTCTCCAGACTTGAGATTTTAGCTTTATCCGTGTCTTAAAAACAAACAAGAACCCAAACCAGAAACCAGAACCCCCACCCCTCACACTCACCTACCCACATACTCTGCCTCGAACACACATACACACACAAACATAAACACACACACGAACTCACACAGACATACACACCTCACAACCTTCAGGACAGTTTATCTTAAATTTCATATGAGAACTCCTCTCTTTGAAGATTTGTCAATATTCAGGAATCTGAGAGTGTAAAAAAAAGGTACCAATCATTGATTTTTTTTTTGTAAACTAAAAATGTTTAAAATAAAATAGCATTTACAGTTTTCACAGACTGGTGTACCCTAAATGCATTGTTCCCCATGGGTCAAAGATACAACAGCTAGACCAATCCTTCGTTGGGGTTCTGTGCTGATATGGGAATCAAATAGCAGAGAATACCAAATTGAAAGAAATTAAGAGAGGGAACAAACAGCATTCTAGTGTGATGATTGATGCCTATGGATAGCACATTAATTGGGGGAGGGAGAGAGAAGAGGGAGATTAGCAGGACATTTTAAATATATAAGCATATCTTTTCTTTGAAAATGCTATGAACTCTCTATCTTTAAAGAAGGTAATGGATACTCTTATAAATGTTTAAGTCCTGAACAAGTTCCTGGCATTATTTTTTTAAGGATCTTAAAGCAATATACCCACATAATTCACTTGTAAGGGTCATGTAAAGTAACTTTAAAAAAAAATTTATGTCATTGACATTTTTGATCCATGGGAAGGGAAATCTCTTTCTCACCTCCAGCCCACTCCACTTGCTCCTAATACGCCTCTGCACCCTGATTCAAGAGGGAGAGGAGGAATAGGGAGAGGGACAGGGAGAGGGAGGGGAGAAGGAAGAGTAAGAGAGAGAGAGAGAGAGAGAGAGAGAGAGAGAGAGAGAGAGAGAGAGAGAGAGAGAGACAGAGAGAGAGAGAGACCCTCACAGTTCACATTTCTCTCTACGCTGGCAGGGGAATACCGAAAAGAGGAAAACCGAGTCCAAATTGTCAGTGGTAAAAGCTCTGTGTTTCCAGGAGTGAACTGCTAAGTCTGTAAGCTTAGTGTATGATAGAGAATAGCACACTTCTAGTTACTATAGGGAACCCCTCTCAAATCCTTCCTCAGGATGAATGCGTCCAGCAAATTAGTGCCTGGCAGAAGAGATTAAGGTTAGACAACACCCCCACTCCCCAAGCCATCAATTCGTGGGTGAGGGAGATCTTCTTTTCATCTTGTGCCTGTATATAACTGAGAGGATGATGGACAGAAACCCAAGTGTTTGTTAATCCAAGATAGAAGACTTATTGCCTTCCTGCCTTTCTTTTTAGAAGCTTATGATTTTACCCAGTATTTTGGAAATTTTGTCCTTGCTGGCAAAACTCGTCAACTGCTTTCTTTACTACCACTTCAGTGCTGCTACTGAGACCTCAGGCAGCTGTGTTGGGGAAAACATCAGGTTATAGAGATGAAAGTGGTTGTGTGTATGGGGGGCGGGGATGGGGGGTGGGGAGGTGGCTGGGGTTTGGAGTGTGGAGTTGCTGAGAGTGGGAAGGGGCTCTTTGAACAGTTAAGCGAATGTATGATGTGAATAAAAATTTCCTGGTGGCAAATTTTCAAACCTGATACCCCATTATATATGTCCAGAGCTCTCTCTTTCAAAGCCAGAGGCTCACCAGTGCAGAGGATGTGTCTTTTATGGGAGAATTCCAAATTGCAGGATGGGGGAAAAGGGAATGCTACCAGAGGTAAAAAGCCAGGATCAGCTTTATCAGATGCAGGACGCATCACCAGGAGGTTTGTGGAAGCTAAGGGTGTCGGTTCCCTACTCCATCTCTCTTTTTGTGGATAAATGAAGATGCTAATGTTTAAACTCATTTCTGAAGAGAATCTTTAAAGGGAAGTACCAAAAATTCTTTTCTAATGTGAAATCAAGAGAGACTGGCTTGGATGCATACAAAGATATATGCATACATGCATACATAAAAAACCTACTTTCTTACTTGGGAAAGTTCATCTTGCTTTATTTTAATTAAAACGTGACATAATGTCATACAGGATGCAAATGAAACCCATTCAGACATTTAGTAGTCTGGGAAGAACAGTGATCTGATTTGAGAGCTTGGAAGGGGAGGGGATTTGGAAAACACTTTTAACTCCAGACATTATCTTTTGGATTAGCTGCTCTACACTAATTATCTTTTCCTGCATTCCTTTTTTGCAGTGATTGGGACTTTTATAACAAGTATAGCCCTTCAAGTGTGTGTGAGTGTGTAAGTGTGTGTGTGTGTGTGTATGTGTGTGTGTGTGTGTATGTATGGGAGATAGATGGAAGGGGGAGTAAAACTCTCTGTTCTGTGCCTTACATCTGTAATTGAGCTACCTACCCTCTGGAAAACAGTCCTCTGGTTTTCAGTGGATTCCTTGAAACTCTGATGACTAAGGGCAGGTGCTTCTAATGCCATGAATATAAGCCTGACATATGAACACCACATGATTCCAGACTCAGATGCTGGTTCATGTCATGGTGTATTAAGGTAAGGTCTGTGTACGTTGCATCTGTAGACTTAGAGGCAAAGCGTTTAGAAGCAAAAACCCTCCCCAAATCAGAGGCCCTTCAATCCTTTGGGAAAATGGACAGATTTTTAAAAAAAAACAAACCTCACATTGCCTTTATGTCCCACTACCTCCACTCCCAAACCCCCAGACCTTTACATTTGCGATGAGAGGAAAAAGGTGGTTTTTTTTTCCTTCTCTTAGATAAAATCACATATGTAGAAGATGTTTTAGCCCATGGAAATCTGATGAAAGAATGTGATATAGGGAGATGACAATTCTGGGGACTTGTGGTACTTAGCATGGGTGTCTGTGTGTGAAGTTGATAACTGCCTACATGCAGTATATATATACACATATGCATATATACATATATGTATATATACTGTATACAATTCACAATTATTTGTACTATTTTAGTGGGGAAGGTGGAGGGGATGATTCTGTGAGTACTTTCTGCTAGGAGAGAGGTGGCAATCTGAATCAGCTTCTAGGGAGACTTGAAAAAAATGGTTTTTTCTCAAATTAATAAATCTCCATGGAACTTGTTCTGATTCTTCTAGTAAATGTCTTGAACATATAACAGAGAATTTTTAATGACATAGTACCATTCCATTTTCTCTCCTCTGAAGAAGGTGTTAATCACATTATCTTGTGTTCTTTCCTGAAGATGACTTATGACCACCGTACACCAAACAGTGTGATGGATTAACCCTCCAACACACAGTCTGCTTGCCAATTGATTAATTTCCAGAGACAGTGGTGATGTTTTTCAAATGTTTGTAGAGAAAACCCTTTCTGATGGCAAATGGAAATCTTACTACTCTGCCGGGTATAGAAAGGCTCAAAGATATCACGAAGTTAAAAGAAGGTGACCTGGTCATGTCCTGGCTCCTGAGAATTTCCCACCAATGACCATTACCACTAGAAAGGACTCGAAAGCTGCCTATGAATGATCATGAATGAGAAAGAAAGGAATACTCCAGGAAAAGGCCATCATTGATTTGTTCAAGTTTGTTTTCATTTCTTCTCTCCCGGGCCCCTCACCAGGAAGAGAGGAAAGTATCTTCTCTTGATTCCCAGGCGGGAAGACATGTGGTGTAACTTCACATCAACAACACATTCATGGAGATGTGTAAGTAATTAGAAGGAAAAAAGTTGCTTGTTCAGCCTCCCAGGTTTCATAACTTGCTGGGAGCCTTGCAAGGCTGTCCGTGGGACTGCAACAGGCTCCTCCCCAGCAATGGATATGATCTACACTCCATTCCCTGGCCTGTTTAAAGAATGGGGCAACTCTGGTCAACCCTGTTTTCCGTTAAACCTAACATTACTGCATACTACATCATATTAACATTTCCTTGAAGAATTTGGACATTGCAATATACTGCAAACATCAAGATTTTCTTAATAGATTTTTTTCTGTATTTGAAGATACAGAATGAACTTTCCAGAGTTCATCAGGTTGTGCTAAGAAATACTACTTATCTCTGTAAAAATATGGGAAAGTAATGGTCATTTTGGAATTCTGGATAATAGAACAAACTCCAGCTAAGGTAGAAGTTACTATAGCCTGGGTTGAAATGGGTATCTATTGGGTTTTTCTTGAGAGGAAACCAGTGTGGCAGAGAGATTGTTGACCTCTGTCTAAGACTAGTTAGATGGTTATTGGAATCAAAGATACTGGCTAACTCTAGAATGGTGGAAAGAAATGTTTGGAAGAAGTGACAATAAGGGAAATGGCGAGTGCAAAGAAGCATAGTGGAACGGGCTTTCCATTTATTAAAGTTTTTGTTTCTTTATTTCTTTTTTTGAGAGTCAATGTGGTACTATGCAAAGAGGGCTTAGGTTTGGTATTCAAATCCTACTTCAGCTAAGTAATAGCTCAGTGACCTTGGGCTAATCATTTAATTCCTAAAAGTCAAGTTTTCTCATGAGGGTTTGGATGACCAGATGATCCCAAGTTCCCTTCCAGTCTAAAGTAATGATCATATGACTAGATTCTTGCTTGTGGATTTGACTTCATTCTTTCTAAGGGTGAGCAGGGCTGACCTGAGTCGAGGCTCTAAAGGCCACAGGTTTACCTTCAACTAGAAATATCCTTTGATCACATTTTTCTGCTCAGTTTCCTTCACTTTCCCCCTACTTAGGAAACCAGTATTTTCAATCAATTAGCAAGCCTTATGAATAATCTATTATACACCAGTTATTGTGCTGGAGTACATGGGGATAAACATACAAAATGTAATAGTACCTACTCTCAAAGAGCTTCTAATTTACTTCTCTCTTTTCTCTTATTTATTATTATTATTTCCTCCTACTATTAAAAACCTGATTTTACAGCAAAGACTGATAAATTCACTTATATTCAGGTAACTGACCAGGTAACTTATTCTGTTTAATGTGTTCATAGGACCATAGATTTCAAACTGAAAGAGAATGCAAAAGGTCTTACTAAGCCCCTCAATTACAAGTATCCTTGGGAAAGGTAAAGGGTATCCTTAAGATAAAAAGAATGCTTCAGCGATATTGGGATTTCAGGCAACAGTAAGCCAGAAGGAAGAAGCATTGTATGGGCCAGTGGACACTTTCCTAGCATCCCTGAAATCATGTCACATAGCCAAAGGTGCCTACTCTTGAAGTCTAATGGGACAATGAGCTCTGTGTAAGGAATGTTTTCTGCCAGGGAAAAAGCATGCCTAGCTGTGAGTTTTCCATAGAGGATATTCGACTGTGATCTATAAGGAGTGCTCCCCAAAAGCCAGGACTCAACATCTGTACTCATGGCAATGCCCACTCACTTGGTAGCAAGATCCAGAAGGGCTACTCTGGACAGACGGTGTTGCTGAGGTCATTTGGTGGTCAGTCCAAAAGGCTGACCAATGTATGTAACAAAGTCCTTTAGTGTTGAAAAACAAAACCTCCCTGGAAGTGGGTTTGCCCAATTAAACTTCTCCTCATACTCTTCCAAGGAGTCTATAATATGACTGGGCACACTGAGTAAATCAAGGGAGACAGTTAATGAAACTAAGGGATTTCCAAAGCTTTGAATACTGCTTAGTTCTCTCCTTCTCTCTCTATCTCCTCTTTCTAGAGGCAGTTTGGTGGTGCAGGGGATAGAACACCAGGCCTGGGTCAGGAATACCTGATTTCAAAGTCAGCCTCAGATATTTACTAGCTGTGTGACTCTGTGCAAGTCATGAAAGTTCTATGAGTCTCCACTTACTTAACAGTAAAGTAGAGATAATAATAACATCTACCTCCCAAGATTGTTGTAAGGATTAGATGAAATAATATTTGTAAATTTCTTGGCACATAGTAGGCACTTAAAAATAATTGTGCCCTTTTATCCTTTCCCCAATGGGGAAAAATTAGCATCAGCTGTTTTACAACATCCGTGACATTAAGTTCAAATCAATTAAATATTTTAAAGTCATCTAGTCTAAAAGGATGACGTTTGAGGTCTCCGTGTCTTTGCTTTGCAGAAGAGTTCATCAGTGACATGTCACTGGTTCTATTTTTGTTGGTGGTGATTGGATTCCTCTAGGTTGTAAAGAAGGGAGCACTGCCCAACTCAACATGTTATGCTCAAGCTTTGTCATTAGTGCTTTCTGAATATTTACATTGATTAAAAAGGGAAGTAGAAGACAGAAAGTGTAAGTACTATGTTTGTGTCCATCCCATCTACCACCAACTAGGTGAATAACCTTATGTTTAATAATTCAGAAGATCAGTTGCACCATTAGTCAACAATAAATGAATTAATCAACACACAGTGAGTACCTAGATTGTACCAGGCACCAGGTATACAAAGAAAAAGCAAAAAGATGCTTAATAAAATGGGTATAAAACCTGATAAAACCTACCTAAGATCAGGGGATGGACTGGTTGGTCTCTTAAGTTTTACTTGACCTATAAGAACTTTGATCATATCCATCTACATTCCTAGTACCAGGAAAGGGGAGTTCAATTTGAAAGCTCTCCAGTTGGGAAACACAACATATAAGGAGCAAAAGATTCTCAGAAACATATGACAAAACCTCATTGAACTGGAAGCCAACTAACAAGGGCTGTTAACTGATTCTGTGTCGTTTTTTTCTTCTTCAGCCATTCTGCTGTTAGGAGAAGGTGGAAAAGAATAAGAAAATAACACCATGGAAAAGCCAAACTTGCCTGTTGCATTCCTTAGAAGGAAGGAAGTACATTTCATGAGTTCAGCATGTTACCTTTCTCCTCTTCTCAAATGACAACTCTAATTTAAAAAAAAAAGTTTGCCAATAGACTTCTTGGAGTTTGTAAAGCTTCAAGTCAATCACCTTCTCCATCTCTATTTCCAGTCCTGGACCAGGAGAAATGATGCTCAGAATGATGATCCCAGGTCCAGAAAGATCTTCAATGACCTCTGCCCCCAAATGCAATTCTCTTTGTTAGTATGGACTTAATAGTGCATAAAGAAAGTGGGGGGTGGGAGTAGGTGGGGGTGATGTCTGGATTTGGAACCAGAAGACCTATTTGTTTTGTTTTCCTGATGACTCTTTTGATAACTAATCATATGATTGATCGCTCTTGGTCTCTGTTGTCTCATCTGTAAAGAGGGGAATGGAATGTTGAACTAGGTGATTTATTCCTGATGGCCTTTCATGGTTTGTCATTTTTTTTCAAATTAACATTTGAGCTTTCAATGAATTTGAAAATTAAATTCACTGGAACCTTTTCCTCTAGCCTACTGTTCCCCCTGAGCATTCTGACTAACTCAGTTTGGGTAAAAAAAAATGAATGAGGAGAAAAGTGTATGACATTCCAAAGGTGTGTGGGCTGTACAGAGAGGGAGTGGGACCCAAATGAAAACTGAGTTAATTAAAAGAGCAAAGGACACATTTAATCTCAGACATCTGAAGGGTATGTGCCAAAGGAGATGGGAGGGATATAGGGCTCTCTGAGAGGCCACACATATACTCATTTTAGAGATGTGAAGAGTTATTTATCAGAAGATACAGAAATGAAAGAATATGGGTAGGAAAATGTCAGCACTGGAAATGAGTGCTGCATTACAGTTAACTCTTCAGGAATATTACAAGTTTTGAGTTCCCAGCCCAACACTGCAAGGAAATGAGTACCTAGAATATCCATTCTGTCTCTTCTCCCTTCCCTTTAAACATCTTTGACCTTTCCTGGTGCTCCAGACCCTGAAGTATCCATTCTGTGTATTCTTCTCATGGGACAATACAATTTCTCTTACTTCCTTTGTTCCTGTCCACCTGTTTCTTGATTCTAACATAACTAGATATGTTTCTGATTTTTCATATACAGTCAAAGTAATTTTACCACTTTTCTTGGGAAACAAGGAATCCATTTTCTCACAGAATCTACTTGCTCCCTTCTGGTCAGTTTGGGGATTTTAAGGATTATGGCAAACCAAGCTTGGTTTAGGAATTCATTCAATGTGCAAGTTTTTCAAATTATCCAGTGAATCCAAATGAGGGGGACTGGAAGGTCAGTGTTAAATGAGGCAGTCACAACCTGATTACCCTGAAAGGTTAGCAAAATGATGCAAAGATATAATCCATGGCCAGGTCCTTCATCTTCCTCCCCTTGTCTAGATGTGAAACATGGAAGCCTTCCTGGGTACAAAAGATTGAGTTCTCCCTTTGCTATGTGCTCCTCTCTTTTATTTTTAAATTATTATTATTATTGTTGTTGTTATTACTATTATTATTATTTGCTTTTTGGAGGGGGGAAGGCAGGGTAATTGAGGTTAAGTGACTTGCTCAAGGTCACTCCTATCTTTTCATTTGAACCAGCAGTGCTTCCTAGCTACCCAGGATCACCATACCCAACCATGACCTTCCTTAAAGGAATTCCGAGATGAAAATGATCTTTTGAAATCTTTTCCCAATTGTCATTTTCTTTGAGGGTCTTGATTACCTGTGCTAAGGAAAGACTGTTATGCAAACCTATAGGGCAAAGACTGTTTCCTGTCTAAAGGCAGCATCTCCCCCTACTGTGCACATAAACACTTAATGATAGAGTCTCAGAGCAGAAAGGGGGACTTCATAGGTCATGACATCTGACTCCATCACTGAATAATAATCCCTTCTACAAAATCTAATGAGTGTACATTTCTTTGAATAAAAATCCTGTTCAGGATGATCCTGGTAGGGTTTTGTGTATGAGTTCATATTGTATTGACTGGTTTTGGACAAGAGCTGCAGTTTCCTTGGTTTAAGGAATTCCTGGTGAGAAAGTTCCTCCTTCCTATACATTTCCCTACCTTGTTCTCTGAGATTTATAATCTTACAGAATTGCATAAATCACTGACAGATTAATTGACATGCCCAGGGTTAGACAGCCTGTACATATCAGTGCCATAATGCAAATCTCCATCCCCCTGACTCTGAAGTCAGCTCCTCATTCACTGTCTCACTGTGCCTTGGACTATAGCCTTCCTAACCTTCGGCACTGAGATTTTCAGTGAATAGTAGTGTGTGTGGGTGATACAGCTCAACCTGTGTCCAGTCTTCTAGGCATGGAGTCCACTCCCTCTCACTTCACACCCCTTTACACTTGCCAATCATATCCAGGACCATAGGATCAAGAACTGGAAGGGGATGTAGAGGTTATTTATTTCAGTTTTTTTATCTTATAGATGAGGAAAGAGAGACTTGGTAAAATGAAAGAACCTGCTCAAGGCCACATAAGTAAGAAGTATGAGAGGATGTTTTGGAACTCATATTTCCCATCTGTAAATGGTTCCCTTACTCTCCCATGAGTTCTGCCTTCCATATCTGAGCTCTGGTAACTCAGGACCATTCCAATCAGGTACTTATATCTTTCTAGGTTCTTAATCAGCGATCTAGGTGGTGTGGTGTTGGCTCTGGAGTCAGGAGGACAGTTCTAATCTGACCTCAGATACTTACTAGCTGTGTGACCTTGGGCAAGTCATTTAACTCTGTTTACCCCAGTTTCCTCATTTATAGAATGATCTGGATAAAGAAATAGCAAACCACTCCAGTATCTTTGCCAAGAAAACCCCAAATGGGGTCACAAAGAGTAGGACATGACTGAAACAAACAAACAATAGGCTAATAATCACAATCCTTTAAAAATAAAAGGGCCTCATGGGACTTATCCTGGGACTATCATCTCACTATAACTCTAGGTATAACACATGGAAAATGCCAGACACCTGAACTGCCTTCATCTGAAGTCACCCCAAACTCCTGAAGAACCAAGCTCAAATTGTCAACTCTGGGAATTCCCTACCTACTACAATCCATGCTCACTACTTCCCACTCCTACATATATCTACACCCAGAGGTTTTCTCCATCTCATCTTCAGAAGATACACCCAGCACATTTTCCAGTTCAGCAACGCCTGCTGAATTGGATGAAGTCAGGGGTAAATGCTGCTACTCCTGCCCCTACTAGGCAGCATTCGCATAGCTCCTTAAGTTTGGTAAAGCATGTTACAAATGATGTCGAATTTTATCTTCTCAACAATCCTGAGAAGTAGTTACCAATTATTATTATCCACATTTTTATGGATGAGAAAACAAATAGAGAGTTTAAGCGGATTGTCCAGGGCCACACACGTGATTATGTGAGACTGAACTTCAGTCAGGTCTTCCTGACTCCAATCCTCTACTCTGTGCTTTGAATGACATAGCTGCCAATCTAGTGGTACCCAGCTGCTATTACCAACCCAGGCTCTTCAAGCCTTTTCTGCCCTCGGAAACTCACATGTCCTTAATCCCTCACCATAACATTCTAGGTTGTTGTCCAGTCCATTGGTGATATAAGGCTTATCACACATCCTGATAGGCTAGAGGCAAGAGAGAAGAATAGAGGAATCTTGAACAGTGGGCACAGCTGTGACCCCTTTTTGGCTATGCTGGTCCCTCCGTTTTCACGCTCTACTGTTGAAATTTTATGCACTAGAGTAGGAAAATGATCAGGATATTCATGGGTAGAATTTCTGGGTTTGAACCTCTCCTCTGCTATGGAACTCTGTGTGTGAAAAGATTCAAGTCATTTCCTTAACCTTGCTCTCTGTTGCCTCATTCATAAAAATGAAGTTTGAAATAGGTAATCTCTAAATGCCTCCCAGTTTCAAGAATTTCTGACTATATGGGCGCCTCGAATTCTATCACATAGGAGACAGTCTAATTTACCCATGTTGTAAGGCCAGCCCTTCTAAAAGGTCAGTCTGCTCAGGGTAAAACCAAGGTGAAGACTGATTCTTTAAGCTGACACAGACACCAGGAATGCCGAAATGAATGTGCATTTCTAAACTCACTTCCCTGACGCCCATCTCTGGCATACAGATTTGGTAAAGGATTTGCCACTCACAACAAAGCCTGCCTCGTCCATGAATCCCCCAGTGGACAGCATCAATTAAGCACAAGAATACAAGAAAAGTAAAGGAATGAATTAGAATCTGTCTACGAGTGGTACCAGAAAAGCCAGGATCCAAATTGCTAATGAATCAGGGCAGTGGCCAACTGTCCATTAGCTAGACAGACCCGCTACAGGATATTGACACAGAGGGTAGGTTTCATGCCTCCCTCTGGTTTCCTGAGATTGTCTTTGTAACCAAATCTATGCCTTCCTTGAAACATCATATATTTTTGTTTCCTAAAATAATGCTTTGTTGGGGGGGGGGGAGAGAATCAGACTCATTCCTTTCCTTTCTTTGCTGCTTAGACCAATTCTTGTGGTTCCGATTATCTGATATTGATTCTCCTTTATACACAGTTTCCAGGACTACATAAAAAAAAAAAGAAAAAATTCAGGGGGAGAAGGGGAGAAATCCTCATAACTGAAATACACCTAAAGGTAACATGCAACCATGCCATAGATTTTAACTTCACACAGTCACAAGAAGAAGAAAAATGAAAAAAGTAAAGTAATCACAATAAATTTACTCTGGAATGCCTCTGAACAAAATAGTCAATGTCCAACCAGGAATTAGACTGCAAAGTCTTCACCAAAACCTGGATTGGATGAGTACTTGTCAGGTATGATACAGATAAGATTTTCACTTAGCTTTGGTTTGGATGAGATATTATTTGAGGTCTTTTAAACCCCGAGGATCACCTTTTTTAAAAACCAGAAATGGATAAGACCTGTCCAAGGACTTCAACATGGGCTGAGAAGCTGGTGGCAGATAATCACAGACATCTCCCTTGTCAGTATGCCTAAGATGTACATAAATGCTTTGAGGGCAAGGGCTATTTCATTAACACTGAGCACATAGTATGCGCATAGTAGGCATATCCTGGGTACATAGTAGGCACTTCATAAGTGTTAGCTGAGTTGATTTTTGTTTCTCTTTCACTTGCATTGAGCTTATTTCTTACCTGCTGATTTGCACCTTGGATATTGTCTCTAAGCTTTGGTGACTTCATCCTCTTCCTTCCTTGTGCTGGTCTGACTGGACAGTTCATAAAAGGACAGCCTGATTCACAGACACCCTTCCCTCGACTTTGCCTGCCTATGACTGTCTCACTAGTGACCTGGTCTCCCTTTTGCCTTGGATCACCAGCTCAGCTAAAAGGGCTTGCCTCTTCATTGAGAGATGCTGCTGTCCCCCAGAACAAGGTGTCTGCCCCCTTCTTCTTACCCCAGTTAACTCCTTGAGTCCTGGGCTTGTTTAAGATAGAATCAATGTTGACAGTAGGCATAGGCAGGGGTGAAGCAGCCACTTACATTGTATGATACAATGGGTGCAGATGAAGCCTCCTCATCTAATTGTGAAACATTTAAGATTACTTTCAGCTGAAAACCATGCTCCTGTGAATTTGTATTAAATTTAACTAAATTCTGCAAATATTAAACATTTACATGGTACTAGAAATACAAAAATGAAAAGAAACACCTCAAAGATCTTACAGTGTAGTATAGGAAATGTGCATGTGCGTGCATGCGTGTGCATGTGTGTGTGTGTGTGTGTGTATGTAGGGGGTAAGATAAATAAATAAGCAAGAAACTAGGTGTTGTGAAATCAAAGAAGGGGTAGGAAAGAGCTATGAGAAAAATGGAGTGGGGGGGGTCAGAAAGAAAGAGAGAAGGCTTATTGAAGGAAAGGGATACCTGTCTGATCTTGAAGAAGAAAGAAATTCAAAGCTGGAGATCAGGAAAGAAGTGTGTTCCTTAGGTGAGACAAAGTTGCAGGAATACACATGGGTAGAAGCTAAGGTAGTAACCAGGAAGCTTCCTATTTTGTAAGGATGAAATATACAGTGTTTGAATGAGAGTTGTGGATGAGATGTAGCTGGGAACATAGGTTAATAAAGAGATTGTGGTAGACAGTAAGTGCCACTTCAAGGAGTTTTCCTACAGTCAATAGGGAGCCAATGAAGGTTTTTGAACAATAGAATGTTGTCGTCAGACTGGTACATGAATTCCCATGTGAAGGAATTTATTGGATCTCTTCTTTCTGATTAAAATCCGTTTAATTTTATAAGCCCTGTAAGTAAATTTTGTTTAAGGGATATGAAGCTATAAAGGGATAAGAAACTGTTCAGCTCTTAAAGAAAAAAGCCGGAGCAGCTTAAAGACACTGTATGTCCATGAGAACTGGATGTTGGTAGAAGTTAGGAGAAGGCTTTGTTGTGGGGGATGTAAGGGGGTAGGAAGAAGACTATAGAACCTGGGTATGTGAATGATTAAGACATACTTTCCTTCTTTCAGGCTAGGCTACTGTTGCCAGTGATGCCAAGTACTCCGTCCCTAACTTTATCTGCTTTCTGCCACGCTTTGACTGCTGTGCTCCTGGAGCCTGGATGAGCACTGATTCGCCTGAAACACAAATCCACCAGCACTACCATTATCATCACTGTTCAAGGCTGAGTGACAGCTGGAGGCAGGCAGTGGGGAAGATATGCCTGAGTGGGGTGCTGATGACGTGGCAAAAATCACTTCCATTAGTGAGCTCTTGGGGATCTTAACCCAGTTCCTAAAGGGGAGCTTGTGTACATGCCTTACAATTATCATCCAGCTGCCATGCTCTTCTTTAATATTGTGCATAATAAATCATACTGGCCCCTGAGACACTCAGGATCTATCTTCAGTGCTAACAGTTTTTGTTCAGAGTTTATTTAAAGATATTCTCTCTGTTGCCTGCTAACAAAGAGGCTTGGGTAGATGCAACAATAAATGAAACGAATGAAGTTTCAGCCCTCCCATTCTCCCCTCCAGGTGAGAATCCATGTGGCATTTCCCAGGCCAAGTAGTTGGGGCCCCCAGAAGAAGGACCAAAGTTTTCCCTTCTTCTTTCCTACATCCTCTCCTTTACTGATGCTCAAGCAAACCAAAGTCTGTACACCCCACAACCATAGCATGTGCCTCCAACTCCAACTCCAACTGGGACTCAGACCCTGCCTGGTGTCATCGGATTTAAAATTGGAAGGAACATAGAAGTCACCAATCTACCCCTGCCGATTTACACTGTAGGAGCCATGAGGCCAAAAGAAAAGTGATTTCCACCAAGGTCCCATAGGTAGGCTCAGAGCCAGCATTTGAACCCAAGTCCTTTGTTTCCAAATGTAGGGCTCCTTCTGCTATGCCATACTATCATCTAATGGGGAAAGGTAGACTGTGCATAGAGAGAGACAGAAAGTTACATTTCACAACATTCCTTTCTGTGCCTCACCTCTGAGCTTAGTGCTCAAGATGATACCCATTATCTTACTAGCACCATGCCACATGGATGCATAAAAGGTCTAGGTTATTCTCCCAACCATTTGATCTGATCTCACTACTCCAGTGGATATGGGTCTCATTAATGTGCATATTCTCTTCAATGAAGCAGCTCACAAGTTGTCCATCCTGGCAATCCTTCCATGGTGGCCTGTGCTTCCTGACCTTATCTTTCTGAACAAGTGAGACATGAGGGCTCCTCCACCCATTACATATATGTAAACCTTTTGTGCAGAAGTATAAATTACTGTTAAGGAAAAGGGATCAAATCATTGAGAAACTATTGGATATCTCTCATTTCCATTACAATTGAGCATTCATATCATTGATACAGATAAATCCAAAGTGGAGTTCCAACAACCAAAAGAGACAGGGGACAAAAGGTCCCCATAATGTCAGGAATGGAAAAATTAAGAAGCTAATAGAATGTTTCAAACTTTCAGGATTTCAACTTCTATCCATTAGTGGTGTTCTTTTCTCCATCCTCCTTTTCAACATCCCCTGGATACATGGAAGAAAAGAAAGGGAAGGAATGGGAAGGCAAGAGAAGGGAAGAGAATGAGGAAATATTCAAGGTGGAGTGACTTAATCTGTATCAAGGATACAACCAACATTTGATTGAGGACTAGTGGATTACAAAGCAGAAGTCAAAGGGAGAGAAATAGATTCAAGTTTGTCTTGAATTCTCCCCTTCACCTCAGGTCCTCTATATGGGGAGAAGTGTAATATTGTGAAACTGCATTCATTTCCTTTTACCTTTGCACCCTTCTGTAATTGTGGTAGATGTAAAACTCATTACAGAGTACAATTTTCCACTAAGATGAATAGTAGGTTTTTTATTTATTTTTTATTGTTTTATATTAATTCATTTATTTCTGGAAGCAAACAGAGTTCAATTTCATTTATAAAAGTGGCATTCCCTTCTAAGGATTCACTGCATTTCCACATTGCCCTTGCTTAAAGCATTATGGGAAATCATCTTTCAGAATTGCTTGTGGATCCCAAGTTCAATATCCCTCATCATCAATGGTAGCAAACCTTTATCCTTTGAAGGTAGATCTGATTTTTGGAACTTGCCCAAAGTTATCTGGAGTCCAGACTCATTAAGAAGGCAGGTGACAACCTAAGTTTAGGTTGTCTATCCAAATAGTTACAATTTGGGACAAAAAAAAGAGGTAAGATTGTCTTGGGGCAGTATAATAAAATAGCATAAAGTAATTAATTTAAAATTAATGATGACCTAAAATTAATGATTTTCTTCTCTAAGCCTCAATTTCCTCATCTGTAAAATAAGTGGGTGGAAGTACACAAACTTTAACATTTCTTTACACTAGAAACCTCTGATCCTTACTTCTTTTAGACCAGAATTATGGTTTCATTACTGTAGAAAAGTCCCAAGGAGGAGTCTTTTTCACCAATGTGAAAAAGCACATTCTTTCCAATGTATAGTCTTAATTTCCTTGCTTAACACCCCCTAAAAGGTTAGCTAAAGGCTCACTTTCTAAGCCCATTACAAATGACTTCTACCCCATGCTACCCCATGACTTTTTCTCTATTCCCTGGACATGACATTCTACCTTTAGACGCCATGAAGAAACTGTGCCCTTCCAGACTCAGCGAACGTTCCCCTCAAACTCACATAAATTCTCCCTCCACCATCACTGTATTGATTTTATATATCTCTTCTATTCACCTATCAGCAAGCACGCTGCATCTTCCAGGTAAAATAGAATCTTCTTGAGGGCAGGGACTACCTTACTTTTGTGTCTGTATTCCCAACACCTAGCATTATGCCTGGCACACAGTTCATTGTTTGCAGAACAGGACACCTGGCTTTCTCTCGTGTGTTCAGACAGCCTCGTAAGCCCCAACCATATAGACATTTTGTCTATTCTTGTGAGCAGCAAGAAATCCCAGCTACAGCCCTTTTCCCTTAAGGGACCCTTGTTGACCTCAGCTCCTACCAGACCTCTTCCTAGTTTAAAAACCCAACGGAAGTAAAACTGTAAGAACCCTTTAAAGCTCACTTCTAATTCTAATTGCTGGCTTCTCTTATGATTCCAGAAACTTATTTGTCCTCATTGTCACTGCTGTTAAGAGTATAAAGTTCCCTTCCTGGGCATGGCATGATGCATGGATAGCTAGTGCCAGGGACACAGTCATGGTCCCTGTTCTTTCAGCTTCAGACAAAGCTGCACAAGGGACGAGACAGCCATGCAGCATTCAGTCACGCCATGGTAGGTCCTAATAGCTTTCCCAGAGCTGCTGAGAGCCAAAAGGACTGTGGTTAATGTGGTCACGAAACAGGGAGAGGTTTGGGGTTTTATTTTTAACATAGCTTAGCTTGTTGAAATAAGCAAACAACCCCCCCATCTCCTCTCTCTCTCTCTCTCTCTCTCTCTCTCTCTCT
>CM053595.1:301721859-301754821 GCA_028646575.1 Pseudocheirus occidentalis
TTCTGTCTCTTCCTAGTCCAAGCACTCCACCCTCTGTGCACACTGCATAATAACAATACTTCCAGTACCTCCAAATGAACATCACAGAGGCAGAGACCGTCCAGAGACAGGCAGCCCTTTGTGCCTGGTATTGTCAGGCTTAGAATTTTTTTTTCGCTTAATTCTTTTAGCAACTCCTAGTTCATAGCAACTGTTAGCACATCTGTCTCAATGGCTCCTGTTTGTAAGACTAGAGTGAATGTAAGACCTCTCTCCAGAGCCATCTCTTAGCTTGCTTGCTTCTGTAGTTCAATGCTTTCACTGACAGTTTGGTTCAAAAAGAGAGACAGTAGTAAATATTAAAGAAGGTTAATAAAATGAAATAAAATACCTGGGGATTTTTTTATCCTCCAAATTCAACTTGGCACACTCAAAAAGTTTATTTTGACAGAAATCTACTTCTCTGATCCAGAACATTTCCCCAAGCTTTCTCTAACAGCAAACGTAAATTTGGGACCTGATGTGCTTAGGAGATTTTCAATTCCCTCTGCTAATGAGGACCCTCTGGGCGTCCAGTGCTTGTCTTGTCATTATGTAAATAACAGTTTATTTCAGATTGCCCCACTCTCCCATTGGGCCTGGGCAAGCACAGGTGGTGATAATCTTAAAGTGGGCAATGGAGCTTTAAGACTTTCCAAAGAAGGAAAGGGAAGCAGCTCTTGGGTCAACTTGAAAGCTTCAGGAGGTAATTAAGCTATGGCTTAATTAGATAATGATCACGTTGACTCTAGCCAATGTAGTCAAATTTTCTTTGGAGGCTAAGGGAAGGTGTTGTTCATTTTCTTTTTTCGGGATAGACAAACTGAATTTACAAGTCGGTCCCTCTACATTCAGGGATTACTATGGCTGAAGCAGTGAGGGAGACCAAAAGTAACAGAACAGAATGAAACCGAAGAAAATGAAAAGAGTAGAAATAGGCCCTGCCCTCAGGGAGCTTACCATACTTCTAAGACAGTTCACTGGCATGAAACATATTCTCAGGTGCCATCTCCTTCTTGAAGCCTTCCATGGCCGCTACTCTGCTTCCCTTTTCCTCTTCAAATCCTTTAGTATATTTCTATTTATGGAGATAGGATCAATGATTTCAAGCTGGAAGAGAGACTAGAAATCACTGAGTCTGAGCTATTTGAGGAAAAGTATAGCTCAGAGTCTCTAAGTGACTTATCCTAGTCATACCTGTTTATTCCCCTAGCACTCATATGTGGGCATATGTGGGCATATCTGCAAATGGGCAGACTCGCCTGGAGACAGAGGAGCGGTGTTTTCTGATGTGTTTTGTGTGAAATATATGTTTTCTGATGGTCTTAGGTGACCCCTGTGAAAAGGTCATCTGACCCCCAGAGGGGTCATGACCCACAGGTTGAGAACCTCTGGGGGACGTAAGTTCCTTATGGTCAGGGGCTTCTTACCTCTTAATCTTTGTATGGGTGCCTCAAACATGGTACGCATTTAGCAAATAGCTGTTCAATTAAATCCAAGCTTTAGGACCGTATGCCGTATAAGAGTACTATTTTAAAAAAATAACAGAAAACAGTCATAGACTTTATTTTTATTTTTCCTGAGTGTTTTAGAGAACCCACTGTGTGCTCCATCTTCTTGGTCCTTATCTTGTCATAGCTTGGAATACTGGAGAGAGCTGGGGTGCTAGAGTCAAAGAACCTGAATTCAAATTTCTTTTTTGACACTTATATGTGTGTGACGTTGGGCAAATTATCTCCCTTCCTCTGTCTTTGGTTTTATCACCTGAAAATTGAGCAGAGTTAGACTCAATGGTCTCTGAGATCGCTTCCATCAACATATCTATGAGAGAGTTCAGCATGGCACAGGGTGATAAGCACTGTCTTGGGGTCAGCAAATTTAGGTTCTTGTTCAGCCTAGATCTCTTATTACTTATGTAGCCTTGAGGAAGATACGGCTATGGCCTCCACATCTCCATTTTCCCTCTTGTACTGTTGACATAACACCGGTCAACTTAGGAAATTAAATGGGAACTTTCAGGAGTTTTGTAGAATCTTCAGATGAGAGTTTAGAAACACAGAAATGCATAAAATATACATGTAGTGGGGCGGTTAGGTGGCTCAGCGAATAGAGCACCCTCCTTGGAGTCAGGAGAATCTGAGTTCAAATCGGACCTCAGACACTTAACATTTACTAGCCGTGTGACCTTGGGCAAGTCTCTTAACTTCAAGTGTCCTGCCTTTCCCCGCATACACACACAAAAAATGTATACGTGTGTGTGTACTATTGTTTAATATCAAGCCAAATTTTACAATAAAATACTATAAATGTCCTATAAAAGAAAAAAAATCAGATTTTTATCTCCAGTAGGAAGGGAGGGACAAACAATTTTATGAAGATTTTCCATATCGAGGCAGGGCCATGAAACCCCTTCTGTGTGGAAGGGATAAGCCCTGCTCAGTCTCTACAAGTCTCAATTCCTTCATCAGTAAAAGGAAAGGGCTTTTGGTCTATTGGTCTCCATAATGTCTTGTCTTATTAAAATGCAAGTCCTTGAGGGTAAGGACCTTCTCAGGTCCTTGTTTTTGTTTGTTTTTTATCTCCCCTGCTTATTTATTTGTACCAGGTATGTATGTAGTAATTGTTTAATCAATACTCTATCTACCTATTTTTTCTGTCTATCTATCTAGCTATCTAGCTGTATGTCTGTCTATCCATATATCTGTCTGTCTCTCTATCTATCTGTCAATCTATCTATAACTGTATATCTGTCTGTCTATCTATGTATCTATTGATACATTGATCAATCTATTGATCTGTCTTCCTACCTCTGATATATGTTTATGAGATCCTGGGTAAATCACAACCTCTCTATGGCTCAGTTTCTTCTCCTGTAAAATGAGGAGCATGGCCTTGGTGACCTCTAAAGTTTCCTACCAAGTTTAAATTTATGGTTTTAATCAATCAATCAATAATTCAATAACCATTTATTAAGTGCCTTCTATATTGCTGCCTTCCAACCATGTGACCCAGGGCAAGTCACTTAACCTGTCCATGCTCTCTGAGCACAGTAACTTTCATAAGCACTTCTGCTAAGCTGCCAAGAAGGTACCAGCCTATATTAGCAGAGAGAGTTCCCTCCTCTGGGAGATCCCAAAGTCAAAGAAGTCATTGGCCTAGGCTCTTCAGCTTCGCTCCAGGCATTGTGCTAGGCACTGAGGATACAGAGACAAAAATGAAATTGTTGATGACCTCAAGGGGCTTCCATTCTATCACTCATTTTTTTAGAAGTATGAGTTGATTTCTCAGAAGATTCACCTTCCTACTTATCCTTCAGAGCCTTACTTGGAAAAGCTTATTCATTTGCTTCCAAATTATTCACCCTGTTCCCTCTTGCAGAGCTCAAATGGCCTATCTCCAGCGGGATGATTCACTGGGCAAGCCCTGTAACCTATGCCGTAAGGTCTGAGAAGCCTTGAATTTCCAATGGACTCTTAACACTTGCCTGGGCATTGACAATGAGCTGCTTCCTCAATGAGAATCCCTGAGAGAGCATTCAGGGACTCTTGTGAATATAACTCTTGTGTAATTAATCTCTGGTCACCCTAGGGGGCTCAAATCCCCTTGGATCAATGGAGCCAAAAGGAGGCATCTCTGAACAGCCAACAGCACTTTAATGGGTCTCAGGAGATGCCCTTAGAGAAGCAATCCTACTTGAGAGGCAGCATTTAGGAAAAGGAAACCAGAGTGGGGGTGGAGAGGGAAGAGAATCAACCCTCTGAAAGAAATAAATAACAACACTTTGTGCTCACAGAATGCCTTTCATCAGGAAATCTCAAAGTCTTTTTTGAAAAACAAAGTATTTTTTTACAGGTTTCACAAGATGCTAAAAAAAATAAAAATAAAACAAAAAGGCAGTATGGGGCTGGCCAAGATCTGCATATTTAATCAAATAGCACCTGTTTGGCCACCTGACATCCTCCCCACGAAGGTATGGTGTTATCTGTCAGCAGCAGACTTGATTTTCCAAGGTAAGTCTTAATCAAAATCTCACAGCCTGCCTGGCTCACTAGCAACCTGAACTTGGGGGGTGGCTGGGTTCCATTTGGTTGGTTTGATTGACTTTTCTAAGGTTTTCAAAGGGCATTGGGTTTCCAAAGGTACCCGTGGTGCCCTGGAGAGAGAACTGGTTGCAAAGTCAAAAAGATCTGAGTTTGAGTCTTACCTCAGACATATTCTGTTTTTTTAACCACTGGGCAATTAGTTAATCTCTCAGTACCTTAGGTAAAACATATACCCATTTGCACGTGTAGAGGAACTTTTCTCATCCAGGACTTCTCAGGATCAATAAAATCACAGCTCCAATCCTTAGTACAGTATATCAAATATTGTCATTCATTGATTCCACGGGCATTTGTTAAGCCATTATACTATGTAAGAAATTATGTGATAAATACAGAATTAAGACACGGTCCTTGCTCTTAAGGAGTGTATAATTGAGTAGGAGTGATTATGTGTGTATATACACATATACATATGCATATATATGCATATATATATACACATACATTCAAATAACTATAAGACAAAACATGTTTAAGTATAAAAAAAGTAAAACAGAAACAAAATGTGTTGAGAGGTTAAAGAAGAAAGAGAAAACTGAAGTAAATGAACATGATTCATTGGAGGAAATGACATTTGATCCTAGAAGAATGAGGACAATTCAGTAAAGTGCCAAATGTAGGAATTGGGCTTCTGGGATGGGGGGGGGGACAAAAAGACCAAGAAAGACAAGAGCAGTGTATATATAGAGACAGAGAGAGAGAAATGTATATATAGAGAGACAAATATATGGAGAGATACAAATAGAGTGAGACAAATATAGATATGTGTGTGTGTATACATATATATATGTATAGACACATATGTGTTTATTTGTCTCCCCAACCCTTAGCACAATGTCTGGTATATAGAAGGGCTTATTAAATGCATAGAGATCATCCATTTGATTAATAATCTGCAGAGAGAGCTGTGAATGCTGGACTTGATTTTGAACTTTTCTTAATAGTTATAGGGAAACCAGTACTGTATTTGGTCAGTGAAGTAATGTGACCAGAGATATGTTTCAGAAATTTTAATTTGTCAATGTTTTACGAGATGAACTGAAGGTAGGATAGTCTGAAGAAAAGATGATGATGATGATGAAGATGATAACAATGATAGTAATATTAGCATTCATATAGCACTCCATGATTTAGAAAGAATTTTGCAGGTGTTATCTCCTATGATCCTCTCAGTAAACCTGTGTCAGGAGCTATCGTTTCACCCATTTACAGAGAAGGTAACAGACACTGAGATAAGTACTGAACTTCCTCAGGGCTACATAGTTAGTGAGTGAGTCAGAATTCGATCTCAGGCTGCTTGATTTAAAGTTCATCACTCTAGCCACTTCACCACCTAGTGATCCCTACCAGCAGAAACAACATCAAAGAAAGGCTTATTGATAGATGGATTTGCCCACCTCAAATAGTCAATGTCATTTTCTACCCTTCAGAAAAATAAAAACATTTTATTTTGGAATTGTGATTCACAGATAATAAAGCAAATTAATATTCATTATAGCAGCACAGAGGCAAAGCTTAACAACTGAAAAGGGCCTCGATAGAAGCAGAGCTAGTAGGGGACTGAGACATCATGTAAACCAACTCCATCATTTTGAAGAAAAGAAACCTGAGCCATAGAGAAATCATGTAGCAATAAGTGACAAAGGCAGGATTTGAAACTAGGTAAACCAGTTTCTAGCATTCTGACAATTGTACATTTTGCTTATCCCTATTCCATTCTCAGAGCGTGCCCTATGGTACAGCCAGGGCAGGAATTATTAACTTTAAATTAAAGAGGAGGGGACTAGAACTCAATGAAGTAATTTACCCAAGGTCACTTAGCTGGGAAGAGCCAGAGGCTAGACTATAAACCAGTTTTCCCAATGCATGCACCAAGTTGTTTTACAGTCCCAACTCCCTACAGTCCTTAGAATGGCATCCTTCAAAGACAGCCTTCCAACATCAATTGTCTAAGCAGTTTGCACGTTATCAAGTTAGCATTTGGAATCCTCAAAAATGTCACTGGATGGATTGGAAGAAACTTCTTAATGATATGTGTGGAGGTAAATATTGTGACATGAGGTAGAAAGTTTCAGGGTATAAGGAAAAAAATTCAAGAGCATATGTGCTACCAGACAAAGCCCCAAACACATTCATTTCTTGGTCACACAATCATTGATTTTCTCCCATGTTAAGGAGAATTAGGGTGGTAGTAATGGAGGGAAACCTGGTCTTAGGGACAGGAATGCCTCAGTTCACATCTTCTCTGCCTTGTCCTAGCTATGTGATCATAGACACTGTCACTAAGGATCAAAAAACCATGACGACCCTACAATGTCAGTTCTTGCTTTTTCCTCGGCATTTCAAAGATAAAGAATCCTGTGGTCTGGGAGATTACACTTAGGGTCTTGCTCATAAGTCTATCTCAGGTGTTGGTATTTGCTGGCACAAGATTTTAGAGCAGAGTTAAAAGAGATCTTTATTGTTTTGTTTTTCTTCATACCTCAGTCATAGAGGGGTCATTGTTGTTCAGTCATTCTGATCATGGCTGACTCTTCCTGACCCCATTGAGGTTTTCTTGGCAGAGACACTAAAGTGGTTTGCCATTTTCTTCTCCAGCTCATTTTTTTTGCTTTTTTTTTTGAGGGGGAGAGGGTGGGCAGTTAGGGTTAAGTGACTTGCGCAAGGTCACACAGCTACTAAAGTGTTATGTGTCTGAGGTCGAATTAGAACTCGGGTCCTCCTGACTTCCCAGATGGTGCTCTATTCACTATGCCACCTAGCTACCCCTTCTGTTTTTCATATAAAAGTTCTAGTTTCAAGAAATCACTATCTTTATCAGCTCTACACCCATTTGGTCATCCAGACCAAATCCTCTATCTCCTGGTCATAGGTTCATAGATTTAGAACTGAGGACAGGGACTTTAAAAGTCATCAGATCATAGAATTATAGGTTTAGAGCCGGAAGATCATTTAGAGGATATCTAGTTCAGTCCCATCATTTTGAGGATGAAGAAACTAAGGCCAAGATAAGTTAAGTGACTTGCCCAGGGACCCACAACTAGTAATTGCCTAAGATTGGATTTGAATTCAGGTCTTTCTGACTCCAAGTCCAGCACTCTCTCCACTATGCAACTCATCACCCATTACATCAGGTGGTCTAAATCTCTCACTTTGCAGTGGAGGAAATTGAGGCCCATAGAGGTTAGATGAATAGACCAAGGTTATACAAGTAGCAATTGGCTAAAAAAAAACAACAAAAACAGACTTTCTGACTTGTCCCCTCAATTTCCATAGCAGTTTTTAAATTCTTCCACCTGCTTACAACATATGAGAACCTTTTTTTCAATTCCGTTTTTATTTTTACTGTAAACCTTCACCAACCCCTCTTAATTCTAGTGCTATTTCCCTGTTAATTAGTTCCTAGTTATTCTGTATACAACTTGCTCTGTATATATTTATTTACTTATTGTCTCCCCCATTAGACTGTAAGCTACATGAGGACAGAAGTTGTCTTCCATCTCTTTTCATATCCACAGCACTTAGCACAGTGCCTGGCCTATACTATGCACTTATCTAATGTATTTTGATTGATTGTTGGTCTCCTTTCAATTAATTCTGAATTACAATCTATATTTTATACTGTGTAAACAATGACTTTGTCACCTTCCAATTTTAAAGGGAAATTTATAATTCAGAAACCTATTGTTACTTCAGAAGACTCATGCTAAAGCATGCCTGCTGTCTCTCAGCATGGAGGCGGTAGAGTATGGGTGCAGAAGGAAGTAGACATATCTGTCATGACCAATGGGCTGATTTGCTTGGGTTTGCTGTATAGGACTGGGGAAGAGCATTGGATCAGGAAGGGAAGAGCCAACAGGAAGTGACATTCATGTAAAATGGTTTATAGATACTTTTTATAACAAGAGAGAGACAGACAGACAGAGATATACAGACAGAGATGGAAACAGAGATACAGAAATACAGAGAGAGATAAGAAACAGAGACAAAGAGAATCTCTCATTAAAAATGACAAACTAACAATCTCTACAATCTCCCCCAGTACTGTTACTGGGGCAAATGAAGTGTCAGGTTTCAGACTAATTCATCACTTATTAATTAACAATATCAACAACTTCTTTTTCATTACTGATAACACATTTTACTTACTACCAGAAGGATTTTTTATGACCAAACTTATCTCAAAGGCTCTTTCCTGTTATCTACTGCAATAATAAAAAAAATCATCATTCAATCATCATTTTAATGACTGATCATTTTTCCCTCCACTAAAATTAAATTATAAAAGCTATTTAATTAAGTTGAATAGTAATTGAATGACTTTAATCATGCAAAGAATTAAAGGAAAAGATGTCTCCTCTCAAAATCTGACAACATGTAGTACCAAACTCTGACTAGGCATGGTAAGCTAGACCATTAGGGCAGAGAGGATTTTAATAGGGATCTTGTATTTTAATATCCCAAATGAGAAAATGAATTCTTTCCTTCTGTACATCTTGTTGAATCAAACATTTATGCTTTCAAACCCCACTCCATATTTCAAATGTCCAAAAGGAAAAGGCAAAACCTAGATCTCTAGCCCTAGCTGCTCCAATTCTAGATTTCTAATTGCCTGCTCAATATCACCAATAGAGGGGATAAGCACTGAGAGTCAAGGTTGGAGAAAAGAATCACCTGTCTAGAATCACAGAATTTGGAACTGGAAGAGACCATAGAAACTCTTTAGCATAATTTTTCACTCACTTTACAAAGGAGGAATAAGAGGGTGCAAAGTTAAACAAACAATAGAGTGAATTCAAGCCCAGGTCTTCCAACTCAAAATCCAGTCTTCTCTGATCTCCATCCAGTCTCCTCCTGCACCCACAGATCACTGACACTCAAAAATGGAACGAGGCGACATGGGATGAAGAGTAGCTGGTCATTAGAGAGGGAAAACGTCAAAAGATTCAAATAAAACTTTCAGCCTTTGGAAATTACAGTTGGCAAATGTAGCCAAGTCTGTAATTTAGGTCCAAATTATTTGGTGCAGTCGGCTTGGCTAACAGATGGAATGATATTTTTGTGCCTTCTTCATGCTCAGAGTTAGTTTCCAGAAATCCTGAGTGGGAAGTCTCTAGATTATTGTGTGAATGACAGCTACATGTGTCTAATAATTTACTAGAGTCAATTTATTTTTTAAAAGGGAATTCAATGAACTGTTATTTATATAGATATTAAGAATAAATTCATAAGAAAAAAGGAGGCAGTTGGAAAACACATTTTCTAAATGGTGATTTATTTCAGTAATGATAAGTAATTATATATCAACATATTACATTCTGAGAAAAAGTTATCAGCTCCACTTTCTCAGCTGTTCATTCTGATAAGTAATCCTGTTGTATTGTACTCTTACTTTGACTAGCAGTTCCTCATAAGCGAAGAATAAAGTCAAATCAATATCCATTTATTTGGATATCTGCCTGTCTGTCTGTCTTTTGTCTTTGCCTGTGTGTGTGTCCATCATTTAGTTATTTATTCATCAACTCACTTATTTATCTCTGTGCATGTCTCTGTTGTCAAGCAGTTAAGATAAAGAATTCTAGGAAGTTTTAAAAAAAGAGTTTAAGGTGTTCAGAAATATAGGAAGACTTGTCTGAACTGATTCAAAACCAAGAGAATACTATTTAGAATTACTACAACAAGAACATGTAGGTGGCACAGTGGATAGAGTGGTGTAATGCCAAGCAAAGGCAACTTCCAAGGTTTGGATTACTGTTTATTCAGTGAGAGATTAAGGCAAAACATTCACAGAACAGAGAAAATCAAAATACAGTGTATCTCATTCATTTAGCAAGTAAGTTCTCAATTCACTTGCAAAGTACCAAGGTCCAAGTATCCCACCCCAGGCCAGTAGTCAAAGTAGCCCTCTTTTGGGCAGTACATTCATTTACTCTCCTCTCAAATGAATATTAGTTTCCAATCATAAACAAAGTACATTCATTTGGTCAATCACAGGGCACAAAATAGTTGAAGGTTTCCCACCCCTGGATCAAAACTGAATTACAATACTATCCAGTAATGCCAAGCACTTTCTCAAAAGGGACAGGAGAGCACAAAAGGCCATCTACCCTTAAGCTACAACAAGGTTAAGGTATCATCACAGCACTGAGAACCCAAGGAAAGGCCCTTCCTTCATCTTGACAAGACGCAAGTTCTCAGCAATCTCAGTTCCTGGGGAGACAAGATTCAACAAAGCCATTGCCAGTGTCCTCATCAAGTCACTCTCTGCCTTCAGAACAGTCCCAGAACCCCTGAAAACATCAGCAAGGTCCACTTCCAGGATTTCTGTAAACAGACAACAGGAAAACCCCCCTTCAGGGCTTCTGAATCAACAGCAAGGTTCCAGGACCGCTGCAGCATCAGCACTGTCCTTCACCAGCAGGTGAATCTGGCAAAACAACATCAAAACAGACAGACAAAATAACAGCATCACAGCCATGTCTCCTCGGTTCTCGGCAGTTCCAGGTGGCAGCTCCCAAAAGTCCTTCTGGTCTCCTCTGCTTGGGCCTTCTCTCTGCTTGGGCTTTTTCTCTCTTTGGCCTTCTTTCTAAATCCATGGCTCCTCCTAGTTCAGCCCTGTCTCTTCACGTCAACAAATCCATCCCACAAGTAGGATTCATAAGCTCTGGGTTTTAACACTTAACCCCAAAACCAAGCCAAACTGGGGGATCTTTAAATTCCATTACCATTATAAGTGCCAGACCTGGAGTCAGGAAGACTCATCTTCCTGAGTTCAAATTTGGCTTCAGACACTTATCACTTACAATCTGTGTGGCAATGGACAAGTAGCTTACATCTGTTTGCCTCAGTTTCCTCATCTGTAAAATGAACTGCAGAAAAAAATAGCAAACCACACCAGTATATTTGCTCAGAACAATGGCAAATGGGGTCTCAAAGAGTCCTACATGATTTAAAACAACAACGTAAATGAAAAGACCACTAAAAGGAAGTCAAATTTTCCAAAAAGTGCCAACAAAATAAAACAATAAAGGATGCAGATAAGAAAAAGTGACATATACCTTCTCCTTCAAAGAGGAGAAATGGGGAAATACCAGACCAGAATAACGGGCAGATACAGTGTCTACATCAGATATTATTGAGTCAGTGTTCCTTCTTACAAATGAAGGATCACTCTAAAGAGGGTTGTGGATAACACATCAGGACAAAAGGCATCAATAAAACATTTATCTTTTTAGAAATGTGCAGAGTTTCTAGCTAAAGTCTAACAGTCCAATACAAATTAGATAAAAACCTCTTAGAGGAAAAAAAACAAACAAATTAACAAACAAAAAAACAATGATATGTTGACATGAGCCCACTCTAGAATTAAAGCAAACATTTGACCCTTGAGAATACAAATAGAACTGATAGTGTAAAGAACTGAGACTTGGAGACATTCATCACTTTGAACTTTTTATCCCCTTTCCTTAAATATCAGTATGATATAAAGTAAAGCCTCCAATCAATTAGAGCTATTCCAGGATGATAGGCTAGCAGAGAAGAGAAAAGGTCATTCTGCATTGAGTGGGTACACTTTTAAGCCCAGACTGAAGGAACATGTCAGGAAAGTCATAGATGGAATCTGTGCTCCAGCATGGGTAGGATTTGATTTTGTCTGTAGTCTCCACAGACTTGGAAATTCTTTAATTTTTAGCACATCCATTTATTGATCCCATGTGAACCATTCAGGAACAAGGGGCTCCTTTCTCCTTGTCTTGTACTTGTCAGTGTGTCTTGCTATTATAAAGAGCTTTAGAAGCATCATGATTAAGTAGAAAGGATGCTTAGTAGTTCAGGGAAAAGAATAATGGATTTGGAGCCAAAGTTCCAATACCAGTTCTGCCACTTTCTAGCTCTGTGATCTTAGGAAAATGTGTCAAACTTTCTGGGCCTCCCTTTCCCTATAAAATGAGGGAAGTTGAAGTAGATGCCTCTAAATCACCTCCCACCTCTATAATTCCATGATTCACTGGGCAATTCAGTCAGTGAACTGCTATTTATTAAGGGTTAATAAGTTTTGGGGTTACAAAGGCAAAAACAGTCTTTGCCTTCAAGTAGGTCACATCCTACTGAGGAAAACAACCTATACAATATTTTCAGAATAGACTGAAGATAACCTCATAGGTCAAGATAATAACGAGAAAGATGGAGAAAGGATTCTTAGAGATGACAGACTTTGACAAATCTTGCAGGAACCCAAGGAACATAATTAGCAGAGAGTGAAGATAGAACATTCCAAGGATGGTGGCTGGTCATTGCAAATATTCCAAGTCAGAAGGTAGATCGTCATGTGTGAGGGACTGGAAGTTCCATTGTATCTGGATCATTGAGTGTATAAAGGGCAGGTAAGTGTGAAAAGAATGGAATAATAGGAAGAAGTCAAGTTATAGAGAACTTTGAATGCAAAACAAAAGATTCTACTTGATACTGGAGAAGATAGGATGAGAAGGTCTACATAGTAGACTTGTTTAGTTAGTCCATAGCTGAGCAACCCAAGGTGTAAGTTACACAGACACTTTAGGCCTTAGTTCCTTCACTCAATTTAGTTCAATTCAGGAAGCATTGTTAAAGGAACCAAGCACTGTGCTAAGCCTTGAGAAAATGAAAAAACCACCTGCCCCTGATCTCAAGAGGCTCACATTCATCTATCAGTGAGGTTGTTCTGGTTAACTTCTTTGGTCTCTAACAGCTCCAGTACTCTAAGAGATCATTTCATTCTATATGACAGATGCATTCCTGAAAGCTGGAGAAGAAATTCCACAGTTCCCAATCAATCCTTCATGGAATACTTGTACTTCCCTTCAACTGTATGACATTATACTTTCAAAGCTACTTTCTCCTGGCAGTTACTTATTACCCTTGCTTTTGTAGAATTTTCTATTCACCCTTGCCCCAACAAACTGTGAATACACACTGAAGAGGAACAATGGGGGTCATTATTTAAGGGACATTGAAGTGAAGCCCTTTGTAAAGGGAAGACGCCTCTTACACTATAATTAAAGGCTCACTACTTTGTAAAGATGGAATGTTCTGACTTGTATATATTGAATTTCTCAATAAGGCTCCCACCTATACTCACAGAAAGAACACTCAGGCATACAACAGCTATGTTAATATGGATGATGCTTATTCTTGTCAAGAAGGGGCCATAACTAGAAAGGAAAGCAAGTTGACCAATCAAGTTATGCCCACACCAACAGACAAGATGTTATCTCTATGATCCCAAACAGGAACTGAAACCAACAATAACAAGGTGATCTTTCCATGTTTGACCAACTGACCAAGGAAAATGCATTGTTAGCACTGTGAAATTCTGGAATAAAGTCCCATGAAACCTCATTTAAACTTCTATTTAAGTCTATCCAAAATGCCCTATCTTGTCATGGGAAAGTGACCTTTTTTGTTAGAGGAAATTTGAATGAAAATCTAGTTGTTAAGTTAAATGCATTTTCCTCCTTCACTGGAATTCACGAGGAGAAATGATTGTTGCAGCCTTGCAAGGCTCAAGAAAGCCTTGAATGCTTACCACCTATATGACCTTGTGCAAATCACTTAATCTCCCTGGATTTCAGTTGCTTTGTATGTAAAATGAAGGGTTGGGTCCTGGACCCAGAAAAGTGAATCTAAATCTGTTAACCTAGAAAGACAACATGGCATAGTGAATAAGGCACTAGACAGGGCATTAGGAAAAATTGGGAAGAAGTGCCACTACAAACACCTACTAGTTGTGTGTGACCTTGGATCATTAGTGTGACCCTGGGAAAGTCATTTGTCCTCCATGCATGACAATTTCCTCATTTATAAAATGGATGGGATAACCTCTAGATTCTTTCCAACTTGAAATCTATGATCTTATGACCAGGTAGTCCACAGGAGTTCTCAGTACCAAAAGCATCTCTTTAAGCCTGTTAAGTCATGCCAAAGTCATGCTTAAGTAGAAGTTCTTCCTTGGAAGGAGTGCAATACCACTGAAACCCCAACCCTAGTTCCATCAATATTCCTATTATGGACAGAACTTTGGAGGGTTACAAAGATACACCATAGAAGGGTTATGATCTATGTTGGTGACATCTACAAAATCACAGAGTCTTGAAGTAGGAGAGTAGTGAATGTAAATTTCTAT
Organism: Pseudocheirus occidentalis; assembly: GCA_028646575.1. Classification (NCBI taxonomy): domain Eukaryota; kingdom Metazoa; phylum Chordata; class Mammalia; order Diprotodontia; family Pseudocheiridae; genus Pseudocheirus; species Pseudocheirus occidentalis. The sequence continues at coordinate 301,736,143 of CM053595.1, forward strand.
ATGTAGGTTCAAGCAATCAATTCTAAGATGTGCCAATGGGGCCAGACAACTGATTGTGTGACAAGGGTAAGGGAGTTCAATGGAATAGAGTCCTAGTAGGAATCACAGACAGTCACAAAGTCTTATTTGATTTCAAGTTGAATTAATTTAGCACTACATTAAGAATGACTGAGGTAAAAGATAATAAATAGATTTATACAGGATTATAGTTTTAGAGATGGAAGGGACATTGGAAGTCATTAAATCTAACTCTCCTTTCACAGAAAACTGATGCCAAGAACCATTAAGTAACTTGCCAAAGGACAGAGAGGTAATAAATGTGGCAATATTAGAAGATGTGTCATCCAGACCCAGTACCCTTTACATTATGACATTCCAGGAGGTTCTTCTTGGTTTTTAATGAAAGTTCATGTGATCATATCTTGGAGATGATGTGAAAGGGATGGTTATTCAGATATGACTTGGACAGGACAGTTTCTAGAGTCATAACACTTAGATTCTATGATCCTGTGATTCCATAGTTATGCACAAAAGAAAAACATGGAAATCAGTCTTCTTTTCTAGCTGAGACTTGGTTTCAGTTGCTAAAGACCCTCAAAGGAGAGGCTGCTAGTAAGGTTAGCATATGGAGAATTCCACTACTGAAGATGAGGGCACTTGACAAAATGCATCAAATCAAAACAAGCTTCAGAGCATAAGTAAGGTGTGGCGTAGTCATTGAGGAGGCTTCTGTAGGAGGGGAACTGGCAGAAGACAGAGAGTGCAGATGATGGGGGCCCACATTCTTCAGAACAGACTCCTCCTACCTTCCCTTTGGCCACCCACTACCATATGGTGTTCTTCAGAGGATATCCAACCACGCATCCCTGTGGGATATGCCATCCACCATGCTCACTCACTCACACTAGGCCTACTTGCCCTTTACACATTGGCTCTTCCTAGATAAACTCCTCACTAAACTGGCTGTGAGTGGTTATAAAAGCAGTAAGAGAGTTTTAAAGCAGTAAGATAAGAGGATCTGTATTTAAGGGATAAAATAAAGCCCAAACTACCAACTTGACTTAAAGAGTTTCCAGCCATAACCAGGAAAAGGACCTCAGCTATTTCCACATTCCCCAAAACATTAACTAGATAGGAGAATTCAATCTTGTTGAACTTGAAGGGAAAGTTTTCTAACTCAAGCCCTTAGTTACAAGTGAAACACTAAAACATAGAGAGGTCAAGGAATTCCTGCAAGATTAAATACAAAGGAATAGTTAAGTTTGGCTAAATGTATGTCATCATGCTATTTGCCCTGGGAGATTACAATGGAAAAGCCAGATGCTGGTCTCCAGGAGATTCAAGGCTAATTGGTGAGATGAGACTGCACATGAAATGGTTAAAACATAATCTATAGTAATGTGGGATTATGTGATACCAATGATTAGCATTGGGGGTTTGCTAAGGAGGTGTATACTACAGTGGGTAGAAACAGATGGGAAGTTCCTCACAGAAGAAGTGGGGCTAGAGCAGGACCTCCAGGCATGAGTAGTATTTAGAAGGATGGAGGGAGTAGAGGAAGGACTTCATTTCAGAAAATAAGAATTTCATGAACAAAGGATTAGCATTTAGGAATAGCCATGGTGTAACTGGGTTGTGATGCTTAGGGAAGGAGAGAGGAATAAGGAGCTAAGATTATGAGGATTTTTGGAGAAGATGATAGAAACTCTGGAATTAAGCTCTTTTGGTACACCACTGGGAAATCATGTGAATTTTTTTTGACACATTACAGTTCAAGTTCAAATTCCAATAATCTAGCAAATGTGTGTAGCATGTGTAACAAGTAGCAGAGAGGCCAAGATATATAGAATGGTATTGGAAATAAATAAATTAATAAACATATATATACACACACACACACACACACACACATATGTATGTATGTATCTTTCCATCTAATGGGACCCTCAGGTTTCCAAAGCACTTTCCTTGCAATAACTCTGTCACAGAGACAGTTAAAGTGTGGCTATCACAGTTTTCCCCATCATGATTTCAACATATCTCAGATTAACTTCAGAAATTAAACGGGAATTTTTTTTGAGTTTTGCAGAAACCTCAAACATCATGCAAAGGCCAGCAGACCACACAGTATTTAGGATCAAACACCTAATCCAAATTTTGTAATGAGGTACTGTAAACACCTATAAAAGAAAAATTTTTTTAGAATGAGGCTTCTTTTCTGGTATAAAGGGAGGGTCAAAATGAATGTTCCCTAGCATGTGGGCATCATATTCCTAACTCCTGCAATGTGGAAGGGATAACTGTACTATTATATACACTTTATAGATGAGGAAACTGATCCTCAGTAATACTCATTGACTTTCTCGAGGTCACATGAGTGCATATCAAGTCATAGATTCAAATCTAGGTCTTCAGACTTTCAGTAACTGGTATTAAGGATTCTGCAGTTGCCCGGGCATGTGGTCAAAACTGTCAGCTTCTGTGCTGCTACATCCAGTGAGATTTCAAGCATCATCAAGGAAGTAACTGGAAGAAAAAGTGATCACATCCTGTTCTTTTCTTAAAATCCATGATATGGCTTTACCCAGAACACTGGGGGAAATTCCTACACATTGAGATAGGCATGATGGAGTTAAAGTCTAGAGAAAGGCAAATTTCCAGATATCAGTTAGCAGAGGGCCAGTGGAGTGTGGGGAGAAGACATTGAGGTTCCTACAATCATACCATGTAGGCAGCTGCCAATTTTGCCTCCTTGGTAGCATATGGAAGCCAGACATCATGACTGTTCCTAATACCCCTACTTCTGGAACAAAGACAGCTGGTATTCTCACTCAGGTGAGGCCACAGATATTGACACTGTTGTATCTCAGGCTCGACTCCAGATTGAATTTGTGGACTCGTTTATGGAAAGAGGAAAAGCTGGGAAATGCAATTATTATTTGTAAATCATTTCCCTATAACCTTCTCCTCCAATAGCCTTAAATAGCAAAATGCAACTGATGCTATTTTAGTTACAAGCAGAAGAAAATAAATCCTTGTGGCAGCATACATCTGTCAAGGGAGTTGATGCTTTCCAAAATACTTGTTGGTATTAAGCAAGCCATTTTTCACTTCTAACGGTTCTTCCTATTGATATGTATGAGCTAAGTACTTTATTATTTATGGTTAAGTGCAAAGTGAGAGGTTTGAGAGAAATGTAAAATTAAGGAAAGTGAATATTTTGAGACCTAGAGCACATGATTATGCAGGCAGCATTGACGATCTAAATTCAGGATATTAACACATCTCTCCCATGTACTGAGCTATGGGAATGGGATACAGCAGGGATCAAGCGCCTCTCATTGGAGAGGACTTGGTGGTGATCAAGTAATGTAGAAAGGGCAGGACACGTAAGCAGTGGATCCTTTGGTGGGTGTCAGAGCCCATCCTTGGGGCTACTGGAGATGTTTCATGGGAAGTTCATTCAGTGCTTGAAGTTTCTTCCTGAGTATCCTCTCATGAAAAAAGAGGGTTGCACGAAATGCTGTCAAAATTCCCTTTCAGATTTTAGGGAATTTTAGATTTTAGATATACTTTTCTAGGAAAAAGACCAGAGGAAATCTAGAAATAATACCCTTCCCCCCCCACACACACACACATTTCTGTAAGGGTCAGGCTTAAGTGAAGCTTTTAATGGAAAATATGTCCTGCTAATTGGAACATTAATAATTTTTCTAGGAGAGATTCAACCCTGGGTGTGTAAAATCAGTGTCTGGGCCATATTTTTTTTCAGAATTATCAAGAAAAAGGCTTAGCACAGCTCACACTTTTTAGAGAGTGGGGGAAGAAAGAGGAGGTTCTCGGTCAGGAGTTCAGAAAAATGAAAGGAATTTCAGTCAGACATCTAGTAATACTACTACTAATAAATTAGCAGTTAATATTCAGAAAGCATATTCATGTTTGCAGAATGTTTTCCATGTTATCATCTTTGATTTTCATAACTATCCCATGGGGTAAGTGGTATAATTATTCCCATTTTATGGATGATGTAAGTGAGAGCTGAAAGCATTCATTGACTTGCCAGGGTCACGTAGGTAGTAAGTATCTGAGGCAGAATCTTGTAATCTTACTGATTACAAGTCCAACATTCTGTCTAGTATGCCACCTAGCTGCCTATCAGTGTGTATGTGTGAGAGGTAGTGTAGGTACAAAAGAATTAAAAAGACTTTGGGAATTTAGGGAAAATTGAAAGGAAATTTGTCCATATTAACTCCATGCCATATACATAAATATGGAAGGATAGGAGCAGCTAGGTAGTACAATAAATAGCACACTGACCCTGGAGTCAGGAGGACCTGAGTTCAAATCCAGCCTCAGACACTTAACACTTACTAGCCGCGTGACCTTGGGCAAGTCACTTAACCCTAATCACTCTGCCTTCCCCTCCAAAAAAAAACATGGAAGGACATTCAATCTCTTCTAGTGGTCCCTGTTCATCCAAAGATTAACCTGTGTCAAAAAGGATGCTTAATCCTGGCATCATGCTTGTTTCTTCCGGTCTTATCTAAGTGTAAAGCAAGAGATTCAATCACACACACACACACACACACACACACACTCATGCCCTAAAACACAATCCCTGACCTCAGGGAGAACATCTAAAGGGGAAAACAATAAACAAATAAAAATAAGAACAAACAAGCTAAATCCAGTATAAAAGGGAAACAAAGCCCAGAAAGAAGGCAGTAGAATGAAGAGAGGCCAGGAAAGGCTTCCTGGGGATAGGGTGGGGGGAAGCTTAGCTGGGATTTGAAAGAAGTCAGGGAAGCCAGGAGGCAGAGAAGAAGAGGGAGAGCATTCCAGGCACATAAGGGATAGCCAGTAAACACATTCAGAGTTGACAGATGGAGGAACAAAGAGGAGGCCATTGTCACTGGTTTGAGAATATGGGGGTAGATAAAGAGTAAGAACACTGGAAAGCTGGGATGGCGGGGTTATTGAGGGCTTTGAATGCCAAACAGAGTGCTGGATTTGCAACAGGAGAAGCTGGATTTGAATCCTACTGCTGCCACCTAATAGTCGTGTTCCCTTGAAAAAGTAATTTCTCTTCTCTGGAATTAATTTTCTTCATCTATAAAATGAAGGAGCCTCTAAGGTCCCTTTCAGTTCTAGACAGTCAAGCAGATAAGATACTGCAATCCGAGTACCATTCTGCCTCAGGCCCTTACTAGATGTGTTAACTTCTCAGACTTACAGTTTCCTCATCCATAAAATAAAAAAACATTGGACCTGATGACCTCTCACAAGCCTTTGCAGCATTTCTATGCTCCTAGGATGAAGAGAGACAATGTAGTCTGAGGACCTGCTCCATGGGAATGATTTTGGAGGTACGGAGGTTGGGAAAATGGAACTCGCTTTCCAGCATAGGAGTACAAAAGATTATTTATTACCTTTATGGATTTCCTTTGCCATGCTTCATTTTAATAACCTGGGACCTAATTGTGCAATAGTTTAACATCAAGGCATTCTGTCTTTGCAAACATTCACAACTGTGGCCCAAGGATGACTTGCTCCTAGGAAGAAGGTGGAGACTGACAAATACCCAAATGAAATCAGACACTGTGTCTAAGCTGAGTTCAACTCCATTCCACAAAGCTTGTATGAAGAGTTTACTATGTGGCAGGTACTGGGCAGAGAGTCTATAATCTACATGGCCTCTCAGCATTCTTCAGCTTTCAGAAAATCAAAACCATTCCTCCTTTAAAAATATTTGGGGATTCTTGCCATGGGAAATGCCAGGTTAGTTAGAGGCAGCATGGGGTAATGGGAAAATTCTGCATTTGAAACTGGGGAGTTTGAATCAAAGCTAACTGTTCTCCTATCAACCTTTAGGTAAGGAATCTAACTGCTCTGAGATTTCATTTCCTCATCTCATAAAGATGTAGATTCAGATCCTACCTCATGTAGATATTAGCTGTGGAGCCCTGCATAAATCACTCTCAATCTATGTATTTGGATAATGGACACAGGGACACCTGCTTCAAAGGGTTGCCAGGATCAAATGATGTAATGAATTTCAAATGCTTAGCAGTCTTTAAAGTACTTAATAATTCTGAACTATAATTATGTTTTTAATTAATCAGTAAGCACCTACTATGTGTCAGTCCTGTATTAAGGACAAGAGATACAAACACAAAAATCAGAAAATCCCAGAAGATTTTATTTGAGATGGGTGGGGGAAGCATTTTAAAAATACACAAATTCATATAATATAATTTTGCAAGGGGTGCATTAGTATCTAGGAATTAACGATTAAAGGGAGTTCTTACGTTGAGATGCTCTTTGAATTGAAGTTTTTATTATTTTTCAAATGATTGTTTGTAAAGTGAGGGTTTCAAGTAAATTCTCTCTAAAATACCTTCTAGCTCCAAACTTTAAAATACTAAAATGTCTTTTCCTTAAAGTAGTATTTTTAATGTATGTTTCCAAGACTAAGAAATTTACAAACTTACTCCACTGATTTCCCATTGGCATGAATAAGTTAATGTGGCCCTGGAGAGATCTAAATACCCCTTAAGAGTGGAACTACATAGAATCTGACTTATCCGATGCTACAAATATCTTGATAAATGACTATAAACATTTATCATCATCCATCGTCTTCATTTTGATATAAACATTGAATACGGTTTCCAAATGGCAAAGATCAATCACTCTTTATTTGCCTGAGGTTAAAAGACCTGCTTCCTTTATGCCTTCAGAGTTGACTGCTGGAGGTCCCAAAGGAGAAGTCCTGGACACAGTGCTAGCAAGGGACTCCACAAATCGTAGTAGAAAGAGAAAGACATCTCCACTGGTGCTTTGCAAAAAATCTTATCCATTAAAATGTGTTATCCCAGCCTCCCCAACTACAATATCCAAATAGCTCTGAATAGTTACAAACCAGTGTAAAAATATATTAGGTAGTGCTTGAGAGGACACAAACTGCTTTGTAATGAAGTCATTAAATCAGATGAAGCTAATTTCCACGGTACAACGTAACCTGTAACCTAATGCCAGTAGAGGGAAGTCAATAAGCTTTTATGGGGTTCTACTACCAAGCTATTTCCAGCAATAGAATCATGAAACTCTCATTATGAGGTGTACTTGACCACCAAAATTTGAAAAGGGGAGGGGAAGGCAGCAAATGAAAACTTCCATGTATTCTAACTATCCAGGACCCTTTGTCTTGCTAATAGCTATACACAACATGTGGTTCACTGAAGAGTTCCTACACAGTTATTGCAAAAGCAAAGTTTTGAATGATAGGAATGGCAGCACAGTGCAAGGAACCCTGTATTTGGAGTTAAAAGAAAGTGTTCAAATTCTACCTCAGCCAAATAATAATTAATAATAATAATAAGTAACATTTATATAGGGCTTACTATGTGCCAGGAACTCTGCTAAGCACTTTATAATTATTGTGTCATTTGTTCCACATAACAACTCTGGGAGGTAGGTGCTATTGTTATCCCCATTTTACAGATGAGGAAACTGAGGTAAACAGGTTGAGTGACTTGCCCAGGGTCACACAACTAGTAAGTGTCTAGGGCTGGATTTGAACTCTGGTCTTCCTGACACCATGTCTGGTACTCTACATTCCTTGTACAACCTTGGTCTAACTGACCTTTCTGCATTTCATTTTCATTAGAGACTAGATGAACTCTGAAGTCTCTTCCCATTCAAAATCTATGACCTATGACTTATAATTCAATTGATTTAAATATGAAGCATATAATATTATTCGCATTCTCAAAATTCTCAAATGGATTTGTGATTGGCATTATCCTCCAGCCATAGAGAACATGACCCTTCCATACTGCTTCTGAGTCACGATAATGAGTTGTGGAAGCACCTTGGAGAGATTTGGGAGCATTTTTAGATATTATATGACTAGTTCTGTTCTGCTAAGTACATGCTAAACCTTACTGATTGGGTGAAATTATGAAGCGAATCAAGGGTGTCTTCAGAAAGGTATTTAGTTACCTTTAAGGCCCCATGAAAATATGCCCCAGTTTTTTACCTTGCTTGGTGTGTGTGTGTGTGTGTGTGTGTGTGTGTATGTGTGTGTGTATGTGTGTGTGTGTGGGGGGGTGTTTTAATGTGTTTGCTTTAGTTGATGGGTTAGTTCAAGGGTGGGAAATCTATGACCTTGAGGCCACATGTGACCCTCTAGGTCCTTAAGTGTGCTCCTTTGACTGAATCCATACTTCACACAACAAATCTCCTTAATAAAAGGATTTGTTCTATAAAACTTGGAATCAGTCCTAAGGCTACATCCAAGGACATAGAAAGCCACATGTGGCCGCCAGGCCTCAGGTTCCCCACCTCTGGTGGAGGCTATGAGTTTGATGTTTCAAAGGTCAGGAGAATTAGCCTTCTGGGTATTTAGAAATACAGGAATTGAGTCCATTCAGCTTTTACAGCCAGAAAGAGCAGTGCTATCCTGAGGATCCAGCAGTGAACGTTGGGAACATGCCCAGGAATTACTAAAAGTAGGACTCATTTAGTATATATGTATGCATATATGAAAGATAGACTATTTCTCTATATTGAGGTTTATCTGCAGAAATTTAAGATATTAATAAGATTTGTTAACATTCTACCTTATTAATAAGGATTATTACTATCCCACTATTAATCACAATGAATACTTCATGATTCAGGATTATTGATTCTTTATAAATAAGGATCATTTTGCATACTATTGATAGCTTTCTCTCTTTTAGAAATTCCTTATTTTGTAAAGCAAGCTCTTATATCCATGTCATTTCCAGCAGCGATTTCATGTATGGACACCTGGTTACATTTGTCTTTTCTCTTTGGGTTCATTTCTACATTCTTCAAAATCGTATCTATGTGAAATAAGCATCTAAGTGGTGGTCTCCCTCTCTTTGATGGCAAAAGGTATCTTTACAGATCTTTACCCACCCCCCCATTTGTCATCCTCCTTAATTTTTTTGTTAAATAACTTTGGGAAGCCTTTGCCTTCTTTAAATCACTCACCAAAATTTCTTTAAACTACTTTTGTCCTCTATTGCTTCTCTGTAATAGTAATAGTGATAACAATGGCTCATAAATTATTATTGTTATATAAAATATGAAATTAAATCCACAATATTGTTAAATAACTGTTCATAAGCCATAGAGGTCATTCATATGTGGGGGAAAAATGTTCAGTAACATAGGGATTGCCGTGCCTTATGCTCTTGCTCAAGAAATATTATTTATTTCACTGATCGACAAGTCTACATTTCGCATCAACTTCATGATAGAAAGTTTCACTTTGAGAATCCCTCGCTTGATTCAACAAAGATTTGGCCCAAAGTACAATTTCTCTGAGGGGAAGTCAGAGTACCACATGGGCACTCATTTGGCCACTACTGTAACAACTATGAATATGGCCCAGGTCAAAGGAGGTTCCCATTAAATAGGTTCCAGAAAGTGGGCCTGGCCAATTCCTATAATGAATCATTCACTAACAATATAGCAGTCCCTTTTCTAAATTACACTGTGGGAAAAAGAAGGAAGGGTAGGAGATGAAGTCTCTGACCCCAAAGAATGCATCCAGCTGGGCTATCATATGAATAATAACCAGTCAAAACTAAGATAAGGTAGGGCATCAAAGTGAGGGGGCACTGATAACACTTCAGTCCTATAGCATAACAGAAATGACAGAATTTAGCACCTACTTAGCAAGAATAATTAGTCAAAATGGTAAGCTAACAGATGGCACAGCACTTCCTCCTCCACACCCAGGATGAAAGTTGATGGCTGCACCCGGAATGAACTCCTACCCAGTCTGGCTCCCCAGTCATTCCTCCTCCCTGCTAGAGCCCATTTTGTGATCCATGATCTAGGCACCAGTTTGGCCCTTGTCTGAGATGGGGGGTTTGCTAAAGCTAAGATAGCAATACCCATGAAATAAGAAAAGCAAAAGAAGAAAATCCAAAGAGAAGAAATCTAAAACAAGAAAGTGTTTACTACAGTAGCTTGGAAGTCAGAAGATCTGGGTGAAAATTCTATCTCTAGATGTAAATTGGTGATCTATGATTTTACACACTTGCATGGGCAGCTAGGTGGCTCAGTAGATGAAGCACTGGCATTGGAATCAGGAATACTCATCTTCCCAAGTTCAAATCTGACCTCAGATATCTACTAATTCTTTAGACAAGTCACTTAACTCTGTTTGCATCAGTTTCCTCATCTTCAAAATAATATGGAAAAATAAATGGCAAACAACTTCAGTATCTTTGCCAGAAAAATCCTAAATGACCCACATCATGCCCCCTGACCCCCCACTATGTCCTGGCACCCCAGGTCAGTCATCAGCCAATGCCTGAATTAGAGTGGAATGTCATTCTATTTGTCTAAGACTTTGCTTGCTATAAGGTAATTGCCCTTCTGGGCAATGATCATTGAGTTTGTACCATGTTGCCCTCATGCAAAACCAACTTTAGATCAGTAAAATGCTGACATTTCACTGTTACCCACAGACTCAGCAGATAACTTTTAGTATCTCAGATGTGTGGTCAAGATCTGTGAGACAGAGATGGGAAGTCATTTGATTGTCGGGTTTTGCTTAATGGTCTTTCTTTGTTACAAAGGAGGGATCGATGAAAAGGGAAGTTATTGAAAAAGTATTGTAACATACAATAGTTAACAATATAATTTAAAGATCTATTATCTATATTTTTCATTATCTATCAATCTGTCAATCTATACATCTATCCATCCATCTATCATCTATCTATGTATCTATCTATGTATCTATCTATCCATCTATCCATCCATTTATCATCCATCCATCTATCCATCTATCATCTATCTATCCATCTGTCCATCCATCTATTATCCATCCATCTATCTATCCATCTATCATCTATCTATGTATCTATCATCTATCTATGTATCTCTCTATGTATCTATGTATCTATCTAACTATCTATCTATCTATCTATCTATTGATATATAGTTGCTATAATCTGTTAGTTGGAAAACATTGCCTTGGTGTGAATAAACTTCAGAACCATTTTATAAACAGTCTTTGATGGAGTTAAAGACTATGGGGGTGGTTGGAAGGGTTCTGGCTGGGGAGGCTGGGTGTGCCAAAGACAACATTTGCCTTCTTCTCACTCTTGCTGAGGGCTGGCACTGGATAGGTGCCTACAAATCTGTGGCTGAATCTAAGATTTGCCATTGAAATCATATTTACAATGAACTAAGGAGCCACATAGGAAATCCTCAGGGAAAGTATATTATCCCTGTCACCCTCCCTCCTTATCTGTTTTACTCTTTTACAAATGGCATTTCTCTTACATGGAATGCTCTTGTTTCTCTTCTTCTCCTCAGCTCTTTCCTTTCTGTTACTCTACATTCATCCATATCTATTTATTCTTTGAGACCCGTTTCAAATCCTCACCTCTACCAGTAAGCCTTCTTAAGCACCTGAGATTCCTAATAACTTCTCCATTCTCTGAATGCATATAACACAATCTACTACAGTATATAGGGACAGATGAAATTTACGTGGTAGAAGGTAAGCTTCTTGATTGCAAGGATGATTTCGTTTCTGTTACTGCATGCCCAATGCCTTGTGTCATGATTGGAAGATACTACGTACTTAATAATATTCTGGAATTGATTCTTGTCTTTTAAAGTTGTTAAGGTGCTTGGCATATCTTATCTCATCTAATTCTTACAACTGCCCTACCAAATGGTGCTAATGTATCTCCATTTTACAGAAGAGACACTGGGCTTATAGTGAATCATTCAAGGTTAAACCTAGTAAGTGCTTGATGTACTATTGGAACCCAGGTTCCCCTGATGCTATGCACTTTGACATGCCCCTTATACATTATGGAATCCTTGCATCATCTTTTCTTCAAATTATTTTTTGTCTTAATTCATATGGTCTCTGGTGATAGCTCGAAAATAACTTGAGGGACCTCAAAGGACCTAGACTTTATTTATTTATTTTTGTTTTGTTTTGTTTTCTCCACATTACCTGGGCCCATAGGATGTCCTTGCCCATTTTTCAATTGAATCTTCCTGTATAGATTCTAACTTAAAACCAGGAAAGGCTGAATCCTTAAGTGCTATAGAAAGGTAAACAGTAGGATGTTTTACTCTGAAGACTTAGACGAACATTTTCTGGTATTTTGGGGTGAGGAAATCTAGTCTTACTGAAATAAAAGAATAACAGAATAGAGGTCACTTCTAGTTTTCAAACTCTGGCTATCTTACCTGCTGGGGAGATAACATAGTGGAGTCGTGGGGATAATAGCACAATCCTTAGCTCTGTATTCTGGCTTTGTTACCACCTAAGTGATCAAGTCATGCTATCTTTTGGGGTCTCAGTTTTGTCATCTGGAAAATGAGCACATTGGAATAGGTGACCTTCAAGTTCCCTTCCAAGGTTAGATCTGTGATTTCATGACTTGGCATTTTGGCCTGTATAGAGACATCTCACATTTAAGGAAAATCTATATTACGTATCTAATCTGGGACATACTGAAACCCAGGATATATTAAGAAATAATTCCTCCCAAGAAAAGTCATTTCTCTGAGGACTTCCAATCATATGTAATACTGGACATGTTACTAGAACTTTCTATTCCACATGGTGTATGTGTGTGTTTTATGTGTGTGTAGTAGTTGGAATAAATGCTATCTAAGGTACCATCTAGTCCTAAATTCCACAACCCGTCAGTATATTCTAGAGACAGATTGGGTCTTTTGAATGTATTCCCCCAGAAATGTTAATCCAAACAAGTGTGTATGTATGTTTGGGTGGGTTAGGGGGCACTTTTATTTGCATTTGCTGGTTCTGTAAAACCAATTAAGAAGGACCAGAACACCTTTGAAGGGCCAGGCAAATGTTTGCATCATTTGACAAGACTGGTCCTTCTAGTGCTGACTCAAATCCCACTCTTCAAATCTCTTCTGCCACAAACAGGTTTAGAAATGCAGAGTCCTAGGGAATATAAAGACAGAATAATGCTTATCTTAAGCAATATTTAAGGCTATGATCTAGAGAAACAAACAGAAAGATGTAATATGAAGCCGGGAATGGGTCAACCACTGGAAATTTCAGAAGTCTAAGGTATTCATCAGAAACCCAGGCTTTTCAGGAGCTTCCTTGTTGTACTCAAGGACAAGTGCCCCTTGACAATAATCACCTAGAGAAGCAGGAGGGGATGATGGTCAGAATAACCACCATAAGGTGACCCATTCTGTTGAGTAACTGCTAATTGACCTACTTTAAAACAGACATGTTGGTTGATATGGAGAAACAGGCATTTGATGTCATTTGCAACTGGAAACTTTTTCAGATTCTTCCAGTTGTTAGTAAGCTCTCTTGATTCAAAATATTTTGACTGTCTTTTGAATCAATCATTCAATGGGTATTTATTAAATATTTTGACTGCTATGTAATGTGGTGGCTAGAGTGCTATGCCTGATATCAGGAAGACTCATCTTTCTGAGTTCAAATTTCGCCTCATTTACTAGCTGTGAGACCCTGGGCAAGTCACTTAACCTTGTTTGCCTCACTTTCCTCATATGTAAAAAGAGCTGGAGAATGAAATGTCAAACCACTGCAGCATTATTGCTAAGAAAACTTCAAGTGAAGTCATGAAGTGCTGGGCATGAGGAGGTAATTACTGAACAGCAATAACAATACCGGGGAAGAAGAAGATGGAAAAGATGAAGACAAAGAAAATGAAGGAGAAGAAGGAGGAAGAGGAAAAGAAGGAGGAGAAAAGAGGAAGAAACAATCATGGACCCCTAGCAACTTACATTCCATTGATAGACCATGCAGAGCAGGAAGAGACCTTACATATGCACTGGTTTACTTCCTCATTCGCAAAGAAGTTGAAGCAGAATGTTTAAGTGATTTATCTAAGGTGGTTCTCAACCTCTGGGTCATGACCCCTTTCGGGGTTGAATGACCCTTTCACAGGGGCCACCTAAAATCATCAGAAACCATATTTCCAATGGTCTTCAGAACAGAGACACCCCTCCTCTATCTGTCTCCAGGCAGGGCCACCCACATGCAGATATTCCCACATATGCGTATTAAAGGATCTAGGCATCAAGAAGGTTGAGAACCACTGATCTAAAGCATCACAGGTAAGTGGCAGAGTCATGATTTGAACCCCAAATCAATAGTTTTCATTGCACAAATTGAAATTTCTCCACGTAGTATATAAGCTCCCTGAAATCAAGCATTTTTAAAAGAAGTTTTATGTTTTTTGTTTTGTGTTTGTATTTGTATCTCTGGTGGGTAGCACAAGACTTTGTATATAGTTGGCACTTGAAATATTTATTGGATTGCTTGTTAGATGCACATAATTTGGGAGGCATTCTGAGCTACATTTAGAATGTTCCACAGCATTAGACTCAGAGTCCCAAGGCCTTTTTGCCTCTTGCTAAAGTCAATACGCCACAGAGAATTATCTAAGTTGCAGACAACTTTATGATCATCTGAAAGAAAGGGTGGGTGGGAACAGCATAAGCTCAGATTTAGAGCTCTATCGTCTTAGTTTCAAAGATGTACAAATTCCTGAACAGTGGAGATTTCTGAAACTGAAGGCTAATTCAAACTTCATTGGAGTTTGCAATTCTAGCCCTTCCTCCCATACCATGTCTTTTATCAAGGTAAGTATATCAAGGACAATGATAGGGCCTTTCTTAACCTCTTCCTACACTACTGCAACAGTATCAATGATTGGCAAAATATTCCAGGAGAAAAGAACTAGTAATGAGTTGACAGAAAAAAAAATGAGTTCTAGATCACTGATAACTAGATCTGGATGTTCTTGAAAATAGCCACTGATTACTGAATCTAGCATCTTACCACTGCACAGACTGTGATAGCATCATCCACAAAATGGATTTTCATTTAAGAAGAAATGTCTCTGTGTTGGGTAAATACAGATAATAGAACAACAGAAGGTGCTAGAAGAGACATCAGAGTTCATCTACTCTGACAGTCTTATTTCACAAATGTAGAAACAGATTCTAAGAAGTGAAGTGACTTGTCTAAGGTCACACAGGTAGTAAGGACAAGAGGCAGGGATTCAACCAGGGATTCCTCCAGAGGAAGTAGTCTTTTTCCTGCTAGTTATCATACTAGTATCATGTTCATTAGTAACCAAAGCTGGCCAGTCTTATAGCCAGAGCTGGTGCATGTTTACATGGTATGATATATAGGACAATCTCCCCAATATTTGCTTCACCTGCTCCAAAGATACCTGAAGAACTGGGACAGATGCTTTAATAGTATAGTGAGATTTCATAGGTAACATGAAAATATTCCTAGACAAGGAACAGAATATCTTCCTAAATTCACACCCATGTGTAAATTGTCCTTTCTTGAAAGCAAGGAGACAGTATGAGATTTGGAGCATGTGGTGATTAGAAATAATGATAAAGAAAATGATGATGATGATGATGATGATGATGACAATGAAGATAATGATGATGAAGATGAGGATGAGGATGAGGATGATGATGATGATGACAATGAAGAGGAGGTAGAAGATAGGCAACTTGAAAAAACAGGGGCAAAGGATAACATCAGGGGGAAATAATGGAAACACCCAAGGAGGAGAAAAAGAGATGATGATGGCTGGACACGCCCATATGAGTTTCCCTTTGTGGTTCTAAGTTTTCCGAGGGTCGGTCCTGATGAGATGATTCATGAGTTGTCTTTATATTTCTATTCCCGGAGCTAATCTGCACTTTCGTTAGAGGCTTTGCCTTGATTCCCTGTTCTGGGTAGAGGAAAGATGCTTTGCCTCCATTGAGTAGCGTGTAATTCCCAAGTCTTGCATCTTACTTCAGGAAGCCAGGCTCCTATGTTGGCAGAGGCTGCAGTGTCTGACATATCTGAGGAGCTCCTGACTCTAACGTGGAAGAAACTGCTACTTCTCTGTGTATTTATAAAGGAAAGTAAGAAACCATTAAGTTGCTGAATGTGTTCCAGCAGGGGTCTATCCAGTTGCATACGGGTGTTACTAGAAATCATCAAGTTAAGATCTTACTGCTTCTTGGGAGAAAGCAGTTCTGATTGGAGGGATCCTCTCAAAGCCTATTTCTGCCCTTTGTTTGCAAACATGTGAGAACCCCTGGATTGCTTTCCACTCCCTCAACCTGCTACCCCCTCTTGTTATAGGGGTCAAATGAGATTATATTTATATTAGCATAGGGACTTAATAAATGCATGTTTTCTTCCCTATTTGCTTATTAGGAGGAGAGTACCTCTGGGAACTCCCATCAATTACCATTTTCCTTTAGAATTTTCTATGGATAAAACACATATTTCTTTCTCTGTACACATAGTAGTTACTTAATGCATTTCTATTAAATAAATAGGCTTTTGCATCTTATAGCTGGTGACAGTAAACACTGGCAGTGTACCCAAGAAGAAAAGAAGGAGAAAAATGTTTTGTAGTTCACTGGCTAGAATTGTATAACATTAATCCTTAAGAAGTAGGAAGCATTTATCTTCCCTCCTCTCCCACCTGGGCTCTCACTTCTTCTTCCTCCTCCCTCTCTCAGCTAGCTCCCTGCCTCTCCACTCCCACACACAACACAGAGATTCTCTCATCCTGTACTCTATTCCCTCTTGGCCTTTATCTCAACTAGCTCTCCTAGATAAGGCCTAAGCTGAAAAGGTTCATCTCTTCCCAAAGCAATTTGGTTTTTTTTTTCTTTTCTTTTCTTTTTGCAGGAAAGTTAAAAAAACACATTAAACCTTTGCCATGTGCCAGGTACTGTGCTGAGTACTGGGGATACAAAGAAGAGAAAACGCTGTCCCTGCACTTAATGTCCAATGCTTTCATGATTGGCCTTGGACACATCACTTTATCCCAGTGTGCCATATTTACCTCATCTGTAAATGAAGTGGGTTATAATAAATGACCACTAAGGTGCCTTTCAGATCTAAATCTGTCATCTAATGGCTAATCTGTTGAGGGCAGTCCAGGCACCAGAGGGAGGAATTTTAGGTCTGGAGGCCTGGAATTATACGTTGTAGATGGATACCTTGCTTGCCTAAATATAAAATCACCTCTCTTTATAAAGGTCCTCAGGATGTGTAAATACTGAACTTCCCAATAAAAACAAGTTAGTTGATTCACTTTTAGCCTAGTATCTGGATTACATCATGTCAGGTATAAGAAAGGAAGATACTAGGGTGGAAATACTGCCAGGTTTGGCGTTGAAGTCCAGATTTGGATTTGGATTTAGCGTAATATGGATTTGAGTGTCAGTTCAAAACTTTCTATTGCTTATTAATTGTGTGACTTTTGGCAAAGTGACTTCATCTCGGTGAGTCTCAGTACCCAAATCTGTAAAAGAAATGCTTGACCTGGTGGGATGTAAGGTCCATTCCAGATTCAACCTCTTCTAATTGTGATGACATCAAAGCCCAGGGATTTTCAATCCTGGACTGGTATCCTTCTCTTACGGCAAAAGCAATACTACCTTGATGAATGGAAAATTTTCCCTCAATCATAAGGACGTCTCTCATTTGACCAAGAGCTTCACAAGCACAATCTCAAGGGTTTTCCTACCAGGAAGTTCTGTTTATATAAAAGAAAAATTGTTCCCTGCCAGGTCCTATTAGTTTCTAGAGAAGGAGACTAAAAAATCTTCAGCTTAGAATTGAAAGCCCACTATAATGACCTCGCACCTGCTGCTCCAGGTTTATTTCATACTCCTTAAGTAACTTTCTGTTTCTGTCAAAGAGACCTGCCAGTTGTTTCAAAGTATGATATGCCATCTCCCACCTCCATGTCTTTGTAAAAGGAATAACCCATGTCTGTCATGCCATTCCTCCTCACCTCCTCCCTGTGGAAATCCTACTTTCCCTCCATGCACATATGTTGGTGCCACAGAATTTACCTGGAAACAACTTTGAAAAGCAAAACACTATTTAATTGATAGGTGAATTTTAAGCACCTACTATGTGGCCCAGGAAGGCAACATGTGCTATAGTCACAGAAAACAATGGTGGGAGAGAGGTGATATTAAGGTCCACTGGAATGGACCTTACATCCCATCAGGTCAAGCATTTCTTTTACATATGGGGATACTGAGGCTTGCCAAGATGAAGTCACTTTGTCCAAAGTCACAGAATTACTACTATTAAATTACTGCTCTTAAAATTATATATGTACATGTACTTGTATCACATACCCCCTTATATACTTACCGATAGAGAGGGAAGAAGGGAGGAGGGGGGGAAGAGACAGAGACAGAAAGAAGAGGGGAGAGAGACAGAGAAGGAGAGAGAGAGAAGAGAGACAGAGAGAGTGAGAGAGAGAGACAGAGACAGAGAGAGACAGAGACAGAGACAGAGAGAGACAGAGAAGGAGAGAGAGAGAGAAGAGAGAGACAGAGAGAGTGAGAGAGAGAGAGACAGAGACAGAGACAGAGAGAGACAGAGACAGAGAGAGACAGAGAGAGAGTGAGAGAGAGAGAGACAGAGAGAGTGAGAGAGAGAGAGAGACAGAGAGAGAGTGAGAGAGAGAGACAGAGACAGAGAGAGAGTGAGTGAGAGAGAGAGAGAGACAGAGACAGAGAGAGAGTGAGAGAGAGAGAGACAGAGACAGAGACAGAGAGACAGAGACAGAGACAGAGAGACAGAGAC
>CM053595.1:301755321-301842376 GCA_028646575.1 Pseudocheirus occidentalis
AGAGACAGAGAGAGACAGAGACAGAGAGAGACAGAGAAGGAGAGAGAGAGAAGAGAGAGGGACAGAGAGAGAGTGAGAGAGAGAGAGAGACAGAGACAGAGACAGAGAGAGACAGAGACAGAGAGAGACAGAGAGAGAGAGAACTCCATTAAGGAATAGACTTTCATTTTTGTCTTTGTATCAATAGGGCCTGGATCACTTCCTTGAACATAGTGGACTTTTTTCCCCTTGAATTGAATTCAAATATATACTACCTCCCTCAGCTGAAGAAGAAGGTAGAAAGTCAGTCATGGTGACATAGAAGAAAAAAAGAAGATATCAAGTCTGAGGAGATCTGATTATGAATCTTGAGTTTGCCTCTCATTTGCTGAATGACCATAGGCACAACACTATGTTTCTAAGCCTCAGTTTTCTCAGCTGCAAAATAGAAATGAGCAGTACCTTGGACCTTGAGATAAGTAAGCCTCTGAGCTGGGCACTTGGACTAAGTGTGTCTTGCTCTTCACATCTAAGAGATCTTCCCCTGTGGCTATAAGCTGTAGAACAGAACCTTTAGTGGGGTCGGTTGCCTAAAATTTAGAGCTGAAGCATTTTTGTAACTACAGCTTCATCAGGAGACTTTGCCTGTGCTGTGAGATTTGTGTATAAATGGTAACATTTTTGGAGACATGCTGCTAGAGCAGAACAGTGGAGAATATAGTTGTAAGGTATTCAAAGAAGAAACTAAAGCCAAGAGACTTGGGCACAGTTGTCTGTTTTTAATTTATTTTTTTACATAGGATCCCAGCACCTAAGTTGATCAGGACCACATTCTGGAGGAGAACATGAATCCCTTCTAAATGCTGCCACTTAGAGCCCTTCCTGATTCTTCCTAGCCCCTTCTTTGATCTTCAGGAAGACTTGCTGCCACCAACACTGTGAAGAGAGAATCCTGTCATAGAGTATATATCTAAGGGCTATAACAATAACCTGTATCTTTTAATATGGTTTGAAATACTTTGCATCTTGTCTCTTGGCAAAAGAATTCCATTAATAAGTGGAAAGCTGGCCAGCAAGCACTTGTGCATTATTGGTTGAGGTTTGGTGGTTGGAAAGCTTGCCGTACTTAATATATTCTCATCTCCACTGGAAGGATCCATTTAATGAAACAGTATTAGTGCTGACAGGAATTATTCAAAAGGGGCCATCTGAAGACATCCCAAATCTCTTGGGAAAGTTCCATTGCTTGTGGATGAAGCAGGCTGTTAGGTTTGAGAAGATGTTTTCTTAAAAACAATACAAAACAAAACAAAAACACAACAGAAAACTAGAGCCATGACAATCATTGAAACAGCCCCAGTCACACTGCAGGTGAGAGAAGACAATAAGACAACTGCAGAGATGTATGACTCCTAGTAATGCCAATAGAGATCTGAGTAGGGAAACACCATTTGTTACATGAGATATACACACAGAAAGATGTGTACATAAATTAGAAAGACAAATTCACCCAATTTCAGGACATTCATGAATCATTTCTTGCCAATTCATCATTCCTGTAAAGGCAGTGTATGTGTGTGTCTGTGTCTGTGTGTGCGTGTATGTGAGACAGAGACAGAGACAGAGACAGACAGACAGACAGACAGACAGACAGAGACAGGGAGAGAGAGAGAGAGACTCAAAGCTGTTTCACCTACTCCTTATTTCACATTTTTTAGCTCCTCCTATATAATCCCAAATGGAACATTTTGTAAAGGACATTTTAGAAAAAGGAAACTAACTTGATAAGAGTTTGATGGTAAGCTTTTCCCCTGTGAGAAACCAAATTAAGACATTTACCTCCCATGGAAAGCCATCTGTCTGACCTCGAGAGAGACTCAGACATAGCAGGCATGGGGACTCATGTGGCAAAATGGGGAAATGTGATACTGTGGCTATGTAGGTAGAGTTTATTCAAGATTACTTCCTGATGGTATATTTGGGGAACAAAAGGAAGGAACATGAGTTTGTAAAACTACTTTCTCCCCTGAAAAATAGGGATCATAGAATCAAAGATCTAACTCTAGAAAGGTACATGAAGAAAGATGCCAGAAAGGCTGTCAATTTCCTAAGTTTAATGAAGAAAATTACAAGGAAGAATTTGAATCCAGATCCTTTAAATGAAAAGGTAATAATCTATGCATGGACTGTCTCTCACAGAATGTTTCTTTATCGTTTCTGTCTGCTAATAATAAGTAAATAAATAACATTTCTATAGAGCTTTGTGCCAGGCACTGAGCTAAGTGCTTCACAATTATCACATCTGATATTCATGACAACTCTGACAGATAGGTGGTATTATCCCCACTTTACAGTTGAGGAAACTGAGGCAGACAGGGATTCAGTGACTTACTCAGGGTAACACAACTAAAAAAGTGTTTGAATTCAGCTCCTTCTGACTCTGGGCCTGGCACTCTACCCACTGTGCCATCTACACGTTTTCATCATTTTGTAGTTTCTACATGCTTCAGAAACTTTTGTTAATCGGGGAGAATACATGACATGAGACAAAGCATGGATTTAAGTTGAGCTCTAAAACAAGAAATATTTTTGTTTGTTTATTTGTGTTCAGTTTTTGTCACCTTTGAAAAGTTGAATGGAATATAAGTAATTCCTCTAGGGAAATTGGGACAAGGCTTCCCTTGATGTGAAGATCCAATAAAAAAGCCAAGAATATGACACCAATTTAGTTGCACATGGGTTGATCTAGGTTACCTCAGAGGTCTGTTATCACTTAAAGATTCAAATATTTTATGAGATATATCATAACAATTCAATAACCTCAGTTTCCTCATCTGTAAAGTGAACCTTTTAAACTAGCTGTCCTCTGAGGACCCTTCCAACTCTAAATATATGATGTGAGGGTCTCTGAAATAAAGTCTTGCATTCTCAAGATTACTTGAAGTCTGGACATGTTTCTGCCTTAGGCTACCAGTGTTCCTTCATCTTTATATTTCTTTCCTGAAGCCTGTCAGTGTACCACATATCTTGTCCTTTTTCCCTACTTAAACTGCCTGAATTTCTCTCACCTTCAAAAGCCATTTCTCATTTAAGGACTTAATCCCCATTCCAATCCTTTGTTTTACGTCAAGCCTTTGTGAATTACCAAGTATAGGTCGAGTATCTAGGAGTCAGGATGATTCTGTAGAAATACTATTGTCTCTAAAGTGAAAGGACCTGGGTTCAAATATCATCTCTGATGCTGATTAACTGTGTGACTTGGGGAGAATTAATAAAAGACTCTGAGCTATAGATTCCTCATTTGTAAAATGCCAAGCTTGGATTGCCTCTGAGATGCCTTCAACATCTACATACGTTGGCCCTTGACTCTCCTGTTGATGATCTCATTGCTTAGAGGCAGCTAGGTGATATAGTGGGTAGAGTTCATGATCTGGAACCAGGAAGACCTGACTTCAAATCTGACCCCAGACACTTACTGACTATATGGCCATGAGCAAAACATTTCACCTATGTTTGATTCCGTTTTCTCAAATATAAAATGGGGACAACAATAGCACCTATGTCCTAGGGTTGTTTTTTGTTCAAATGAGATACTATCTGCATAAGTGCTTAGTGCAGTACCTAGCGTACGTATAGTAGAAAATTAAAAAAAAAAGGCTATCTCCATTGTTCTTTCCTGTGTGCAAAGCCACGCACTGAGCAATATTGGGCGATATTAAAGTCAGGCCTTTCCCCATTAGTCATTTAACAAGGGATCACAGAAAGTTCTTTTTATAGAAAGCTTGAGCTTGAAGAAACTCAGAGCTCATAGAAGTTCCACAATGTGATCAAGGTCTCAGACATAATTAGTAACATAGCTATTGGTAGGATTCCAATGCTCTTTCCTCTGGTCAAAATACTGAAAGGGTGGATTAATTCTGGCTTCTTCTAGAAACGTGAGTTGAATTGAGTCTTAAAGGATGATATGGGTGCGAATGGAAAGAAAATGGTGTTTAAGGAAAGGGGGGTCGACTACAAATTATGAAGTTGGGATCTAACAATTTCAAAGAAAAAGCAAAAGGCAGGGCAATTTATCTGGACTAATAAGAGATGAGATTGGATGGGTGGAAACTGGAGAGGGAGAAGAAAAATTTGACAGAATTGATTTTATCACATAAATTAATCAATCAGTCATAAATGCGCACTGCCTGGTAACCCAGGGCAAATCACTTGACCTTTCTTAGCTTCATTTTCCTTGTATTTAAAACAATGTGATGGGGGGGGGGAACTCAATGGTCATCACTTTTTTGTTCTAACTCTATGATTCTATGACCATTTATCAAGCACACACTGTGTCCTTTACACTATTAGCAGTTAGAGATACAAGGACAACAGTGAAACAGTCTCTGTGTTCAAGCAGCTTACATTTTATCAGTGGAAACACACACACACACGTGTGTGTGTGTGTGTGTGTGTGTGTGTGAGAGAGAGAGAGAGAGAGAGAGAGAGAGAGAGAGAGAGAGAGTATTTAATTATAAAAAAAATGAGAGGGGTACTTACGGCTCAGGTCACTAGGAAAGTCTTCATATAGAAGGCGAAGATTTGAAACAGAATAAGGTGTCTAACAGGTCAAGGGGGAAAGGAAGGGAAGAAGAATTTATTAACTGCCAACTATGTACCCAGAATTATGGTACGTATTTTTGTGTTTTGTATTATCTCATTTAACCTTCACATCAACCTTGTGAATGTACTTGTACCTGTGGGTGATATTATTCTTCTCATTTTCTCATTTTGGAAGATGAGGGAAACAGAACACTTGTCCAGGGTCACATAGCTAGTAGGTGTCTGAGGATGAATTTGAAGTGAGATCTTCCTAGCTACATGTACAGAGCTCTGTCCACTGGGCTTCCAGCTGCTTCACCTCTAAAGTGAGGAATTACTGCATTCTAGGCACAGAGAATAGTTTGTGCAAAAATGTGGAGAGGAGAGATGGAGTGTAATATAAAAGAAATAGTAAAGAAATCAGTTTGATTGGATCCTGAGTTTGTGAAAGGATGTAATGTTCTATTAGGCAAGTTGAACTATTTAGAAGGAGACATATGATCACAATACAAGTGTCCTAACTATCTATTAGAACACATTTCTTTTCCCTATCCCATACTTCTTTTCTTCTTTGACTTTGGATTGGATTAACAATAAAAGACAAAGGAGAGCCACTCTGTTTTTCTTTTGTTTTCTTTTTAAAGGGGAATGACCAGATAAAATGTTATTTCTGAGATTGATTCTGGTAGCTCTATATGGGATTTAAAAAAAAAAAAAGGACAGGGAGGGGCAGGAGGTAGGAGAATCTCTTCTGAGTCAGAGAGTTTGGATTTGAATCTTGACTTTGTCACTAATTATCTTTGTGACCTTGACAAAATCACTTAGCCCTTGCTTCTGGCTCTTCACTGCAATAAGGAAGGAGTTAGATCACATGAGCATTGAGTTCCTTTCTTGTTTTAAATTGGTCATGCTACAAAGCAGCCTCATCTCTGATTCAAGATCTCTCCCCCTCCTCTAGTTTTATTCTTTGCTACCATGGACAGTTCTTTGGATAAGCATGTTGTACCAAACTGGTGATTTCATTGACAACAAATTCAATATGGAGGGTGCATAGTGGTGTGGAAGAGTGAGGGGTAGATGATAAAATGGGGAAGGAACTCCTAGATGTAGATACTATTCTAACAATTGAAGTGACACCTTCTTTTCAGTTTATAGTCTTAGAGAATAAATGACTTCCCCAAGGTCTCACAGACATCATGCTTTAGGGATGAGATAGAACCACAAGCTTCCAGGAGCTTAGGCCAGCTCTTTGGTCACCGCAGTGTACTCTCTCTAATAAAGTAAGAGATGGGAGAAGGATAGTTGGAAATGAAAGCAACAAAAAAAAGGAAAGTTTATAATAAAAATTGAGAATTTTCAAAAAGATTACAAAATGAGCTGTACTTTCTTTTTTATATTTCCATTGTTAGTATCATTATCATCCCTCTCCCCGCTCAAAATCCCTCAACATATAAAAATAAAGTCACTTTTCCTTTCCGTATCTCAGTTTTCTCAGTTTCCTCATTTGTAATCATGATAACTAACCTGTATCAATCTCTAACATTTCTGCAGGACCCACGTTACTTCATTCAATCCTCCACAACACACTTGTGAGGAAATTACTTCAGTTATTACCGTATCTCTTTTACAGATTCAGAAACTAAGACTAAATTGTTGTCTTCAGGGTCATACAACCCATATATATCAGAGGTGGAATTTGAAATCAGGTCTTTCTCCAAGTTTATCAGAATGCCTCTCTTGCAAGATGAAGGAATAGGATTAAATGATTTCAAAGATGTCTTCTAGTTTTTGGTATTGTATTACTTGCTAACACATTTATTTCAAAGGAAAACTTTTTCTACACAAATACCATCAACTTAATGTTGCCTCCCACCCTCACCCTCCCCCAACCACTTTGAGATGCCTCCTACAATTCCCCAGTTGCCTCCTACAAGGCAGCCTTCTTTCAACCTTTTGCACTTGTCTAAGTTTGGCAAAAGGAACTCCAAATGGCTGACAACGAAGTCAATAGTAATGGTGAAAAGATGTCTCAAACACCAAGTTATCTGAGTCCCCAGAAGAACTGCAAATAAGGGGGTCTATACCATGAGCAAGGCCCTTAAACCATGCCTAGAATGTGTACCACAGAGCACATATTCTTATGACCATGGGGAGAAGTTCAAGGAAAGTTTCACTCTATCTCATTATCCAGCAACTGCCTATTTTAATTAATTACTCTTCTTGACTAGTTGCTAACTTCTTTTGTTTTGATGCTACAAAAGCTCTTCAAGTGTTCTCAAAACTGAGCACCCTCTAAATTTGGTGTCCTATGGCAAAGAACTGATCACCCTGCCCTAGTTCTGGCTCTGGCATCCCCATGAAGATACATCTCATTTTCCCATTGCCCAGCTTCATGTGGGCTGATCCACCCCCATGCTTTTGAGAAACACAAAGAACTTCTGGGAACCAGATTTTATTGAGCTGGTTTGAGACAACACCGCATGTCAGAAAAGGGAACTATTTTTATCACTGGCTATTGTTTAATAGCCCTCAATGGCCATCACATTTACTGCACCTTATAAAAGGCAGGGTGACCAAGGGGGCCGATCTAGGAACTTCAAAACTTCCAGAGAACTGAAAATTGCACAGCCAGGGTTGCAGCTGTCACTGAACAAATTCACTGAAATTGTGACTGAACAATTCTATACGGGGGTAGGAGCAGAGCTGGGCACAGGATTTAAAAGGGGAACGAAACTAAAAAAAGAAGGAAGACTACACAAACTGTAATTGATTCAAGAGGGGTGCTGTATGGTGGCTTGTGCACAAGGGGGGAAAAATCCCTGACAACAAAAACCTAATCATTGTAGGAACAAACTCGAACAAATTGCAAGCTCTACTCTGGCTTAAATCAACTTCTTCCACTGGAAATTAATTAAAAGGCCTAAAACTGAAGCCATTTATTATTCTGACATTTTATCCATAAAATTATTAATAGTACAATGATTTTTAAAAATTTAACCTGGAGTCATTTTGATCATGGAAACCGGCCATACACCATCATGAGGGACAGAAGGAGATATTATCCTCTTAGGCACTTCATGGCTAGAACCATGGTCAGACTTTATAGGCAACTGAAAGATGGTGTTTTAACTTTTTTTTTCTTAATCATGAACCCCCTTGGTGATCTCCTTGAGCTTGTGAACCCCTTCTTAGAAGAATGCTCATAGGGTAGCTAAGTGGCACAGTGAATAGAGCACCAGCCCTGGAGTCAGCAGGACCTGAGTTCAATTACAGCTTCAAACACTTAACGCTAGCAGTGTGACTTTGGGCAAGTCACTTAAGCCCAAATGCCCTGCCTTCCCCTCCTCCGCCAAAAAAAGGTACAAAGGAAAAAAAAAAGAATGCTCGTAAATGCATAAGAAGGCAGACAGGATTACAAAAGATATTGCTTACATTATGTTATAAATATTACAAATGGGTGTAGACCTCTGTTTTAGAACCCCTATATCAGAGAATGAGGGACCTGAAAAGTTCCATATTAACACAAAAGACATATGCACAACCATACACAACCATACATATAGATTTAGGTAGACTATAGAATATAACATTTTTGTATTTGTTTACATACATATAAACACATACATACATATACCTGTATATATACACACACGTAATTTATAGAACTGTATATGTTACATTACTGTATATGCACACATATACATAAACACATATATAATTCAAATGGTTATATTTTTATGTTTATACATATTCACCTACATATGTGTATCTATAGATTGTTCTGCTATAGATTTGGGGGGTTTTACACATATATACACACATATAGAATTTATAAGAATGTAAATATATTTATAATCACATGTATACATACATACATGTATACATAATTTATATAACTGTATAGATTTCTTATTTACATGTATCTATTCACACTCAAATTTATATATAATGTTTTTATTTCTTCATATATATTTTGTAATCATTTATCTGCATGCTTGCTATTCCCTGCAATACAACTTCCTGGAAGCCAAGAATTGTTTTGTTATTGATAATGCTTAACACAGTGTTTGGCACAAAATAGACTCTAATTAAACACCTCTGGAAGGAAGGATGGAAGGAAGGAAGGAAGGAAGGAAGGAAGGAAGGAAGGAAGGAAGGAACAGAGGGAGGGAGGGAGGGAGAGAGGGAGGAAGGAAGGAAAGAAGGGCCATTGTTTCCCCTAGTAATTCTATTGAATACGGGGAAAATCATGGCTCATGGCAACAGCCCCAAGTAGAATTCAAAGGAATGCCATCTGGCATTAGAAATAAACAGTGCTTATCTAGATTTTCCTTATATCACAGTCTTTGAAAAGTCTCCTTCAATTGTATTCTGTGATTCTAGACATCCTTCCACATGCTCACCTCACTCATGTGAGCATTAGTGAGCTCATATGAGCTCCCCCCACTCCTTGGGCTTTAGTATATTTTTCTATTGAAGGAATCCTTTGGATTAAATGATGGGGGAAGGCTTTCATAGCTTTTTTTAAAATTTTCTTCCTAAACCAAGAAAAGACAGGCTGGTGCTTGTCAGTGAATTGTGGCTGCTGAGGAGCCATTGACAGTTTAATACCCGTACTCATTAAATACAACTCAATGGCCACGTCTACGGAGGGCCTGCTCTATGCGATGCACTTGGCCTATTTGTGAGGTGCATAGCTGTGCCTGCCTTGAAACATGTGGGGATTGCTTTCTCAAAAGCAGAATATGAAGCCTGTAGGTAGCAATTCCAGTATGACCTTTTGTGTCCCTGTTAAGATCCTGAATACAGTCATTGACCAAGAACCACAAGGTAATTCTACAAGCACAACCACAAATGTGGCAGAAACTCTTGGCTTTATGTATATATGTGCGAAAATAATACTGTTGAACTTCACCTGTGATTTCACAGAACAACAATGGTCTGTTATACATACACACATATACACAAAGATATACATACATGTATGCATGTTTGCATACATGTGTGCGTGTATGCATGAGTGTGTGCTGTGTTGGCGAGGAGAAGTTAAGAGGCTTGGCAATGGTCATACTGCTAGTAAATATCAGAAACAAAATTTGGCTACCTGTTTTCTTAACTCCAAGGCCGGCCCTCTCTCTGCCATATAATTGAAGTTCATATAAGGAAAATTGATGATGAACTGGCACCATGGAGCATATGAACACATGCTGGTAAAGACTGATAGTCATATGAATTTCTCTACTCTTGGTGGATGAAACAGCTTTTGGGCCACTTTTGGTCTTTGAAGAAGTGTTAAGCTCCTTTATCTAATAGCAGTCTTATGTCTAGGATTTGCCGTGCTTCGTGCTTCATAGGTGGGCTTCCTTGGCTCCTCACTAAAGCAGAGTGACAAAAGAGTCACCTTTAAGCCTGTGATCTGAAAAGCTATTCACATCATCTTTCTATGGACCCTGAGGGATTTTCTTCTTTTAAACCAGAGAGGTCAGGGGAAATAGTCAAGGCATAAAAGCCACTGAGGGGTTTTACCTCCCTCAATTCATAAGACTCTACTAACTAGAGACGAGGCAGTTTCTTCCCCCCACCCACTCTTCAGGAAGCATCAAATTCTGTTTTCTGCAATCAGTTTTGAACATCAAAGATTCCTTCCTGATCAGATCAGTTCTCTGAATTAGCCACAGAGTCTGGCTGGCTGTCATTAGTCAGCTGGTCACAGCTGGTCACATCTGGGCACTTTTTTCTTAGCTACACTGAAATCTCTGTTTTATCTTCTGTAAGAAACAGGCCTATTCAGTTTTCCTGGTTGACTTTTTTCAAGTCCTCTAGTATGGCTTCTCAACTGGATACTAATTCCTCCAATCAAGGCCTCTCATGTGTAGGCTTTCTTCTCTAACTTAAGTTGAGAAGCCAAAAAGCAAAATCCACATTTTTTCTCAATGATGACACACATATTTAGTATATAATAATCCTGAACTCCCAAAGCAGTGTTTTGAATCAGATTCCCAGCAACAAACTGAAATCCTAAAAGCATTCCTATGCAAATTAGCTGCTGAGAAAAAGATGCCCTCTAGGCATTTTGATAATCAATAATTTTGCCTCTAAGAGCATGCTTTCACTTTAGTACTTTCAGAACTTTCCTGTCTTTCCTCAACCACATTTTCCTAAGGGGATGCTCTTCTTTCAAGTTCCCTAAGAACTGTTAGTATCTGGCCTCCACTGTTTTCCTCTGTGGCTTACAGAAAATTTCCTGTTAGTATTATTTTTAGTAAATACAATGTTCATATTAGAAAGCAACAGTACCTTACAGATACAGTTGTATGTGTGCCTAGTCATACATACATATGTACATACACATGTAAGCATAGAAACATGTCAGAGACCTGTGATTTCATCCCTACAGTAGGCATGTATTGATTGACAGAGATTACAATTTGTATATAAATTTATAAACTAGCAGGGTTTCTTGAGGCAGAAGTTATCCAAGTGATATTAATAAGTACTTGAAAGAAAGTTTGAACCTGGGTTAGATTAGGCATCAACTTTACAAGTCAGTCTTCCAGTCAATACAGGCTTATTAAAATTTTATTCTTTGTTTGCCACTGTTCTAGACACCACGGATAGAAAAAATAATAATAGCAAGAACAGTTTTTGCCCTCAGGAGGCTTACATTTTAATTAGGAGACAAGAAGATTATATACAGGGTAGATGGGAGGCATTCTTAATGGACAAGAGAGCAATGAGGTAGACAAGTATATTTTGAGGCTCAAATGAGATCTCTTATATCAAGTGTTTGGAAAACTGAAATAACTTATTGATTGATTATATGATATTATTTATTATATGAAAATACATGCTAGCTATTAATATTATCTCAGTCTTCTCATCTTCCCCCTCCCATGGGGTTTAAATCTAAATGGTCCTAGGACAGGTGGCCACCCTGATTTTATTCTTTTAAGCTTATTCTGCAAACTATTAAATGGATGCATTTTATTTTGCCTTTTTTTGGGGGGGGGGAGGGTGGAAGGCAGGGCAATGAGCATTAAGTGACTTGCCCAAGGTCACACAGCTAGTAAGTGTTAAGTGTCTGAGGTCAAATTTGAACTCAGTTCCTCCTGACTCTAGGGATAATGTTCTATTCACTGTGTCACCTAGCCACCCCATGGATGTTTTTTTAAAGCAAATTGTTTTACATAGCTACATATTTAAAGAAAAGTATTAGAATGTCAGTTTATCCTGTATAGCAGAGGTTCTTAACCTGGGGTCTACAGAATATGTACTGATAAATTTCAGGGGGACGGTGACATTAAGTGGGGAGGCCAAAAATTTACACCTTAATTTTCAATAATCCTTAATTGAAATGTAATGTTTCCTTCTACTATCAAAAGAAAAAAATCTTCAGAGAAAGGGTCCATAATTGTTACCAGGCTAAGTGAGGGGTCTATGACATGGTTTAGGTATTCATGGAAAGCATCTTTAGGACCATTCCAACAGCAGAAAAGATGATGTGGATAAGTTGATATCTACTTCATCCTCCATTCCCACATGATTTTCAAGCCATAAATTAATCAATGTATAATTATTTATTAAAACCCTATTGTGTGCCAGGTCCTTTGCTAAGCATTAGGGATAAAACAGAGGCAAAAGCCAGCCCCTTCACTCAAGAATTTCCCAATCTATTCTACTCTTATCCACTCTTTGTGAGCTTTGCCATTTATATAATGTTTCCCTTTATGGGAATCATCCCAGGGCTCACATAGGGACCTCTCCATGCTGGCCAGTGAGCTGAGAAAATCGTTTTATTTTACCATGAAGAAAAGTAAACCAAGGAAGAGGGGAAATAAACATATCGGACATTTTTCATTAAGGAACAAAAGCCCCAAGAAACAATCCTGAGGCTGATACACTAAAAGAGTCTCAGAGAAGGAGAAACCAATTAAGGGTCAAAATTCCAGACCTCCTTCTATACACCCCCTCCCCCACACACATTTCTTAATTTCCTCTGACAGAAGATTGATGATGGCATCCCAACCAAGAAGAAAGGATTTATGGGCTGTTTTCAAAACAGAGGGAGAGAGAGAAGGGGCAGACACTAAAAAAAAAAATCCCTTCAATCTTGACACAAAATGTCTACGCTTAATTAAATCATGCAACTAGAGCTGGAATTGAGCTAAGGCCATCCAATCTAATCCCTCATTTTACAGTTGATAAATCTGAGACCAAGAGGAGTTAAGTGAATTGCCCAAGATCATGCAAGGAGTAAGGTTCAGATACAAGACTTGAACACAGAGCCTCTGACTCCTTCTTACCTGTAACCTATAAATACACACACACACACACACACACACACACACACACACACTTAAGTGGCACAGTGGATTACAGTGCTGGATCTGAAGTCAGGAAGAATTATCTTCCTGAGTTCAATTCTGGCCTCAGAAACTTACTAGCTGTGTGACCTTGGTCAAGTCACTTAACCTCGTTTGCCTCAGTTCCTCATCTATAAAATAAACTCAAGCAGAAAATGGCAAACCACTCCAGTATCTCTGCCAAAAAAAAAATCTCCAAGTGGGGTCTCAGAGAGTAAGATATGACTGAAATGTCTGTGTATATGTATACACAAATATATACATGTATGCATATATATGCATATATGGACATGTGTATATGCAAACATGTATCTATATGCACATGCATGTATATATCAGGATGATTAGTGTCATTTTTAATCTTTTTTTCATGTAAAAACATTCTTCAGTAAATGGGTCCATGGGATTGACCAACCTGCCAAAACTGTTTAAGAATCAGAAAGAGTTTAAGTACCCTTGTCCTTAAGTGAGTACCTTTTCTTTGTCGGATAAACTTAAAAGAAGCTAGGACACATTTTTATAGGTACTTAACATATTTGAGAAAGGCAGAAATGCATTTTTTAAAATGAGTCAATAATTTCATGAGCACAGGGAAATCTCTTTGTGGAAACATTCTAAAAACAGACAAGGATGTCTCAATGGCAGGACCTTAGCATAAGTTTGCTTAATACCAAAGTCACAGCATTTTAGATGTAGAAGGGGACCATGCCCAGAAGTCATAAAGTCCAAAATTCCCATGTTCCAGAAGAGAAATTGATTCCTCAAAAAAAATAAGTGATTTGCCAAGGAGGTGAGATTTGAAACCATGTAATCTGACTCCAATGCCAATATTCTTTCTGCTGTATTTTGATGTCTTCCTGAATCTCATACTGTGTAGGCTGGTGTAAATAATAACGCTTTTCTAAATTATAATGAAATTTTAAAATGACAGAACTGTCTCATTTAGACAACCATATATCTAATTGTGTACCTATGTGTATATGCATTTGATGCCTCCATCTATATTATAAGCTTCTTGAAGGAAGGAATTCTCTTTCTCTGTCTCTCTCTCCCTCTCTCTGTCTCTCTTCCTTTTTCTCTCTCTCTCCCTCTTTCTCTCTCTCTCCCTCTCTCTGTCTCTGTCTCTCTGTCTCTGTCTCTCTCTCTCCATCTCTGCCTCTGTCTCTGTCTGTCTGTCTCTGTCTGTCTCTCCCTCTTTCCACCCCCACCCCCAGTCTTCTTTTTTGTAAACTTGGTACCTGAGACATTGCCAAGAACATAATAGGTACTTAATAAATGGTTACAAATTGGTTATTTTGAAGTTCATTACTACCTGTAGATAGTGACAGGCATGAGCCCAACTTTTTAATAAAAAGAAATGGAGGCTGAGAGAGGTTAAATGATTTGATTGTGATTTGACAGCTAGTAAGCAAAAGAGGCAGTATTGGAACCCAGATCTTCCTGACTCCAGGTCAAGAAATGCTCCAAGTTGTGGTGTATGAATGTAATGGAATACTATAAGAAATGGGAAGGAGATGGACTTCATAATTACCTGGAGAGGCTTATATGAATTGATGCTAAGTGAGAAGAGCAGAACCAGGAAAAATTTGTACACAGTCACAGATATATCATATGTGTGACGATCAACTTTGATAAACTGGACTCTTCTCAGCAGCGCACAGCTATAAGACAACTCTACAAGTCTCAGAATTGAAGGAGATATCTACATTCAAAGAAAGATCTAGAAAGACCAGAGTTTAAATGGACACTGAAGCAATCTACATGCTAATGTTCTTTTCCATGTTTGGTTTTGTTTCTTTTTTTTCCCCACTGTTCATTCCATTGGTTACAACACTTCTATATAACCAGACTATTGTACAATGTGAAAGTGTTTGCAGATCCTATACATGATTGTATGCCACCATGGGGAGGGGGGGGGGAAAGGGGAGGGGAGAAAATCTGAAACTCAGGTGATTCTGGAACTGAATCTTGTAAACTAAAAGTAAGCAAACAAGTCAATTAAAAAAAAAGAAATGCTCCAAATCTGTTTTATTTTTTTCTCTCTAAAATTGGTTGGTTGTACATAATAACCTACCATCATATTATCTAACATTCTCCCCATCATAAATTAGCCAGTCCAGTATGCTGTCCATATGATTAAGTTCTAAAAAGGTCACAGGGAAAGATCATAGTACTGAGTAGAAGCACCTGCATGGGTGTATGCACACACACAGGCATGCATGAACACACACATGCACTCACAAATACACAGAGAAATGACAAATAAAAATTTTCTCCACAAAGAACTTCGAGATTCTGTCAATATTTAGATAAATTCAATATGAAAATCTAGATTTCAGTAACCTGCAGGGAAAGGCTGTCATAGCTATTTGGGCTGGCTTTCTGGTAGGCAAACAATATAGAAATCAGTTTATTTCCTCTAATTTCCTCCTCCTCCCCCACCCAAGCAAGACTACAGTTTTTATTAAATTTGGGCCATTCCCTGCATAAGTCTAAATTCCCTGAATCCATGGTTGAGTGAATATTTTCTACATGCACAAGAGCATTCATTTAAAAAGGATGTAAACCATATTCTCAAACAACCAAGTAAAGAGAAAAGATGACAGAGAGGGAGTAATCGAATGAACAACACTGACCCTTCCTCCCTGTCTAGGGGGAGAGACACCTGGTAGCTACTGAGCAGAAGGAAAAGAAGCCTGTAGCTAAATTATCAGCCGTATAAAAGTAAGCTTATTTGGAGGGAACCAGCAGTGAAGGTAAATGACCTGGAAGGAGGGTGATGGACGGTATGCCAGCCGTTCAAGTAGAGCTGCTAGACAGTTCCCAGTCAAAGAGACATCTAGGGTCAGTATAAAACAGAGATGAAAGAGGCCAATCAACTGCACTATCCATGCTTAAAGGGATGCTGGGCATCCTTTAAACAAATACTCTCACTTGCAGAGAAGCAACAGGTCCCCAAATGACTTGCCCAAGAGTCATGTAATGAGTGAGAAGGGAAGGCTTGGAGGAGAACCCCAGAGCTTGGCCCTCAGCCAGTACTGTTTTTTCCTCCCCACAATACCCTACATAAACATCTAGAGAGCAGGATCCCTTTGGAATGGATCAGTGTATCTATAGATATCTGGATACTTGGAAACATCTGCTCAGAATGCGTTGATGACTTTTGTCCCAGGCTAAATTGCAAAGTGATCATTTTTGTTCTAATGGCCATCCATGTTCCCTTTATTTTGACAAGGCCCTTTTGGTTGTTTTGTTTTGAGTATACCCACAAATGCACACATTCTTCAACATTTGACATTCATAGTACATTTGAATGCAAACAAGAAAATGAGAGTTTTGCAAAGGACTACATAAACACCCAAGGGTCATCATAGTATCATCATCCTAGATCTGGAACCATAAGGGACAGCAGAAACCCCCTCATTTTACAAACAAGGAAACTGAGGACCAGAGATGGGAAGTGATTTTTCCAAGGTCACACATCAGATCCTAAATTTATAAATGTAAGTTTCTGGAGTTATCTACTAGACCAATCATCTTATTTTTTAGCCCAGATGAGGTGACTGAGTCCCAGAAAGATTCGGTTACTTGTCCCAGGTCAAATAGAGAATCATAGATCAAGAGTAGGAGAAAACCTCCAAGGCTGTCTAGTCTCGCTCTTGTGTGAACTGGTGAGGAAAAGGAGGCAGAGAGACGAGAAATGAGGAGCTAAAGGCTACAGAAACTGCAAGCATCAGATGCAGGGTTTGAACTCATGTCCTCAGACTCCAGAAGCGGTGTTATTTCCCCTATACCAAACTACCACCTAAATGCTACTCATTTCTTATTCACTTCTGTTCACTTCCCTATCTGCTACTACCTCTTAGCATAGTCTTACACACACTCCTCATATGTAGTCATAGAGAAGCTGCTCCAGGAAATTAGAATGGTATGAGAAAATATTGCCCTTTCAGAAAGGGAGAATGCATTTCTTCATGGAAGGGTGTGATATCTGGAGAGAGGAAGGAATGGCAAAATCATGTGTTTTCTTGATTATTTCCTGAATCCAGAAGTACTTAGACAATCAATAAACATCTATGAAGTCTTTGCTGAGTTTCAGGAACTGTGTTCAGTGAAGATGAGAAAATGAAGGAAGTGACTTGCCCAGGGTCACATAATGAGTGTCTGAAGTTGGATTTGAACCCAAGAAGATGAATCTTCCTGACTACAGACCTAGTACTCTATGCAGGGATATAAACAAAGGAAAAGAGAAAAAGAAAGAAAGAAAGGAAGAAATAAAGGAAGGAAGGAAGGAAGAAAGAAAGAAAGAAAGAGAAAGAAAGAAAGAAAGAAAGAAAGAAAGAAAGAAAGAAAGAAAGAAAGAAAGAAAGAAAGAAAGGAAGGAAGAAAGAAACAAAGAAAGAAAGATCCAACTCCTGCCCTCAAAAAGCTCCTGATCTAATGACAGAGACAGTATTTGAATAAATATGTGTGGAACTATATGAGAAAAGGAGTTTAACATTCAGATCTTAACTGCTACGTAGTAATGGTGACAGATGCCCAAGTGGCCAGCAAGGAATGGGCTCTGGCTGAGAACTAAGACAAGAAAGCACATGGGAAAGATTTCAGAATGTCTAACTAAGCAAAGGTCCAGGAGCTTGGTGAACTCCTGAAAATCATTAGCTTACAGCTGAAGCTATAGCACCACCACCATTGAAAACAAGCAGAACCGCCAAGACCCATTCATTTTTCTTCCTGGAATTTGAGAAATATTTTGTGTAATGTGTCCTAAAACTTAACAGTTCACAATTTTGCTATGTGGTCACCTTCTCTTACTTTGCTTTTAATATGGCTCAGTCCAAATTTTTTCTTTGTCTTGCCTATGAAAGCCTGTCCACTATGTTGCTTCGTGTTTTCATTGAACAAGCTATCTTTATACTTGCAAAAGGTCAATAACTTTGGAAATAGCCAAGCAATCAATAAAATAGGATTATGTACACACAAAAGTTTTCCTATCCATCCCTAGCATCCAATAATGAGTTGCAACAGTGAACAGGGATTTGTAAGCAACATGATAGTGTCAAAGGATGGATAGCATTTCTCCAACTCCATCAAATAAGTTATTGCTGGACTAATGGTGCACCAGGGCTTGAAATCAAATATCCTTCTCCTATTTTGTTTACCCAGATGGAAGAAATTGGAACTGAAAATAAGGAAGAAATTAATAGTAGTTGAACTGAACTGATTCATAAGATCTACTGTCAGTAGAGCAATAACAGTGAATATATGATCAATATTAAGAATCACCTAGGAGCTAGACTACTTAGGAATATGAAAAAATGACCAGAGTGGACACTCTATTTGAGGAATCTAACCATATGTGTGTGTATGTGTGTGTATATATGTGTGTATATGTGTGTGTATATATGTGTGTGTATGTGTGCATATATGTGTGTGTATGTGTGTGTATGTGTGTATGTCTGTGTGTGTGTATAAATATATTTCTCTTTTTGGAAAGGGAAAGGCAGGGCAATTGGGGGTAAGTGACTTGCTTACAGTCACTTTCAAAGTGGTATTATCCAGAAAGGGGTATTGTCCATGATCTCCTGGTCTCCACTCTGATCTTTAGGTCACACAGCTAGTAAGTGTTAAGCATCTGAGGTCAGGTTTGAACTCAGGTTCTCCTAACTCCAGGGTCCCTGTTCTATTCACTGTGGCATCTAGCTATAACCACCCCCTGCCCCCACATATTATTAGAATTTGTGCTAGAGATTAATCCTGGAGACACACAAAAATATGAATAAGACCTGTGGACCATTCTTAGAGAGGCAAAAAAAATTTGGTCATCCAGTTTCTTCTACCATGAGTCTGAAGTAAATAACAAACATTCTGCTGGGTGCTTTTCGTTTCATCTTGTAACATTTAAAATGGGTATAAGCAAACAGGTCACTGATTTGACAGATTTATTTTATATCTGTTGCAGAAAATATGGTAGAGAATTTATTTTTCTTTTTGAAGGGGGGAAGGCAGGAGTATTGGAGCTAAGTGACTTGCCCAAGGTAACATGGCTTGTTAGCATTGCATGTCTAAAGACAGATTTGAACTCAAGTCCTCCTGACTCCAGGGCCAGTGCTCTACTTATTGGGCCACTTAGCTGCTCCAATAGTGGAGAAATTTAAGAAGGAATTGGCAAGCATCTACAAACTAAGTTAGTATATATCTGAATATGTTAGTAAATAACCAAGAAGGAAGTTGAATTTCCTTACTTGTCCTTCCTCCCCACGATTTAATTAACTTTGTATATCTATATCAATATCTGTATTTTATCTCTATAGGTTATATTCATGTACACATGAATATAACGTATTTTAACAGATCAGAATGTAGCTGCTTCTTAGCAGACAGAGTATTCTCCTCATTATTCCTTCTAATTTGGTATTGATTTAAACCTTTACCCCAACTAGGTAAAGGTCTATCTGTATACAGTTTATTATGAAATGAATGTAGTGGCAATAGTTAGTGATCTCCTGCTCGCTGAGGTGGAGTCAACTTTATTTTATTTTTTTGTGATGTTTCCCACTCACCCAATCCAGTAATTTTTACTGCTGCTTTAATAAAAAAAAAACATTCTTTTCTTTTTAAATTTTGAGTTCCAATTTCTTTCCCTCCCTCCCTCTCAACCCTCCACCCCCTACTGAGTTTTAGTGTTAAGTATCTGAGGCCAGATTTGAACTCAGGTCCCCTGGCTCCAGGGCCAGTGCTCTATTCACTGCACCACCTAGCCACCCCTGGACTCTTAATTCTTTAACTCTTTCAGGGTTTCTTATTGGTCTTAGGTCCAATTAGCATTTGTTTTTCAAGACTTTGTTTCTAATTGTGTTCACATTGTCTTCTACTGAGATTATGCCTTGGTCTTCCCTGCCACTGTGGTAGCTTTTATGGTCAATATTTCTTGTTGGTGTTTGCTCATTTGCCCAACCTATTTCTTGACTTTTAATTTTATGTTACAGTTGGGCTCTGCTCATTTGCGGTGTGGAGGCTCCGTCCCAAGTTTCAGACTTTTTTGTGCTGCTGTTTTCAGAGTTAGTTATGGGAGTCTGCAAATTTTCAGTGCTTTCAAAGTGGTATAATCCAGAGAGGGGTATTGTCCATGATCTCCTGGTCTCCACTCTGATCTTTACTCTGGGAGGCCCCTGCTTCTCCTTCCACCCAGAAGAACTATTACTCTGTGAGCTCAGAAAAAAGGATAAATAAATAAAAGTAAAAATAATGAACCTAACTATTAATTAGATATTTTAAATAAGAAGGTGTCATAATAAGAAGCACTCCAAAACTCAGAAACTACACGGGGTAGAAAATATTAGATCTGGCCAATGGAAGCACAAGGTAACTAGAAGCAACCAAGTTTAGAGTTTAAATTCATCTGCAAAATATTCCAGAGAATGACAGGAGAAAATTATATGAGCAATATAATCTTAAACAAGAAATAGTGGTAGCTGAGGGGAAAATGAACCCAGACATTAGTCTTAGAAAATCCAAATCATCTAACAAGCTTCTGAAAATGAAACTAGGAAAAGGACAAACATAAACAAGAAATGGAACAGATGTTATGGACTTTCTATATTTATATATTCTCTTTGCTGTCTACAACCCCAGCCACTTATATAGTCACTGGACATGGACTACGAGCCGGGCCCCAAGGGAATTTGAGGAGGAAAGCAGTCTGAATTGCAACTGGAAAATCATATTGAATTTTGAATAATTCAAAGTTGCTCTATGCTAAGAGACCACATACATGAAGCGCTTTGTAAACCTTGAAGCATATATAAATGATAACTACCACCACCACCACCACCACCACTACTACTACTACTACTACTACTACTACTACTACTACTACCACCACTACCACTACTACTACTATTAATATTCATCATTGCCATTATCAGTCTATGAGCCTTCAGTCTACTGCAGACATTCTCCAATGAGTATTTATCAAAGGACACAGGAAAGGATTGGAAGGACTAAAAAAATACAAGGTGACGGCAATCTGTATGAGTGGATATAATATTCACACCAATAGCATCACTGACCTAAGTGTCTGTATGTATATATGTATGTAAATATACATGTATATATAATATCTTAACATATTCTGATTGAGATTAATTTTTTTCTCATCTACTACAAACATTTTTCCTCATCTCCTCCATGCAAGTCATTGTACTTTGTACTTCAATCTTTCTTACGTGAAGGAGGAAGGGAATCAGCATTTATAGAGCACCTACTACATGCCAGGCCCTGTGCTAAACACTTGTTACAAATATCATTTCATTTTATCATCACAACAACAGCGAGAGGTGACTGCTATTATTGCCCTCTGTGGAAGCTGAAGCAAAGAGAGGTTAATTGACTTACCTTAAGTTACACAGATAGTAAGTGTTGAGGCTAGAATTGAACTCAGAGCTTCTGACTTGGGTGCTATTCCAGAACTCTTTCCACTACACCACATAGCTACCTCATTAGATATGGATGCTGTCTTTGACTTTCAGTTTATTTGGGGAGATGAAAGTAAAAAGGAGACAGGTGTCCTGGTCTGGGCTTTCAGACTTACAACATTTATCAGGTCTTAGATCTCCTCTGTCCCTCACAAGCAAAGAACACTTTGCCCAGTCTCTGAGGCCCAGAGTGAAGCAATCAGTTCAGGGAATTACTTCTTGCCAGAATCACAGGATCACAGGACATTTGAATTGGAAAGGACCCCAGAGGCCAAGCCCCAGATGAAATGAATTCCTGCTCTAACATACCTAATGATTTGTCATCCCAGATCTCCTTGCAGAACTCCTATGAGTGGGTACCCAAGATTTTAGAAAGAACACTGACCATTTAGAATATGTTTGGATGTGTTCAGCCTTTGGGCTGAATCCTGTGCCTCTGAGAATCGGTTGAAGTTAATTGCGATGATTGCCCTGGAGAAGAGAAGACTTGTGTATGCATGCTGGCAGGTAGAATTTCTGTTTGCAAATATCCAAAAAGCTTTCACACAGAGGCTGAAGAGGGAATAGTTTGTTTTTCTTGGTCTTCAAGTATAGGGAGGGATAGGGAGAAGGAATGAAGTTTATAAAGAAAGAGAATTCCACTCAATACGAGGAAAAAAAATAAAGTTTTGGAAAACTACAGCTGAGTTCCATGAGGCTGAAGGCTTTCAAGTTAGGTTTAGATGGTCATTCACCAAGGGTACTGTGG
Organism: Pseudocheirus occidentalis; assembly: GCA_028646575.1. NCBI lineage: Eukaryota > Metazoa > Chordata > Mammalia > Diprotodontia > Pseudocheiridae > Pseudocheirus > Pseudocheirus occidentalis. The sequence continues at coordinate 301,777,470 of CM053595.1, forward strand.
AGAAAGGTCCTCTATCTCCCAGTGATCAGATGCCTGCTGAGGGACCACCACATCTTAAGATTCTTCTTTTTCTCCTCCTGTTGCCAATCCCCATAGAATACAGGCAGAGAACCAATGCAAGATTTAAATAATATTTGAGACAATAATGGAAAAGATGTCACCAGGCAGTGCATGATTAATCACAAACTACTGTGTGCAGATGTTACTTCTGGGGGGTGGGGGATGAGGGTTCAGAGGAGCAAGAGCACTTCAGGTGATAGAGCTTGGGAAGGTTTCCATAAGAGCAAGAGGAGGAGGTAAGACTTGACTTTGGTGTCGAAAGACGGGGGAGATTCCAAAAGGGGAAGGGTAGACATGACAAGTGCAAGTTAAGACAGAGGCTGGTACAGGTATGACATATTTGTGGGATGGTGAGGAGACAAGCCTGCCAGGAGCAGAGGGTCCCTTAGAGGGCAAGAAGTGGGTGTGCAGTAGTGATTCACTCCATGATGAGAAGCTCCAGACGAAAGCAGGCCCCTGCCATCTCAGGTATGGGGAAAGGTCAAAGGAAAGGCAAGTAAGGAATCGTCCCCTAACACTCTTTCATTTTTTAACAAAGGAGACATATAAACAAGTGACCCAGGATGGGCACTGTATGACCATGCCAGGAAAAAAATGCCTACCCTGAACAACAAAGAAGAAGGCTCAAAGCAGAGCCGACTCTGAACAATAAGGCATTTGCATGATATTCAAAGAAACCTTAAGATAATGATAATCCTCATTTTGAGCCAAGATCGTCTGGCTTTGCACACCAAATGCTCTGCAGAGATAATGAATTCAGAAGGGAAGTCAAGTATGAGCACTTTTCAAGGCTCAGTGGCATGGAAAATCCTTTTGTGCACTTTTTAATTTTCTGTTTGTTTTTTTCTTAAGTCGCTGCCTAAGAAAACACACTCTGTTAAATGGCAGTGATGCCACAGGTGGGTGGAGAGGATGCCATCTCGCTGAACAGTAGCAAGAATAATTGTCTACACATAAACAGCGCTTGAGGCTTGCTAAGAAGCCCTATGAGAAAGGCAGTGTGTGGACTTTTAGTCCCAACGTAGAGACAAGGAAACATCATTACACAGCACATAGCAAGGCCATCAGTGTGACGCAGGACTTCCTGTTGCTAAAACAAAATTCCTCCCCCTATAGCTTCCTACCTCTCCTTGATTTCCCAGATGTTTTCTATTGACAGTGCTCAGTTACTCTGTTCTTAAACTCTGAAGCCCTGAGAAAATGGTCAGCTGGGATATGTGACTTCACCTCAAGTGAGATAGAGCCGGACATGTGAAATCCCAGAATACTGATCTGACTCCCGTTGACTCCCAAAGCAGATCAAAACCTCCTTGGCAATTTTCAGTCATGAAGAGCTGCCTGAAACAGTGAGAAGCTAAAGGATTCCGTTACATAGACAGGATGTTATAAAGGCGAGATTAGAACCCAGATGTTCCTGATTTTGAGACTGGTTCTCTACTATGCTACGCTGATATTTACTATCAGGAATGAGGGGATTTATTTCAGATATTTAGGCCTTAGAGTAACAATGATGATGGGTGACCTGAAGAAAAAATTTACCCTTTCTGGCCCTTCATTGCTTATTTATTGAATATCAGCGTCCTCCTCCTCTTCCTCCTCTTCCTCATCTTCATCTTAAGGACTGAACTAACATCTCCTATCCCCTGCTAATGAATAATTTACATGTATATAAGATATGTGAAGATAAAAATAAGATTTGACAATGGACTGACCCAAACCTACTTTTTTAACTTGTTATATAGCAATCCCCTTCATAGATTATACAGCCTAACTTTCTATGTTCCTCATTCACGGAATATTATCTCTGATCTTCCTGCCTTTGTACTTACTGTCCCTCATTCTGTCATGTCCAGCCCCATATTTTAACATTCCCCAGCTTCCTTCAATGGTCAGCTCAAATCATACTACCTAGATAAGGCCTTTCCTAATACAAACATCTGCTAAGGCCTTCCTCCCCATTAGTTGACTTTAACATGTATATATATATATATATATATATATATGTGTGTGTGTGTGTGTGTGTGTGTGTGTGTGTGTGCGCATGTATATAATATATATTTGCTTTAATATGTATGTATGTATTAACATATGTATGTGTGTGTGTATATGTATATATAACTTTTTTTATTTTGGAGGGGGAAGGGCAGGGCAATTAGGGTTAAGTGACTTGCCCAAAGTCACATGGCTAGTAAAGTGTTAAGTGTCTAAGGCCGGATTTGAACTCAGGTCCTCCTGACTCCAGGGCCAGTGCTCTATTCACTGCACCACCTATAGGCCCCAGGCTTTAATATATTTTTGTACAAGTTTCTATCTGTGTTTACTGTTTCCCTCGGCTAGATCGAAAGTTCTTTGATGGCAGAGAGTGTTTTACTTTGACCTTTGTGACACAGATAACCAGTGTATGGCAGACATTTAGATTCACAAATGTTTGAGAAATGCTTGATTGCTAACTGAAAGTAAAGCCCCCTGCTGACTCACAAGCTTTCCATGGCTCCCTGGTAAGAGACACATTTGTGGGCTGTAAAGATCATGTGTCCAACCCAAGATTTTCCCCATATACCTTCTCTTGCCTCAGAAACACAACTTTGCTTTCTCTTTACCTTTGGACCCCAAAATACTGATAAAATAAAAGAAATAAAGGAAAATGTGTAAATACCAAGAAGCTGCTTTCTCCTGCCCTAGGCCTCTTGGAGTAGACTTCCAAATCAGGGAGCCAACAGAGGTCTCTGAATACCATCCTAAAATATTAAGCCACAAAACAGCTCTTCAAAAGGTCTGGCTTTGTGTGGCTAATCACCACGTTAAGAGGTCACAGCAGACCTGATTAGATGCCTGTAATCCTCATGCTGCTTGTGAAGGGGACTTTGTGACCCAACAAGAAGCATTCTAAAAATGCAGAGCTAGACAGACAAACAGATATAAATATCTAGGAGCAGATGGCCTGGCTTACATTTCTTTTGTTGTATTCAGTTATTTTCCGTGTGTGTGTGTGTGTGTGTGTGTGTGTGTGTGTGTGTACGCACACCTGCAAGTTTCCTTTCCTCAGCTATCCTGCAGTGGTTTTGATAGTCTGAACAAGGGTTTTGTTTTAAGCCACACCACATACTTTCAATAAAACCACACATGGTCTTGCTTCCCACCCCCACCACATAGCATTAGAACATCTTGGGAAACATAATATGGTGGAAAGAGCTCCAGTTCCCAATTTAGGAAATTTGGGTCTTTGTCACTTTTGCTAATGACCTATCTCACCTCAGAGAATAGCCGCCATTTGTATAATACTTCAAGGCTTATAGAGTGCTTCATTTCACTGGAACTCAACAACAACCCTGGGTGGTTGAGGCTATTATGATCCCATTTTCCAGATGAGGAAATGGAGACTGGGAGAAGGAAAGTCATTCACACAGAGTCACAGAATAAGTAAATGTCTGAAGTAGGATTCAAATTCAATTCCCTTTGACTCCAGGTCCAACACTCTATCTACTGAGCCACCTGGCTACCATGATCTCCTCTTTTGGAGAGAAATCTTCTTAACAATAAGAGATATGCATATGTGGAATGAGATCTTGAGATCTTGAGATCTCCCTTTCATTTGAAGTCTTCAAGCAGAAGCTGATAATGCTTGCCAGCATTTGTGTAGAATTTTAACTTCATCAAGTTCTTTACATGTGTTTTTTACTTCATCAAGTGGTCTGTTTGATTCTCACAGCAACCACCTTGGGAGGTAGGTGCTACTGTTACCCCCACTTTACAGATCAGGAAACTGAGGAGAGGAGAGGTTAACTGAGTGGCCCAGGATGACATAGAAGTATTTAGGATATGAACTCAGATCCTTCTATCTCCAATTATTCACCTAGATGCCATTTATAAATAGTGCTCCTGTTTAATAGAGAGAAAGCAGACCTTGGAGCCAGGAAGACCTCTGATACAGCCTGGCTATGTGACTCTGAGAATTACTTAGCCTTCTAGGCTCTGAGAGCTTAGTGCTTAGTGCCTGTTTCTGAGGCCCTCTTGCAGAGGGTATAATGAATGTTGGTAGAGGCAGTGTCCTCACATAGGAGTATTAGTGAAATAACAGAGGTCCGAGTTTCATCCCTGATTGTCTCACTGTGTCTCTACCTACCACCATTGCAGCAAAACCTAGAAGACTGAGGTTTAGCTGTAGGAGACCCAGAAACCCAGAAGAGCCTAGGCTGAGAAGTTGTCTAGACAGCATGGCAGGGTGTTAAAATCAACAGAAAGCCTAGATTGGAACAGGGATCAATACTGGGCAGCTAGCCAAATTCAGTCAGGCACAACACAGAATGCCAAAATGTGGGATCTGACAGTGTAGACAACATGGAAGGTTATAGCCTAGAGTTCACATTGATGATATCCTATTCATTGCTATAATATTAGAAAAAAAAACAGCCAAAAAATAAGTGCTTCAGTATCTATTCTAAAATGGCAAGTAGGTGTTGCAGTGGGTACGGTGTTGGGCTTGGAATCAGGAAGACTCATCTTCCTGAGTTCAAATCTGACCTCAAACATTTACTATTTGCATGACCCTAGGCAAGTCACTTAACCCTGTCTGCCTCAGTTTCCTCTTTTGTAAAATGAGCAGGAGAAGGAAAAGGCAAACCACTCCAGTATCTCTGCCAAGAAAACCGCAAATGGGGACACAAAGAGTCGAACATAACTGAACAACAACAACAAAACAACAGGCTAGTTGTTGATGTCTTTATTATTGCTCATTGGATCCTCCTATCAGCTCTATCATATAGATGATATCATTTTTCTCTTTTATATATAAGAATAATAAGGCTGCACAGTGCAGCCTTATTGTCTAGGGTCACATAGTAAGTAACAGTCAGGATTCACTCAGGTCTTCCTGGTACCAAGTCTGTGCTCCATTCATTATGGCACAGTTGACAAAGAATCAGAGTGTTGGATCTAGGTCAGAGTCTTTTTTTTTGGAGGGGGGAAGGCAGGACAATTGCAGTTAAGTGACTTGCCCAAGAACACAGTAAGTGTTAAGTATCTGAGGCTGGATTTGAACTCAGGTCCTCCTTACTACAGAACCAGTGCTCTACTCACTGTTTCACCTAGCTACCTCCTATGTCAGAGTCTTGACTCTGAGGTTTCCTAGTCCTATGCCCTTAAACAAGTCACTTAGCTTCCTTGAGACTGAGTTCCTTATCTGTGAAATAAAGGGGTTGACCTAGATGACCTTTAGGTCCAATCCAGCTCCAAATCTAAAGGTGTCCTGGAGCAACTTTGAACTGGCTTTAAATTTGGGGGGTGAAGGAAATAAGCCAATAGTGCAAATCAGGGCTTGGTTTATTGTTTTCCTGGTGTCCTGCCCTTAGGGGTAACAATGGAGATTAAATGTAAAAGTGTGTCCTTAATCTATCTCTCTTCCTGGGATGATTGTTAAACATTTACCAGCATATCTTTGCCTAAATCTATGAGACAGTGCAAAGGAGACTCACTTGGAAAGGGCAAAACAGAAGGAAAAAAGAAGACAAGGTAGCTGGAAATCAAGGTGTTAGAAAGCACTTAGACTACTGAGAGGAGATATTCAGTGGTCTGTGGTTTGTAGCAAAGGTGGCAGCCCCACCCTGTCTGGCATTTTCAAGGACCTAAAGTTAGCCAAATATTAGATGTTCTTTCCTCCTCTCCTAGTGCTTAGCTATCACACAGTAGGAGGCACACAGTAGGTGTTTACTAAGTTTTGTTTACTGAGTGATGTTTATAATGAATGTGTCTTGATCCAAGTCTGTGAAAATAAGAGGAAGACACTGGCAAATACATTCACCAAAGATCAGAAAGGGGATATAGGAAAGGAGAAACCTATTATAGCATTATCTTTTGTTTAGCAAATGGTAGAATTGAAAAACTGGAAAGAAAAAAATAATTATAAGAATATATTTTATTCCAGTTAATTTATAAACTCAAAAAGCATTTATTAAGAACTATGAGCCAGCTACCATACTAAGCAATGAAAATACAAAGAAAGGCGAAAACGGTCCCTGCCCTCAAGGTAGTTACAACCAATGGTGGGATCTACTTATAGACAACAATGTGCAAACAAATCATGTGTGTGTGGGGGGGGGATATATGTACATACACATAGACATATGCAGACATACGCATCTATATATACATTTTTGTACACATGTGTGCATGTATCTATGTATTACTCTGTTCAGTCATTTTCAATCATGTTCTATTCTTCATGATCCTATTTGAGATTTTCTTGACAAAGATACTAGAGTGGTTTGCAATTTCCTTTTCCTATAAATATAGATCTAGATGTATACATATACATATATACATATACTTATATATGTATGTGTGTACGCACAAATATATACTTGTTTAGACAGACAGATGGATGGACAGATGGAAGGACAGATGGACGGACAGACGGATGGATAGGATAGGATGGATGGATGGATGGATGAATGGATGGATGGGTGGGTAGATAGATAGATAGATAGATAGATAGATAGATAGATAGATAGACAGATAGATGATCTCCAGAACTGGAGATAATCATAGAGGGAAGGTAACAAGTTCAAGGGGATCAGGAAACAGTTCTTGCAGAAACTTGCAATAAGTGAAGACAACGGGATATATAATAAACAATGATAGCCAGCATGTCTGTAGTATTTTAAGGTTTGCACAAAACTTAACAGATTTCATCTTAATTGATCTTCACAGAAGATCCAGTCTCAGGGGTAGATGTTATTACCACCATTATACAAATGAGGAAATTGAGGCTGACAGAGGGTATGTGACTTATCTAAGGTCACAGAGCTAAGAAGTGTCTAAGACAGGATTTGAATTCAAGTCTTCCAAATGCACTATCTAGCTGCCTCCTCAGGAGCCAAATGACCAAGAAAATAGCTCTGCTAACAGGTCCTGAACCCACTATCACTAGAATATGAAAGCAGACTTGCAGTAACCATCTGTCAGACACTGCTGAAAGGTTATGTGCTTCAGATACCAGTTGAACTACATGACTTCTGAGGGATTTTTTTCCCTTCTGGGAAAAAGGAGTTTACTCTTTGCTTCATTTGTCTGCTAAATGGAGAGAGATAATATTGGATTTCAAAAGGTTAATAAATAAGGATAGCTGCCATCTATGCTCTGCTTTGTTTTTTGAAAACATCTGTTATCTCCTTTGGTCTTTGAAGCGCACCTGTGAGGCAGGTAGTTCATGTGCTGAAAGCATTTTCATTCTTCCTCCTTTCATAAGGATCCATCATGGGCAAAAAAAAAAAATACCAATATGAAGTTATTCTTGTATAGATATTGACTAATGGACCTGGATAACTGTTTTATTTTCTTTTTCTTATTTTTTCCTGATTCCCAATGTGCTGAAATTTTCCATTAAGTATAGCATGAACAGCTCTCCTAGGCTTACTAATGTTAGTGCCCAGAGAGAACCAGGATCTTCCTCAGATGTTCCCAAACCAACTAGTTCGAAATGGCAGTGGGGAATGCCCTGGAATTGCTGGGTTGAATTGGTTAGATTTGATTTCTTAGGGTGAGGGAGAAGACAGAGGGAAAAGGCCAGAATAGGAACCCAGACTAAGTGAAATAAATGAAAGCAATGCAGAACAAAAATGAAAATGGAATTTTCCATTGATTCAATCATAGTAAAAGGAATAATAAGCCAAGTTCAGTATTTTCATTAAGCTCTATCTATCTCCATCTCTCTCTCTCTTTCCTCTGTCTGTCTGTCTCTCTGTCTGTCTGTCTGTCTCTCTCTCCCCCTTTCTCTACATCTGTCTGTTGTCTCTCTGTCTCTTTCCCCCCTCTTCTCTTTCTCTATGTCTGTCTCTCTGTCTCTCTGTCTCTCTCCCCCCCTTTCTCTATGTCTGTCTGTCTGTCTCTATAGCTCTGTCTCTTTCTCTCCAATGTCATCAATATTAGCCGGAGCTCTTTTTCCTCATGTCTGGTAGCTGTTCCCTCCCGAAGCAGAGCCCTCCAGGATGTGTTTGTATCTCTCCTCTGGCTCTGCTCCTTGAGTGAAAGCCCTGCAGCCTCTTCCCTGGTGGCCTGGGTCTCAGTTGCAATGCTGCTACCCTGCTCCATCTAGTGGGGTCTGTGTAGAATGAAGGGAAACAAATCAATACCCAACTTAGAAGCCAAATAAAGGCAGTTTGGCAATGGAAGAGCTTGATCCTGGCTGCTTTGGAGGCCAGATTTCCAAAGCAGAACAGCTTCTGGAGAGATAGGACTTCACTCTGAAGTCAGCTCCAACTTTATGCACTAATCAAAAAAGACAGAATGATCTCTGTACATGTGGTTGCTCAGCCTTGGAAGGTACAGCATGGCTGCAGGGGGCTGGCACCTTTGATTCGTCTCTTGGGAAGCTCAAGGAAAATGCAGACAGGCTGGGTTCTTTTTAAGGTTCAAAGCACAAAACAAAAGATTTGTGACTCTAAACATGTTGCGGGAGAGAGATAAATTGGAGCAGGGCCCTCCCAGCTCCACCACATGATCCTAAGCACGCCAGACTGGTCAATAAAGTATTTAAGCCCCAAGTGCCATGTGGGCTGTCACAGATGAAATTCTGAAAGTCTTTTATGGTGTAACAAGGTCTTTAATTATAATACTGGGCTCTGGATCACATGCACATTGAGCAAAGAACAGGAATTATGACACAGAGAAGATCCTTGGGTGTAATGAATGACTTCGGAGTGCTGTCTCCACAAGGGAAAACACTCACATCTTGAGCTGTATAAATATTTACATGGAGGAGTGTGTGAAGTGGATATTAATGGACCACCATCTCCCTCACTGACCTCTCCTTTGCCCCCAAGTTGCCATGTTGTTGTTTTTGTTTTTTATAGGATGCAACAAGTTGGTTGGATTTTCAGTGACTGCATTCCATGCATTTGGGTTAAAAGGTCCTTACAATTGTCTCTTTCTCACCCTATAAAACTTCCTAAGGCTTAGTGCTCTCATGGAGGAGGAATTATAGCACTGTCTCCCCTCTTTGGGCAGGATAATGATGACTTGATGTACCAGTGACATCTTATACGGGAAGCAAGTAGTGTCACTGTCTGACAGCATTGTAACTATGTTTCCTTGCCATGCTAGCAAAAATTAGGGTGTGTGTGTGTGTGTGTGTGTGTGTGTGTGTGTGTGTGTGTGAGAGAGAGAGAGAGAGAGAGAGAGAGAGAGGAGAGAGACAGGGATAGAGACACAGACAGAAAGAAAGACAGACAGAAAAAGAGAAAAACAGAGACAGAGACAGAAGAGAGACACAGACCAACAGGCAGACAGAGAGACAGAAAGAGAGAGAGAGAAAGAGAGAGAGAGAGAGAAAGAGAGAGAGAGAGAAAGAGAGAAAGAGAGAGAGAGAGAGAGAGAGAAGTGAGGGAAGGAGGGAGGGAAGTAGGGAGGTGTGGCCCTTGCAGCATAGTGGGAGATAAACACACAGGTGTAACCAGAAGGTCACATCCCATTTCGTATCCTGTCTAACCTTCACATACTCTGGGTTTGAGAGAAAGGAGTCAAACCCCATTTGAGAATTGTAATGGTGATAGAATGAAGGCGGCTTTGGCTATTTGGGGACGGGGGGGGGCAAGTTACACAGAATGGCATCATGGAAGGTGGTAAGACAAGTACAGGGCCAGCAAGCTCCTGAGGACAGAGTTTGCCCCCTCTCCACATCAGCCCCCAGGAGGAAAGCTTCCTTTGCCCCAGGTTAGTTTCAGTTCAGGTGTCTGCATAGCATCATTGTTTTATAATAAATGTACTAGTAGGCATTGGAGAAAGAAAGGAAGATATGGTATTTAAAACCAGTGGGATTTCACTACAATGCTGTCCTCCGGCTTATACGATGAGACAGCGTTTCAGATGACCCCTCTGTATAACAAGGTGCTCTTTGGACATCCTCAATGAAATACAGCACATGGGGGGCAGTAACAAAACAAGACAATGTCAAGAGAAACGAAGGTTGGGAACTTCATAGGGAATAAAGCATATCAAAGAACCTGGTCAGGCAACATTAATACAGAGATGGTGCATAAGTATCTGAAGCCTGGGTGGCACATAAGAGTCCCAGAGGCAAGGAGCAGGTCACTGCTACCTTCATACTTCAACATTTCAGTTAATATGTATGAGCCTACCAATGTGAGACCTTCCTCTAATGGAACAGATTGTTTCCCATCCTCACCCCTTCATCTCAAGTTTTTTTCATCCATATCCTCCCATAAATCCCTGTCAAGGCATTCAGACAACATGCTGATGGCTTTCATGTGTCCCTTCTGTGTCTAAACCTATGATCCTACCTAGACCTAGAACTGAATGAATACCAAGTGAGTGTGCAGACTGTCCATCAATTGTATCCTGCTCATGGTTTGGAAAAACCTCCATGGAGCCATTTAGGGTAGTGGTTAGAGCTCTGGGCATGGAATCAGGAAGACATGGGCTCAAATCTGTCCCAAGAGACTCATTAGTGTCTTAGGTAAGCCACTTAACCTCTCTGGTACTTGGTTTCCTCATTTGTAAAATAAGTTATTGTGGGATTTCGTCCAGCTCTTTGTGACCTTATGGACCATATTGTCCATAGGATTTTCTTGGCAAAGATGCTAGAGTAATATTTCTTCAGTGGATTAAGGCAAAAAAGGATAAATGATTGCTACCAAGTGTCTGAGACCAGATTTGAATTCAGTTCTTCCTGACTCCAGGCCCAGGACTCTATCTATTGGGTCATCTAGATGCTTAAAAGTAAGAGGATTGGCCTACACGACCTCTGAGACCCCCCCAAAGTTTTAAATCTTTACTCCCATTGTCTATTCTTGTCATAGAGTTCTAAACGAATATCCCTTCCATGGTTTCTTAAACACAAATCTTTGTTGATCTTATCTGTCCACTTAAACTCAACATCATAACTATTCTTCTCTTCTTCTTCATCATTGTTTTCATCACCAGGGTCATTATCACCTGCATCATTGTCAGTATCATGATTCCCATCCCCATCATCAGAGCTGCCAAGTATGTAACATTTTAGAGTTTGGAAAAGGTCTTCTCTACTGTCAGATCAGATTCTCACAATGACCATGTGTAGTGCATTGGTACACACACGGGAATAAAAAGGTTACAAATAAATATAAAGACCTCAGAGATCTGCATAGACAAGATTGAACAGGCAGGTAAATGCACCAGGTAAGAGAAAAGATGTAAAGTCCTTAATGGTAGGGACTGTATCTCCTGTGCCTAGTGCCTTGCCTTGAATACAAGGCTAGGAACTGGTCCTGAGATTGTATGGACATAAGGGTAAGGAGATTCCCTTTTACCAATGCAAGAAACTAACCTCTCTGAAACAGTTGACTGGTACATAAGCAAGTGTGAATGACTTGGCTAGCATCTCATAGTCTGTACATGGCACAGGGAAGACTTGAACATTCCTGGCTTGGGGGTCAGCTTTCTAGTCAGTCTACCATGCTTTTCTTTGGACACATTTGATGAATTGTAAATGCTTATTGGATTGGATTGGAATACACAACCCAGACTGGGAGCCTGAGGAACACAGGATGATGAATCACAGAATGACTACATAATATAAGGAAGAACTTAGGATCACAGAACCTGGGAAGGAGGAATAGGGATAGAAGAAACAGAGAAGCTGAGTAAGAGGGATCCACGGTGAGGTCAACATAAATAGGAAATGGGGACTGTATAGACAAGACACCAGAAGTAGCTTGGGAAGCACAGCTATAGATTCTATTTCTACAGCATCATTTGTTTGCTCTCTGCCCTGGTTTTTCAGTTTCCTACTTAGTGAGAAGAGACATAGGCAGACAAGTGGGCAGAAGCAGGGCACCCTGGGTACAGGTGATTCTAAAAGGCCTTAGTCTTTGGGGAGTTCTGGTATGAAATTCATTTGGAAGTTCTGCAAGATGACGACACCTTATTATACTACATTTCTTGACTTTTTTTTCTGAATAGCACATAAATTGATCCCTCCCTTTTAGCCCCTCTCTTTTTCATTCTTTTATCTTTTTTCCTTCTCTTCCCTTCTCTCTCCCACACTAATAAAGAAGATTCCATTTCAAGTGAAAGCATGTAAGAAAATAATAAGATGTGGCCTTGAACTCTTCTTTTACAAACTGAGGGGGTTGATATATAGAATGTGCGTAGAGTGTCTGCCACTGTTCCTGCACCCACAGATTCTGTTTACCCTTCTTGGTTTCAAGGGAGAGTTGAATTGTGATCCTTTGTGTGTGGTTTGGGGGGTGGAGGAAGGGGGAACTCAGAAATTGTTATTATTTCAAAACAAAAGGCATCAAGAAAACTTTTTCCGGGGGCTAGACTAGATGATACTGACTGTCCTTCCTAGTTTGAACAGTTTATGTGCTCATTCTAGGAGACTGATCAATAGGAGAAATGTGGGAGTAAAAAGTCCAAGTTGGACCACTGAGTTATGAGTTGGTTGAAGGAGGACTCTGATCTACCAATCTAGGAAAATTATCAAGCTTAGGGAAAAGTAAGGCCTTTATTTCAATCTTTCAGCCACTTGACTTGATGTAATCTGTCTACTGACCAGACTAGGTCTGAAGGGTTGCGTCAATATTAAATTTACTAGCTGGTCTGGTTGATGTGGGGAGGGGAAAGAATGGATTTCCCTTAGCAGAGTTGGAACAAGCATTGGGTAGGGAGGACATTGTAACCAGGTGCCATCTTGGGGAAGCACTTACTGGGAGGGCAACCCCCAGTGGATCCTTTTCATGGCAACTCCAGTCTCTGTTCTGAATCTTGAGGTCCCTGAAGAAACAGGGGTAGGGGAAGAGGCAAGTATACTTCTGGGATTTCTAGGGGAATGGGCCTCGTCTACTAATCTGCTCTAGCAATGGGATTTTGCCTTATACAATGCCAGACCCTACCCTGCCAACCATTCTGATCATCATTCTCCCTTTACATATGGGACTGCCCTTGTTAACCCTTCCTACCTCCCCCCGAGTGAGCCTCAAATTCATCATTATTTTGTCCTGGAAGGCCTTCTCCATTTTAGGAGTTCTGTCTAAAAGGTCTCTGCCATGAGCCACCCACTCAAGACCTCAATTCTCCAAATAAATTCCTGTAGAGGCCATCCTGCCCTGTTTTCAACATCTATGGACTTTGCCAATGATCTATTTATGTAACAAACAATTTCAGTACTGAGGCCCTGCTGGGTGAGGTGGTAGGAAGAGCTTATAAAATACCATGCCTGATGTCCCTTTCATGTTGGACAACAGAGGCGATCTGGATATACACCTATTGGTGCTGTTCTTAAAAGCCTTACACAACACAGACATACCATGGATTTTCAGAGAGCTTGGCTTGGTGCTTTCAAAAGATAAAGGCCTTCCCTACTCTCTTTGCCTATCTGAATCCTCCCCACTGTTACCAGATGAAGTATAATCCTGCTTCTGTGCCTAAGAGGAAACATGGGTCAGGAACTTACAGGATAATGGGTTTAGAGTTAGAAGACACCTCCAGTATCTTCTAACCCAGCCTCTTTCTTTTGCTAATGGGTAAACTGAGGCCAATGTTGAGGAAAAGATTGACTCAGTATCACATAGACAATAAACGTCTGAGGCAGGATTTGATTTCAGGTCTGCTCAACCCTAATTTCAGTCATCTTTCCACTATAAGCACTGAATTGAGAATCAGAAAACCTGGGTTCAAGTCCCAGCTCTTCCACTTGCTTCCCGTGGGGCATTTTACCTCCCTAAGCCTCAGTCTCCTGCTCTGTAAAACAAAATTAGACGAAATGACCTCTGAAGTCATGCCAAAATCTAAATCTCTGCTGTCCTTCCACCTCCTCTGGATCCCTTTCTTCTCCTGTGGATTTCTCTGTCCATACTCCAAGAACCTCGAGGGCAAGAATCACTAGACCATAGCTTTAGAGTTGGAAAAGACCTCATCAGCAACCTAGTCCAATGTCTCATTTTACAGATGAAGTAACTGAGGCCCAGAGAGGCCAAGTGACTCGGACCATGGGTTCATACAGGAGCCTATGGCAGGCACCTCAGAGGCCATCCAGTGCAGTTTTCTCATTTTACAGATGAGGGAGACCACGGTCACACAGGTAGTATAATTCAAATGTAGGATTTGACTCCATATTTTCTGATTTCCAAACTATAGTTCTTTGTATCATTGTATCACACTTTCCCTTAATAATTATTCTCAGGGGAAGCTAGGTGGCACAGTGAATAGAGCACTGGCCCTGGAGTCAGGAGGACCTGAGTTCAAATCCGACCTCAGATACTTGACACTTACTAGCTGTGTGACCTTTGGCAAGTCACTTAACCCCAATTGCCCTCAAAAAAAAATCATTATTCTCAAATAGTCAGGCTGGAGTCAGGCAACAAACAGTTATTAAGCAAATTTGCAAAACATTTTCTTTGCTTCTATGTCATGCGAGCTTCCACAAAGCCCTGTAAGGTGGGTACTAGAGGCATTGAGTCTCCTGTTTTACAGATGAGGAAACAGACCTAGAAAGATGGAGTAATCACATTGCTGAGAACCATCAGAGGCAGGATCTGAAGCCAGGTCTTTTGTCCTAACTTTATGTCTAGCACTGAATCTGCTCTGCCACAATGTCTCCCCAGGCAAGGAAATGGGAGCTTAATTAGAACATGTCAGTGATTTACCTACAACCTCCCCTCCCCTACACATAGACACACTCACTCACACACACATACACACACACACACACACACACACACACACACACACACACACCCCTGAGGTATGGCATAAGTTCAGATCCAGGTCTCTTAGTTTTTCTCCACCCTTCCATCCAGCCTGTTAATATTCTTTATAAAGAACATTTGCTCACATGGCCAGCTCTTTGTCATTAAAAACCAAACATCATGCAACCATCAAATATCTGTACAAAAGGGAGGTGTGAAATGGGATTTGAGATTCAATTATCCCCTATGTAGAAATCACAATCCTGGAGCCAACTAAACGGAAAAGTGCAAAATTGGCACTGTTATCATACTCAACATCTTTCCCTGCTGTGAAATGGCTCCTAAATTCCCTCTTAATCACACATTTTAATAACAATTAACTTCCACAGTGAATAAGAATTTGGTTACATCTTGCGAGTTCTGTGGGGTCGGCTGGACCACAGACAGTTCATGCTCACAACCACTAGGTGGCCTTGACTTAGTGCTTGGATTCTGAGCAGAATTTTAAATATGCAGAGAACAGGTCTTTTCCAAGTTTGGGTTTTAAACTGTGTTCTCCCAACATTGAAGTACTGCTAACCAAAGCCTTACCTAGACATGTAAATATTTTTATGTGGGGCAAAAACAGGGGGAAATGAAAACACCCGCATCATATAGCTATTAAGTGGTGGAGCTGGGGTTTGACCCTAAGTTCTCTGATCCCAAAGCCATCTCTATCAATAATAGCATATCACAATGTCTTATTTTACCAGTCTTAAAACTGAAGCTGAGAAAGTCGCATTGGTTTTCCTGGAGATGCACAACTATTAAGTGGACAAGCCAAGATGCTAGCTACCTTCAAGAGTGTAAGAGGTTTTCAGTTACTAGAGAACTTCAGCTTGCCCTGCTTGACTCTAAGGGGAGAAGAGAGAGAAAAGAATGGGCTTTGCAGTGATGTAGATTTAGGCTTGAGGTAAGAAAAGACTCTTCAATACATAGATCTATATTAAAATGTAATGGGCTGTTTTGGGGGGTAATGATCAATACCTTCGTGAAAAATATCTGCCATGCCCAGAATGCATTTCCTCCTACTCTCTGTCTCATTGAATCTCCTTCTCTAAGAAGGTGGTCAGATACCATCTGCATGAATCCATTCTTTACACTCACCCCCGCAACTGCTAATGCCTTTTCCCCTTAACTACTTGAGTCTTAACTAATTGTATTGATTTTGGATTTATTCTATATATCCGCTATATGGATGTGTTATTTTCCCCAATGGAATGTAATCCCCTTAAAAGCAGGATCTGTTCTTTTTTTTTTAATCTGTTCTCCCTAGCATGCAGTACAGTTCTTCACACTTATTATATGATATTGCAATCAAATGATCGATTCATTTGTGCTTACTCAAATTCTTTAAGGAAATCCTGGGTGATTATCTTTCCAATATGTTAAAGATGAGATTATTCCTCAGCTATGATTCTCTTTCTTTCTTTGTTTCTTTCTTTCTTTCTTTGTTTCTTTCTTTCTTTCTTTCTTTCTTTCTTTCTTTCTTTCTCTCTCCATCTCTCTCTCTTATCCTTCCTTCCTTCCTTCCTTCCTTGCTTCCTTCCTTTCTTCCTTCCTTCCTTTCTTTTGGAGGGGGGAAGGTAGGGCAATTGAGGTAAAGTGACTTGCCCAAGGTCACATGGCTAGTTTTTTGTGTTGAGTGTTTGAGGCTGGATTTGAACTCAGGTCATCCTAACTCCAGGGCCAGTACTCTATTCACTGTGCCACCTAGCTGCCCCCCTCAGCTATGATTCTAACTAAAGATTCTTACCTAAAATTGAGTCTTGGTATTAAATTCTATACAATGGAGAGATACCAGAAAAGGACTTTCAGAGGATAAATTGGAAGGATATGTTTAAAAATGAAATAGGGAAACCAGCTTAGCAGCAAGAAAGCCAGACTGGATATCAGTTGTTAAAACATACATTTACACTGTCCTTTTGGTCCAATTGCTGAGGGAGAGGGGGCCATTACTGCTGTCAAAAAAGGCAGCTGGGAATCTAGCTAGATATCTTGGAACAGTCCCTTCCTTACTGACATCCTTGGCAGCTCTGTTCTCCTCATCCTGGCTTTTACTTTTAGAACTGGTTTCTTAAAGTTACTTGATGGCAAAATACATAGAGTTCCAGACTTGAAGTTAGGAAGACCTGAGTTGGAATCTTTTCTCATATACTTGCTGAGTGGCCCTGATCAAGTCATTTAACTTCTCTTACTTTCCTCTTCTTTATAATGGAGCTAATCATAACATTTACCTTATTGAGTGATCAGGAGGATTAAAAGATAAAACGTGTGTAAAGTGTTTTGCTATTATTACATATAAATTTCTGACTTTGGGTCATTTGGTAGTGTTCTCATTTAAATGCCACTTAAGAAACTAAATTCTGAGAATTACCTGAATCTCTCTGTACATCTGGTACCTAATGTAGGCTTGGCACACAGTAGGCACTTAATAAACGCAGATTAACTCACAGCCTTTGAAAAGTAGGAAACATGTTTTGTTTTGTTTTAATCAAGCGGCTCTTTTTCACACAACCTAGTACTGTCAGGAATCATTTTGTGTTTCTATAAAGAAAGCCCAGGGACCACTGGCTGCTCCCCAATCAGGACATCATTCTGCCTGAACCTGCTACCCCAGCTTTTCTGCAATGTCTGATTTGCATGGGCATCTCCCCATCTTTTTTCATCCACATCTTACTTGGCAACTGAAAAGCCATGACAGTTTGTAGCAAACCCTTGTCAAGACCAGATGAGTCCTAATTAATCCATTACAATTCTTGTGCTATCAATCTCAGAATAATGTTCTCAGAATCCAAGTCCATCATCAGCTGAAAAAACAAATATTAGAGATAGAAGGTATGTTAGAGTCACCTTCACTGCCCATTATTCAGACATCCTGACTGACCTCCTACTGACTCTTGGATTAAGTATAGAATGCACAATTTGGAATTTAAAGCTATCAACAACCCAGCTTCCATGCACATTTCCCATTTTAGTTCATATTAAAGGTAGCTTGGTGGTGCAGTGGGTAGTATGCTTGACTGAGAGATCTGAGTTCAAATACTTCTTTAGACACTTACTAGCTCTCTGACCCTATACGAGTCACTTAATATCTCTCAGACTCAGTTTCTTCATATGTAAAATAAATATACTATTGGCTCCTACCACAACCTCACAGAATAGTTGTGAAGATTAAAAGATACAGATAGATAGCTAGAGAGAGAGAGAGAGAGAGACAGAGAGAGAAAGAGAGAGAGAGAGAGAGAGAGAGAGAAAGAGAGGATAGATACAGACAGACAGACAGGTAGATAGATAGATAGATAGATAGATAGATAGATAGATAGATAGATAGATAGATGGATGACAGATAGATAAAGATATAGATATGTGTAACCCTTGGTCAAATATTAGCTATATAAATATGGCTATTATCATTCTTTTACCCCTTGCACACTCCATTCCAATAGTTGACCAAGAGATATTCCCTGAATACAATGTTCCATCTCTTGCCCAAGATCCTTCCCTTTATCACTCCCTCCTACTAATGTGTAAATATGATATTACTTACAGCCCCTTACATTTATCTAGCACCTAATACTTTTAACAAATGCTTTTATAATTAGTATTTCACTTCAAAGAAGAGGAAAATAAGGCATAGAATAGTTATGGGACTAGTACAAAATCACATAGTCAATTAGTAACAGAGTTTAGAATTGAAATCCAATTGTTCCACTCTCGCCCCACTGCCTTTTTTCACAATATGATACTACCTTCCTTCCTGGGCTTCTCAGAGTCAAATCTCTTCCCCAGAGGACACAGAGAATTTGGTTGACTCTCTTATCAATGATCCATACAGGCCACATGCAGCGAATGTTCAGTCTTCTGAGGGCCAGTGTCCCACTTGCTTCCCCCCACCCCCTTCCTTCTCTTTTCCCAATGCCTCTCTACCCAACATTAGGCACTTTCACTACTCATTAAGCCCATAACTGTGCTGGAATCAGGGGAACAAAATGAAAAGAGGAAGCAACTATAGCATTGGTAGGAGCATTGTGAAATGAAACTAATGTTCTGAGTTTCTGAGCACATTCTGAGCTAGAATCTGGGTGGTAACAATAGGTGGCCCAGATCTCCTTTGCAATGGCATACAACTGCTGAGTGCACACATCTCCCTGATCTGTGCCTCAGTGAATATTAACAATCAGAGGATGAGTTCTTTATTACCTCACCACATCTTTGGACAGTGGGAAAGCTCAGTCTCTGGGACTTGAACATCATTCAGTATAGTCTCATTTCACTCTGAAATTCTGCAGTTCTGTAAAGAGAGACAGACACGCTACCACTTTCTAACATTTTGTCTCTGTCCAAGTTACTCCATTTCTCCAACCACGGTTACTTGTCTCTAAAATGAGGAGTTAGACTCAATAATACCAAAAGGCCATGCCAGTTCTAAATAGAATGACCCTCAGACTGGGCAATTTAGGCCCTAATTAATGATGAAATACTGTGAGCTGTGCTTCAGTAGGCGACCAGGAAGCTATCTGATTGACTAAGATTGAGCCGGGACACAAGGATGAGTCAAAGAGCTTAATTCAGGAAGACCAAACAGAAAACTTCTAAGACCAGGTTTGGGAATATATTGGTATAGAAATTATGTCTATCTATGTCTTACATGAGAATTAGGGAAAACTAAAATCTTTACTTAACCAATCAATAAGACTATACTAAAGACCTATTTTATGCCAGGCACTGTTAAAGGCACTGTGAATATGAAGACAAAAAAAAAAAAAGGAAATAAACTCTCCCCTCAAAGAGCTCTGTCTCTCCTCCTCTGTTTGTCTCTCCACCTCTGTTTGTCTCTCTGCCTGCCTATTGGAATGGCAAGCAAAGACATACTTAGCACCTTGTTTCAGTTGAAGTGTCTTTAATCCTTGCCAGTGATAAAATCAAGTCTTTGCTAAAAAACAGAATCTTTGAATCCCACTTGCCAAAGACAGGAACAAGGACATAAGAAGTGGGCAGAACAGGGAGGAGCTAAAGACCTTATAAAAAGTTGAGCATATCTGGGACAGAGCAGAGTTGAGAAGGGGAAAACTTGTGGTGTCCAGTACTCTATTTGTATGTTCTGTCTGTATCGATTTGTGTTTGTGATACATTGTACAGAATACTTGGGATCTTACCGGAAGCCCTGAAAGATTTTCTTATTGTCTGTATACAGAAATCCTGGAGGAAGATTTCTGATGTCCTGGGTCTATACTGATGATTTGTCCTGAGTTCTCTAATCTTGTTTTTGGGTCTGTGTTGATTTCACAGGCAGATAGTGAATTGATGATGGTGCCGGCAATGTGTAGGAATGTTGTTTTGGCTCTGTTAAGCTATGTCTTCCCAGAAAGAGAAACTTCAAAGGACTTCATGTAGAATGGACACTGTGAGTTTCAATATGGAATAAGAGTTGGATGAGAAGCCAAGAGCTGCCTGCCTGTGAATCCAGGTAACAGTTAGGTAAATTCAGGCAAGAAGGGACCCATGGAAGAGGAACCATGTGTATCAGCAAGCACCCTAGCATACCCAGGGTGGCTGCTAGTGCAGGTTCTTAGATCTGTTTTTCTAAAGGAAAGCAATTCAAAATGGGTTAACAATCTTCTTTAATGAAACAAATATATCATTTACCTAGTTCAGGGGGAAAAGTCAGCACCCTGAACTCCAGAGAATAAAAACCCAAGTCACAAGCACAAGTTACAAGCAGACCAAGAAACACATCAGCAAATGGACTTCCAACCATCTGACCATCACATCCATTACCCATTCAAGTTACCAGAGAGGGAAGCATCAACATCTGGGGTTTTCAAAGTGGTGGTCGGGGGGGGAGGGGGCGCTCAACGGCTTCTCAGAGTCTCATCTGGTCAAATCATACAACCCATCTCAAAGTGAGCCCCAAAACAAACCTCACATCAGGGCATGTATATATAGGCTTCTCCTGGGTCAGAGAATGTTACAGGCCTCTTGACCCACTGTCCAATTACAAAGTAACAAGGTGTGGCCATTTCCAAAAAACAAGCCTCTCACCACAGACTCCACGTGACCACATTCAGCCTATTATGGGGCAGAGTATACTTTCAAATCAGGGAAGATTCTTGGAGCCACTTAAGCAAACGGACTAGGAGCAGGAAAGAGCTTCAGATTCCCATTACACCATGGAATTTGGGAACCAGCCTCAAGTCAAGATGAAAAGACCTCTCCGTGGGTACTTGGTTCTGACTGAGAAAGTCGTGACATCCTGTGGCCTTTGGGTGGGAAAATTTTGTACTTTGTACCTTGTATCCCTTAATGATGATTGGAAACTAATTTCCGATCAAGAAGAAAGAAGACTTTTTGGCAGAGAGATTATGACAATGTGACCTAGAGGCAGGAAAACTTTGATCTTTGTACTTTGTGTCCTTTAAGGAGGCTTGCTCCTTAAGGATCTTTGAGTTAAAGACTTACTGAATGATATCTTTTGTTTAAAACTATGTGGTCACTTTAGTGATAAGTTGTTATGTTATATCATTGTGAATGCTGTACTTTGGTTTCTGTTTTGCCTTAGTTTACTGCTGAATAAATAGAGAGCTCAATATACTATGTGATCAGAACATTAACGCTATTCACAGCAGCAGTCCTGTGGAAACCTATTCATGCTTGACATTACACTTTCTGTCTGTCTGTCCGTCTCCATATATGTGTATATGTGTATGGCCTGCTCACAGTCACACATATTAACTAAATACAGTTGAGAGTAAAATCCAAGCAACATATACACACAGATATGTGTGTATACATATATGTGCATATATACATATTTATAGGTATAAAAACATGGTAAATTGGAAAAGGGAGGAGTTAATCTCATAGATGGTGCTTGAGTTCATTTTTAAAGGAAATTAAATAGTATTTCTTAGAACTGTGGTAAGAGCACTCAAATGAGAGTAATACTTCTTGAATTCAAATGTGGACTCTTTTAGTTATTACCTACGTGATATTAGTTTAGTGAATTCACCCCTCTGGGCCTCGGTCATTTCATCTGTAAAATATGAGAGAATTGGACTCCATTTCTCCTAAGATCCATTCCCGCTCCAGATCAACAATTCTAAGATCTTCAGCCATAATGAGGTCTCCAGAAGTAATGCTCAATAGAATAATCCAGAAATGTAGAACCACCTGATCTAAGGAAGATATTAGCTTTCATTTGGATTTAGATTTACTTTTTCCTGATATGATATTTCTGATCATCTGCATGACCCTTTTCCAGATTTAAACCTATAATCCTATGACTGTGATCTCTTTTCTGAATAGAGAGCCCCTATAAAAGCTCACCCACTTAGTTTAGTGTTTAGAGATAGAGGGACACAGACGACAAAGTAGAGTTTCCAGTTACGCCAATGGCAATCAAAAACTGTGAAGACAGAGTGGTATTGACTAAGATAGATCTCAGTTGAGGGAGTCATGGAGACTTAAGGCCTAAAGAGATCCAGAAAGACCAGGACCTCAGAAAGCAGTTCAATCAGGAAAACTGTGTAAGTTGGAAAAGGGGAGATGTTGGCACCAAAAGCTTCGATAATAAACTCAAGGTCACACAGGTAGTAAATGATAAAGAAGGCTTCAAACTATGGTCTTGGGATGCCAGTGTTCTTGGCAGATTCCTTGAATTTAGGCCAGAAATAGGAGCCATCATTTAGCTGTACCCAAATGTTTTAAAATGACTTTATATAAATGATCACATTCACTTTCAAACAACCCTGTGAGGCAGTTATCATCCCTATGCTATGGAAACACTTAAAAACAGTATAATGACCTGAGAGAGGGCAGCATAACCCTTCCTTTCTGTTGGGATAAATAAAGTCTTCACAAAGGTGGTTCTGTGATTATAAGATGGGTTACAACAGACAGAGATACGAGAGGTGACATTGCAGGTCTAGCCAGACACTTGGGAACAAGCGTGACATGGTTGCAGAAATTTAATTGGTTTGGTTTGGCTGGAGCATCTGGTACAATGGGTAATGTGATACAGGACTGGGAAAGTGGTGTAGGCACAACTTTGAGGGCCCTTGAATTCCAGACTAAGGAGCTCAGACTTTATTTGGTAGACAGCAGGGAACAATTTTCAGGGAAGTTAGGTGGAACAATGGATAGAGAAATGGGCTTAGCATCAGGAAAACTCATCTTCTGGAGTTCACATCTGACTTCAGACAATATCTGTGTGACCCTGGGCAAGTCACTTAACCCTATTTGACTCAGTTTCTTCAACTTTAAAATAAGATGGAGAAGAAAGTGGCAAACCGCTTCAGTATCTTTCCCAAGAAAACCCCAAATGGGGACATGAAGAGTCAAAGATGACTGAAAAAAAATTACTGAACAAACAAACAAACAAACAAAAAAACAGAGGAATCATTTAAAATGGAAGAGTCAGAGGTTTCCAAAAAGAGTCTTAACTTTGCTGTGAAGTATACAATGTGGAGGAATGGAAAGAATCTAGTGTGTGGTGCCAGAAGACTTGGGTTTGAATCTGGAATTTGCTTTTTACTACCTGTGTGACCTAAAGGAGGCAATCTGATCCCTCCAGGCCTCAGTTTCCACATTTACAAAAGGAGAAAGTTGGACTAGGTGACAACTGAAATGACAACTAAGGTCCCTTCTAATTATATATATGAGATGCTGAGATGATTCAAGTCCAAGGTGATCTGGCCGAGAAAACAGTGAGTCATTTATTTTGAGGTCTAAACACAGCGCAAATAGGGCTATTATAGAAATGAGTTAATATGATTTTATAAACTTAGGATTTGTAAAATGTAAATCCAATGCAAATTTATGTAAATACACACATGGAGAAAAATAGGGAATTTTATCTACATTTAGAGGGGGAAATCCAGTTGCCTTATCCTTCTAGAAATACCCTAAGCTACTGTACTGCTTTATCCAGAGTTCCCGAAAACCCTTTCCTCTCTCCTTGATGACCAACCAAAAACAGAGTCATGATAGAGGACAAAAGACAGCCATTCTCCTGAGCTCTCTCCCAAACCCCTTGTAATACCTTTCTATAATGCTATAAAATAATTCCTAAAGTTGCAGAACCGAAAAAAGAATAGGGTGAAATAATTTTCCAGCTAAAGATGGTCAAAAAGGGTCACCAGGAAAGTTCTGTCACACCTCGGTGAGAGTGGAGCACAGTCCAGCCCAGGCCATGTCAGCATTAGCCCCAACCCAAGCAAACCAGCAGCAGGCCTGTGGAGCCACTAAATCACAATGGCAACAGCTGCTTCCAGAGTTCTCAGAACACAGATGGTAAGGTGGTTGAACAACTGATGAGAAGGTGATTACAGGAGTCTCTTTGCTGCCAGGGAGCAAGAACTCTGTTGCTTTGCCCATACTCAGTACCAGGTCACAATCCTGGATGGCAGTCTCAGGGCAAGAAGGAACACTAGCACAACCGAGCTTGCAACCATAGTAGAGAAAGAACCCCCATCACAGTTACATGGCAGAAAAGAGAGCTTGTGGTCACTCACAGACCCGAACATAAGC
Source organism: Pseudocheirus occidentalis (assembly GCA_028646575.1). Classification (NCBI taxonomy): domain Eukaryota; kingdom Metazoa; phylum Chordata; class Mammalia; order Diprotodontia; family Pseudocheiridae; genus Pseudocheirus; species Pseudocheirus occidentalis. The sequence goes on from CM053595.1 coordinate 301,801,781, forward strand.
CAGGAAAGTCATAAACACAACTCTCCTTAGAATATAACTCCCTGGAAGAACTGGAAACTTGTGGGTCCCTAGAAGTATCTCTGAAAAAAAGCTACAAGAAAACTCTGAAGCTGGGGACAGTGCACCTCCACCTTAGAGGCAAAGTCCTACTTTAACAAACAGTTAAAAGTCAAGAAATAAACTAAAAAAAAAAAAGAACCAGAAAAAGAAAAAGAAAAAAGAAAAAAAAAGAGACAACAACAGAAAGAAATTCTGACCACCAAAAGGTACTATGTTGACAAGGAAGAGCAAAACACACACTCAGAAGGAGATAATAAAGTCTTCAAGAAAAGTATGAATTGGTCATAGTCAATGGAAGAGGTCAAAAAGGATTTTGGAAATCAAGTAAAAGAGGAAGAAGAAAAATTGGAAGAGAAATGAGAATAATGTGAGAAAAGTATGAAAAAATAGTAGCTTGGTAAAGGAGATGCAAAAAAAAAATACTCAAAAAGCTGAAGAAAAGAACATCTTAAAAAATAAATAATAGGCCAAGTGGCAAAATATATACAAAATGCCACCAGCAAAAAGAGTGCCTTGAAAAGTATAATTGTACAAATGGAAAAAGAGGCAGAAAAATTCAGTGAAGAAAATAACTCCTTAAAATTTAGAATTGGCCAAATGGAAAAGAAGATACAAAAGTTCACTGAAGAAAATGATTTCTTGAAAATTAGAATTGAGCAAATGGAAGCCAATGACTTTATGAAAAATTAGGAAACAATAAAACAAAATGAAAATAATGAAAAAATAGAAGGCAACAGGAAATACATCATTGGAAAAAAAGAAGAAAAAAACTGACCTGGGAAGAGATCCAGGATACATAATTTAAACATTATTGTGCTACCTGAAAGCCATGATTTAAAAAAAAAACTTAGATATCATTTTTAAAGAAATTATAAAGGAAAATGGTCCTGGGATTCTAGGACCAGAGGAAAAAATAGAAATTGAAAGATTCAACTGATCATCTCCTGAAAGAAATCCCAAAAATGAAAATTCACAGAAAAACTATAGCCAAATTCCAGAGCTCCCAAGTAAAGGAGAAAATATTGCAAGCAACCATAAAGAAGCAATTCAAGTATTATGGGGCCCCAGTCCGGATAAGCAAGATTTAGCAGCTTCTACATTAAGGGATTGAGGGGTTGGAATATTATATGCTGGAGGTTAAAGAGTTAGAATTACAATCGAGAATCACTTTCTCAGAAATAGTTAATATAATTCTTCAGGCAAAAAAAAATTATATTAAATGTAAAAGAGGACTTTCAGGTATCCTTGTTGGAAAGATTAGAATTGAATAGAAAATTTATTTTCCAAATACAAAACTAAAAGGAAGCATAACAGAATAAACAGGAAAGGGAAATAATAAGGACTTTATTAAAGTTAAATTGTTTACATTCCTATATGTTAAGGAGATATATGTAACGCTTAAAATCTTTCTGTTTATTAGGGCAGTTAGGGGTATGTATAGACAGAGGGCATATGTGTGAGTTGAACATGAAGGAATAATATCCAAAAACTAAATTAAATTAAGGGGTGAGAAAGAGGAATGCACTGGCACAAAGGGAAAGGGAGGGATTGAATTCGGTAAATTATCTCACATAAAAGAGGTAAGAAAAAGCTTTTACTGCAGAGGGGAATATGGGAAATGTTAGGGAAAGTGAGTAAATCTTATGTTTATCATAATTGGCTCAGAGATGGAACAACATACATACACAATTGGGTATAAAAATCTATTTTACTCTATAGGAAAAGAGAAGGAGAAGGGGAAAAGAGAAGGGAGGAGTGATAGAAGAAAGTGCCAATTGGGGGAGGGAGTAGTCAGGAACAAAACACATTTAAGGCAGTACAGATAAAAGAAGAGAGACAGAAGGGAATAAACAGGGGGATACGACAGAGGGAGATACAGTTAGGAATAATGACTACTAAAAAAATTAATCAAGTTTCTCCAATAAAGGTCTCATTTTGCAAATGAACTAAATCAAATTTATAAAAATAGAAGTCATTTCCCAATTGACAAATGATCAAGAGATATGAATAGTTTTCAGATGAAGTAATCAAAACTCTCTATAGCCATACCAGAAGGTGCTCTGAATTGCTATCGATTGTAGGAATTCAAACTGAAATAGTTTTGAGGTACTACCTCATGCCTATTAGACTGACTAATAGGACAGAAAAGAATGACAAATATTGGAGGAGATGTGGTAAAAATGAGACATTAATGCACTATTTGTGGAGTTGTGAAATGATTCAACTACTCTGTAGAGCAATTTGGAACTATGCCCAAAGGGTTATAAAATTGTGCATACCCTTTGACCTAATGTTACCACTACTAGGTCAGTATCCAAAAGGGATATGACATAAAAAAATAAAAGGATCTATTTGCACAGAAATATTTGGAGCAGTTCTTTTCTGGTGTCAGGGATCTGAAAGTTAAGAGTATACACATAAATTGGGGAAAAGCTGAACAAATTGTGCTATGTGACTTTGATGGGAAACTACTGTGCTATAAGAAATGATGAGCAAGGTGCTCTCAGAAAAACCTGGAAAGACTTACATGAGCTGATGCAAATGAAATGTACTGTGTATAAATTAAGAGCAAAATTATATGATGATGAGGTGTAAATGACTTAGCTCTTCAGAGCAATACAATGATCTGAATACAATTCTGAATAACTGATGATGAAAAATATTATCCATTCCCAGATAAAGAACCGATAATGTCTGAATACATATCAAAGCCCAAGTTTTTATTTTTGGGTTTTTTTTTCTGTTTTTACAACATGACTCATATGGAAATGTTTTCCCTGACTACACGTATATAACTTATATTGAATTGCTTACTTTTGGGAGGGGTCAAGATGGCAGCATAGAAACACTAGAACTCCGTGAGCTCCCCCCAGTATCACCTAAATTCCCTATAAAATATGACTCAAAGCAAACTTTAGAGCTTCAGACTCCACAAAAATGACGGAGTAACAAAGCTCTTGCTGACGGCAGCCTGGCAGGTGCTCATCACAGCACGCTGGAAGCAGAGCCCAGGTCCATGGGGTTTCAGCTGCAGGGCATCCAGGAGAGGCCTAGCATTCAGGAGCACGGGTCATCAGCAGCTGTGGCAATTTCTAGAATCACCAACCCGCAAGAGCCAAGGACAAAGGGAAAAGGTCAGTGAAATTTGGCTAAATTTGAAGAAGAGGGTCTGTCCAAACTGCCTCCAAGCTAGAAGCAGTCTGAAGCAGTGGCCCTGCAGTCACCGCCACGTGGCTGCTTCAGATGCTCCTGGACTGCAGATTGCAGGGGGGTGGGGGGGAGGCAAGTGATCATTCAGAAGCTAAGTGCTATTGCCTAGAGCTGCCTGGATCAGAGTGTGGTCTTGGGTGGTGGTCCTGACGTGGGTTTTCAGTGAGGCAAAGCTGTTGGGGGCTGCAAAAAACAGCAACCTCCTAATAGCTCCGGTAGCTGCAAAAACCCCAGTGATTTGGGACAGAGATCTCCCTTCTGAAAGCAGAGTTTTACTACTGAGCCCAAAAGCCATGTAATGGCAACATGAGCAGGCAAGGGAAGCAAAGCAAGCCCAGCAATCAAACTTTAGATTATTTTGGGGGGGGACAAAAAGGATCAAAACATGGAGCAGGAAAAGGACAGCACAGTCAGAACTCCCACACTAAAAGCTTCCAAGAAAAATATGAAGTGGATAGAGAGGCCATAGAGGAGCTTAAAAAGGAATTTGAAAACCAAATAAGAAAAGTGGATGAAAAATTGGGGAGATAAATGAGAATGATGCAAGAAAATCATGATAAGAGAGTCAACAAACTGACAGAAGAAAATAACACCTTAAAAATAGACTAACTCAAATGGCAAAGGAGGCCCAAAAAGCCAATAAGGAGAAGATTGTCTTAAAAAGTCCAAATTTCCAGATGGAAAAAGAATCTCAAAAGCTCACTGGAGAGAATAATCCCTGCAGAATTAGAGTGGAGAAAATGGAAACAAATGACTTTATGAGAAATCAAGATACTAGTAAACAGATCCAAACAAATGACAAAAAAAGAATACAATGTAAAATATCTAATTGAAAAAAAAACACTGAACTGGAAAAAAGATCCAGGAGAGATAATTTAAAAATTATTGGACTATATGAAAGCCATGATAAAAAAACAAACAAAACAAAAGAAACTAGAAATCATCCTTCAATAAATTCTCAAGGAAAATTACCCAGATATTTTAGAACCAGAGGACCAAACAGGACTTGAAAGAATTCACCAATCCCCTCTTGAAAAGGATCCCAAAAAGAAAACTGGTAATGTTATAGCCAGGTTCCAGAGTCACCAGTCAAGGAGAAAATATTACCAGCTGTCAAGAAAAAACAATTTGAATACTGTGGAAACACAATTAGGATTAACCAGGATCTAGCAGCTTCTACATTAAGGGACTGAAGGGCCTAGAATACGATATTCCAGAGATCAAGGGAGCTAGGATTAAAACAAAGAATCACCTGTCTGAAAATTTGAGCATAATGTTCCAGGGGAAAATATGTTCATTCAATGAGGTGGAGGACTTTCAAGCATTCTTGCTGAATTGCTTACTTTCCAAATGAGGGGGATGTGGAGGGAAGAATGGAGAGAATCTGGATCTCAAAGTTGTTTTTTTTAATAAATGTTAAAAATTTTTATCACATGTGATTAGGGGAAAAAATTCTTAACTTTTAATTGCTCAAAAATTATTTCTTTAATAGTGTCTTTCACCATTCAAAAAAATAAAATAAACAAAAAACAAATATTGATGATGTGTCTGAGAGATCATCTATAAAAGCAGAATGGGAATCAAGATGGGAATTCTTTGCTTTTTTCTTTTTCTTATTTTCCAAATTAAAAAAAAAGAATAGCAAGAAAGGAAAGAGGATGGGAGGGGAGGAGAGTAAAAAGACTTCTAGCAGAGGAGTTGTGGGATTCCTGTTGTTAACTCTGGGCCTCAATACCATTGTACTGTCCTTCACACCAGTGTTATGTGTATTTGTGGAAGAGTGAGTCACAGGTGTGTGTATGCAGGTGTGTGCCCATCAGGTGCAGAGAGTTTTTAATTGCTGTTTTTCTTATTCCATTTGAGCAAATCCTTTTGCCAAGAGTTAAGTGAGTTTACTGGCTTATCATTAATGGAAACACAACAGTGGGGGCTCACAAGTTTAACTAGTAAGGATATCTCTGCACAGACTCACCATTGAAAATTTAAAGCAATTAAATTCTGGTAATCTATACTTACCTGCAAATGTGAGTTTTGTGGCTAAGGCACTGAAGATACAAAGACAACCATTACTTAGCCAACACGTACTCATTATGTGCCTATTATTTGCCAGGCACATGGGGTGGTGATCTCTGCCCTCGAGATGCTTACAATGAACAATGGTACCTCTTCTAAAGCACCATAATATATTCCATGTAAACCACTAAGTCCACATGTAGTCATTTGTAATGCCATGCATGAGCAGCTTTCCAGAAGAATGCTACAGTGAACAACTTTTAAGGTTTTGATTACACCATATAGCGAACACTCTATTTATTCCATAACAAATCAAAGCAAAACATTCACAGAAAATCAAGGTATATAAATAACAATATTACAGTTTATCACAATGTAGTATTCACAACAGCTTATCATTAAAATGGCCACATAGTTTTCACCAAAGTGACCACAAAGTTTTGAACAAAGAACAATCATCTGGTATCCCTGAGGAGGTTTGCCTCCTTACTCAGTCATTAAGTCAGCTCAAAGTACCATAGTCAAAATCTTCCACTCATGGGGCAATTAAGTTAACTCAATCAGTCTCTTATTCAGCAATCAATTACAAGTAAAATTAATCACTAAGTACAAATCATTAGAAAATACATAAACCTTCCACCCCTAGGTCACTAGTAAACCTCTAAATTCTCACATCATTCAATACCCAAGGAGAGGTCTTTTCTTCGTCTTGACGCAAGACAAGTTCTCAACAATCTCTGTTCCTGGGGAGACAAAGTTTAAGAAAGCCACAATATATATTGCCAGTGTCCTCATCAATTCACTCTCTGTCTGCAGATTAGTCTTAGGACCCCTGAAAATATCAGCAAAACCCTCTTCCAGGATTTCTGTAAACACACCACAAGAAAATCCTGAAGGGCTTCTGAGCCAACAGCAAGGTTTCAGGACGTCTGCAACAATAGCACTGTCCTTCACCAGCAGACAAATCTGGCAAAACAACATCAAAACAGACAGACAGAATGCTGGCACCGCAGCCATGCTTCCTCACTCCTCCAGCAGTTTGGCTGGCCCTAGGCCCCATCAGAAATCTCAACTGGCTCCCAGAATCAAAATCACTCCTCCTAGGTTTTCAAAATCAAAATTGTTTTCTCCATCTTGGGTGGGGGTAGGGAGTGGGGCTTTCCTCTTCAGCTTTCCAGGCTGCAGCAACTTCAGTCTCACCGTTCTTGTCTGAAGAAAATTCTGACTCAGATCTAAGTCCAGCAGTAGTAGCCTAGCCTCCAGATGCTGCTGAGAGATACTCTCTCTTCTCCCCAGCAGAACAGATTCTGCCACCAGATTCTGTCCATGCCTCTCTGGGGCTTTTCTCATATATACTCACAGTATTAGCTCCCTGTTTCAGCCAACCTCTTCCTGTTATGTCAGCAACAGGAGACAGGAGTTCATATCTTCTTTTTCTTTCACAGAGGTTTGATTAATTACTAAGTGCTAAGCACCTGCTACCTTTGCTTAACTTGAAACAAGGTGCTAAGTACCTGCTTACTTGCCAATACAGAAAAGCTGTCTTCAAATTCAAATTAATTGCCATTACATCATTTGAGGAAGATTACCTCAGGAGTAGGTAGATGAATAAGGGAATTTTAAGAAAGGAGGTAGTACCTGAGATGATAATTAATATGATAGCATTTCCTAGGACTCCCTGTGATGACATGATCTATAACATTTGAAATGCCAGTGTGTGTTCACCTTAGGCAGTCCCTTCTTACAATTATTCCAGGTGCTCTTCCTCCTGCTCAGGGCCTTTGCCCTTAAACCACCCTCACTATCAAAGCACAGAATTTTTAGCCATAATAATGCCTTGCTCAAATGTCTTTGATGTATCACTGTTGTCTACCAAGTAAAAGTTAAATTTCTTTCCTTGGCATTCTAGTCCCCAAATCTCTGCTAAGTACTCTTACTGAGGACTGCTATGGAGGAGAACTGCGCTGGGGCCAGAGCTGCTGGGAGCAAGCTGCCTGGACGCTGAGCAGTTGCCGTGAGTGAGGAGAGGAGGATCTTTGCCTGAGGTAGCCTGTCCTGTTTTGAAGGCTTGAGAATGTGGGTATTTACTACTTTAACTACATGTGCCAACTTCGTAACTACTGTGTTGGCTTTGACTTTCTGGTTTGGGGACTCAGTTTTCTGGTATTTGAATAAATGTTCTGACTATATTTCTCATGTAGAGAGCCTGTTACATTTTGTGATTAATAACCATATCAGCATACTTATAGTTACTGTAGGCATTGTGAATACTGCATTGCTGATACACCAAACAATTTGATACCCTGTGCCTTTCAAGACTCATTTTCCCCTTCTCCATATAAATTGGACCATTTTTGGCTCCTGAACACACCTGACATTTTCCCACATTTGTACAGTTTGTGAATGCTAGCAAAGAAGGCTAGCCCATAGGCCTCTGGACTATTTCCATAATATAAAGTAAAGGCTGTATAGTTATATGCATGAAGCCACAGGAATATAGACTTACCCAGGATGGCCATTCACACCTCAGGCCTATTTCCAAAGGGTTGGTGGTATTTGTTGGAAGTTGAACCAGTCTGATTTTGTTGGGATGGGAGCCATTCAAAACCTTGCTATCATTCTTGACTCCTTATTCTCAATCTCTTTGCATATCTGATGAGTTGGTATAACTTGCTATTTCTATCTTCAGAACACCTCTCAAATGTATCCTCTCCTTTCTGCTCACACTGCCTCCCTACTCCCAATAGTCCTGTCACTCTTCCCCTCTTGCCTAGATATTTGCAAACAGGCTCCTACTTCATCTCCCTCCCACAATCCCCTTCCCATTACAATACCTCCTCCACAGCTGGAAAAGTCATTTTCCCAAATTGCAAGACCAATCATATCAACCTGTTGCTTAATAAACTACAGTGGCTTTCTCTTGCCTCTAGGATCAGACATATGCTTCTCCATTTGACATTTAAATCTTTTCACAATTTGGCCTCTTCCTATCTCTTCATTCTTCTTATGCTTTCTCCCTGGCCCTTCAAATTTTGTACTCCAGTCATACTGGCCTTCTCATTATTCAACAAACACAATGGTTCATCTCCCATCACTCTGCGCTTGCATTGGCTGTGCCCTGGTCCTGTAACATACTCTCCTCTCAAAACCCCAGGTTTCCTTCAAGACCTGTTTTGAGCATTACCTTCTATATGAAGTCTTTCCTAGTCTTTCCAACTGATAGTATTCCTACTCCCAAAGCTTCTCCTTTAATCTATTCTCTAGTTAGGCCATATCGTCTCTCTAGAAGTAAGTAGAATTTTGTCTTGTGTGAATGTTGACAAAGGAATCCTAGGATCCTGAAGCCAGCCTTTGTTAAAACACAGCTTTGGTTTTGAGATAGATGGCTGATTCCAGAGAGATTCAAGAGTATGTTATCAGCTTCTAGATATGATGCTTAATAAAGAGAAATCTTTGGTACTAAAATCTGACAGCGACATGAGGCAGTGCCCCGGATAATTGTAATAAGGAAGGTAGTATACTTCAGCATGTTAATTGAATTTCCCCTACACAGCTTCCACTTCCTATCACTGCTAGAGAGAGCTGGCAGTCAGTAGGCCTTTTCATTTTCTACAAGGGGTGATTAGCAAAGAAGATGACTGACAATTCTCCTTTCTCTGAAACCTGTTAGGAAATACCTCTTGTAATATTTCTGGGGCATAAATGAGATGTCTTATTATGCCTTTTATCACTTAGGAAGGTGATGCTCCTGACCAACTATGAATGAGTCAATGAAAAAAGCATTAATTAAGCCCTTATCATATACAAGTTCCATGCTAAGTATGGGGGTCACAAACAAGAAATCAAAAGAGATATTGTTCTCAGGGAGACAACATTGTAATGGCAGAGATGATATAGACAGTATGCTGTTGGCTCTGAGCTCAGTCTCCAAAGGCAAAGATACCTCTAGTGGACTTCATTTATTCATCCTGCCACCTGCCTCCTCACCAAATAGGCAACAGGGGCCAACTCTCTCTCTCTCTCTCTCTCTCTCTCTCTCTCTCTCTCTCTCTCTCTCTCTCTCTCTCTCTCTCTCTGTCTCTCTCTGTCTCTCTCTGTCTCTGTCTCTCTGTTTCTCTCTGCCTTTCTCTGTCTCTCTCTTTCCCTCTCTCTGTCACTCTCTTTCTCTGTCTCTCTCTGTCTCTCTGTCTCTCTGTCTCTCTGTCTCTCTCTGTCTCTGTCTCTCTGTCTCTGTCTCTCTGTTTCTCTCTGCCTCTTTCTGTCTCTCTCTTTCTCTGTCTCTCTCTGTCTCTGTCTCTCTTTCTCTCTGCCTCTCTCTGTCTCTCTCTGTCTCTGTCTCTCTCTTTCTCTGTTTCTGTCTCTCTGTCTCTCTCTCTCTCTCTCTGTCTCTCTCCATCTCTCTCTGTCTCTCTGTCTCTCTCCCTCTTTCTCTCTCTCTCTCTAGCTAAGGGTTACTTCTGACAATAAATATTTGGAAGATTGCTGACCAGGCATTGGGATAAGTCTGCTTCCACAGAAGACAGAAAAGAGCAAACCTGATGTGTCTACAGTAGCTATAAAGGGAGTAGATTTTCCTGTGAACACCTGATTAGGAGACTCATACTTGATCCCAAAGGGTAAAACCAGTTTCACCAGGGAAAACAGTGCCAGCCACCAGCAGCAAAACAATAAGATGCATTTTGACTGGCCAAGAGGACATACTTCCTAAGCGTCAGGACTGTGAATATTCTCAGTACCAGCACTTATGTGGTGCTTTAAGCTTTGCCAAGAATTTACAGATGTCATCTCATTTGATTCCCACCACAGCCCTGTGAAGCAGGTGACGCTATTATCTCCATTTCTTTTTAGTTTTGTTTTTTTTTTTTTGGCTTTCTGGAGGGGAGAGGTAGGGCAATTGGGGGTTAAGTGACTTGCCCAAGGTCAAACGGCTAGTTTTGTGTTAAGTGTCTGAGACTGGATTTGAACTCAGGTCCTCCTTACTCCAAGGCTGGTGCTCTATTCACAGCGCCACCTAGCCGCCCCTATTATCTCCATTTCACCGATGAAAAAACTGAGGCCAAAAGATTAAGTGATTTACTAAACAGCCACCTGGCTGGGGAGGATCTGAGGCAGGGTTCAAGTTCACCTTCCTGAATTTAGACACAGCCCTCTACGTGCCCGCAGTACCGTCCAGATGCTGGGAATCGGCTGCCTCTGGAGGCAGTAAGAGGCCTGTCCGCAGAGGTGTCTCAAGATGGGCTAAGACGACCTCTTATCTGGGGAGCTAGAGAGGGGATGACCGTTTCAATCAATCCACAGGAACTGATTTCACACCCTTTACACAGCAGGTACTTTGATAGGTGCTGGAGAGGTCAGTCCATACAATCAAAAATGAACCAATTCCTGCCCTCAAGGCACTTACATTCCATAGGGGAAGACATGTAAACGTACAAGTACATACCAATATAAGGAGATATAAGGAGAGAGACTACTAGGACACATGTGTGATTTCATTCATGTTCAAGAGTTCTTAACCTCAGCTCTATGAACTTATGGGTTATATACATACGTGTGTGTGTGTGCGTGTGTCTGTGTCTGTGTGTGAAAAGATCTGATGATTTCACCAGAATGCTAAGAGTTCACGACATAAAAAGGTTAAGATCCCTTGGTACAGGGAGTTTTGGGTTAGGACTCATTCTATTAATTCGTGGTTGGCACCTTTGCTTCAACTGATAATATTAGAGAATTTCCCAAAACCCTGTTAAGTAATATGGAGCTAGGTGGGGTGGGGAACCAAGAAAGGCCTTGTGTAGGAGGTGGGTTGGACTTGAGCTGTGACAGAGAGTCTAAGACGAGATGTGCCATTAAATACAGGCAAGGGGGTGCTGGTAAATCTTTAGCAACTCATTGTCTGAAAATCATGACACACTTTAATAGAATCTGTGTTATTCATGTTTTCCCTATCGCTTTCTTAAATCTAGACAATCATCCAAAATTGAACCAAACGCTAATTTGGAGTATTTGTTGATATCCACGGTGTGAATGTTCACGCTGAGAATTTAATGGAGCATCTCACAACCCCACCAGAGTAGGTAAGAACGTATCACCTCCTAGATCCCCCCTAACTCTAAGATGCTATGAGTTTATAAACCCACAATCTGTGCCTCATTAACTGCATTGTAACCACCGAATGAGCCAGGTACACACAGTTCTACGGTTTTATAAACTGTGGATGCTAATGCTTTTGGTCACTTGTTTCTCCCTCTCCAGATCATTTTACAGATGAGAAAACTAAGAGAAATGGAGTTAAGCGACTTGTCTAGGGTCTAGACAGACACTAGCTAGTAAGTGTCTGAGCCCAAATTTGAATGCAGGAAGATGAATCTCGAATTCAACTCTGGTTCTCTATCTACATCACCTAACTTCCCAGAGGTGCCAGGAAATGCTATTTTCTCAAAGATTTCTACAAAACTCAGTTTACAACCCCCTTCAATAGAATTATTTCTAAATAGTTTTCCATTGCTGTTGCCTGTTCAATATTGTCCCCTTGAAAGGTTTGGTTTTATTCATCGGTAACATGACAGACAAATATCATTTTTCTCCCATCAATCTTTTTTTTCTTATCCCATAAACCATTCTGTTCAACATCTTTAACCCAACAAAACAGAATAATTGACTACTATCTAAAAAGTGAGGAGGACTGGCCGTGATAAGTGACCACCAACATCAATCACAGAGAAACAGAGACAAAGTCCTGGATTATGGCCTGTGTTCCCTAAATGTTGATTAGTCATGGAGATGGTTCTGTCGAAAATTTTGTTAGATTAAGTTTAGTCTCCATGTATCTACACACACACACACACTCACACATACATATGTGTATGTACATATGTGTGTGTATTATATATATATATTTTTTTCCCTGTTAAAATATTGAGATCTGGCTAGGAAAGAAAATCTATTTGACAAATTCCCAAGAAATTCATCTTATGATTTCAATAGAAATTATACATGGCCATGATTGACAATAGTCACACATACAGAAGCTAAATGAATTTGTTTCTTAATCTACTCAGGTATTAGTACTTTAGATATTAGTTGGGGGTTGTGGCAGTTGTTGTTGTTTGGATTTGCCTAGTGCAAGGGTGGGGAACCTGTAGCCTAGAAGTCACATGTGGCCTCCTAGGTCATTGGGTGTCGCCTTTTGACGGAGTCCAAGTTTTATAGAGCAGATTCTTTTATTAAGGTGATCTGTGAAGTTTGTATTTAGTCAAATGACCACACTTGAGGACATAGAGGGTCACGTGTCCTCCAGGTCAAAGGGTTCCCATCACTGGAGTGGATACAGAGAGCTGATTTCAGAAACAGGAAGACCTGTGTTCAAGTCTCATCTCTGAAATATTTTGGTTGCCATTAACTTCATAGGCAAATCACAACCTCTCAGTGACCCAGGCAACTCTTTCATACCACAAATTGAGAAGATGACAATCCCAAAAGGTAGAGGAATTCTTGACCTGGGAGTTCCTTGTACTAAAGAAATCCCATGCTGAATTGTTCTTATTTCGATCTGTGATTTTTATCATTAAGAGCTCTCAGCGAAGAATTTCCTCTCCCAAGCAGGATGAGACTCTGCTGTACAGTTTTTAGAGTTGACTAATTCCTTAATAGGTAAAGAGACTTGTCTGAGGTCACAAGACAGTGGGCAGATAGTCATGTCTGGATCAGCAACTTTTCTGAAACTCCTGGACTTGGGGAATTACCTGGAGGGATTATGAGTTTTAGGGATCTGACCAGTTGCATAGCCAATATATGTTAGAACTGAGACTTGTACCCTGATTGGACTCTGATTAATCTAGCTTCCAGGCTGGGTTTCTAGCCCCTCCACCATGGAGGATACACTTCAGAGGGTCTTTTGAGTTATCTCTCTCCCCACACTGCTTTCATCTCCTTCCTATAGACTGCAATTCCTGCTCATGCTTTGCCAGGAATCTTTTTCCAAAAAAGGGCTCCACCTGTGAGAAACTTTTTTTTTCTTTCTCTTGGTATCGTGAGGATGCCAAGGTTTTACTGAAGCCATTTTTCGAGTCTCATTGTTGTCACAAGTCTAACTGACCTTGTTATGTATGTTCCTGTGTGTATATACATATCTATGTATACATACATACATGTATATATACACACCTGGGCATACATGGATATATCTCTGCATATATCTTATACACACACATAAAATACGAGTAACACACACTGATTTGCTCAGGATCGCATAGCTAGGAAGTGTGTGAGACAGGATTTCAGCTCAGGATTTCCCGATCCCAGAGTTCAGAACTCCATTTAGTCTATCCCATTCATTTTACAAATGAAGAAACTGAGGCCGAAGAATGTGATGTCACAAAAGTCATAAGGGTGAGAACTAGTAATTTCTAATTTATCTCAAAGTTTTGAGAACTTCCTGTTGTTTGTGACTTATCTATGATGTATCAAGTCTACTAATCATGTGGTCAATTTAAGCTTTGTGCCTGCCAGTATGCCTATTGTTGAGGTTCAGTCTGGAATCATTAATGCTTCCCATCCACAGAAGAGTCTCCACTCCCCCAAGTCAGAACTTTCTTTTCCACTTTACTAAGAAGAGCAACTCAGCATCATTGAAAATCCCAGATATCCCGTTGAAGTAGCAATGATTAACTTTGGTAAATTACTCCCTAGGCATTTGCCTCAGTTTCTCTCTATATAGAATGATAGTTTTTAGAGAAAATGATCTCTAATCACCCTCCCAGATCTACACTTTATAGCCACATGCCAATACACATTAGGCCTTGATCAAAACAAGAACTCTTTAAAGGCACAGACTTCTGTTTTTTGCAACAGAAGCACAGAATTTCAGGATTGGAACTGAATAGTCCAAACCATAACTGAAAATAAAAGAACTTCCTAATTATAACACGTCTGACAAATTATCACCTATCCTGTGTTTGGTTACCTTCAGGGAAGAGTAACCCACTACCTCCAAAAGTTTTTGGTAGCTTTAGTTGTCATGTCATTCTCTCTATTAAGTGTAGAACCTGACTCATGCTGAATGAATGGGTATTACATTATTATAAACATATCTAGCCTGACATTGATTGAAATCCCATCCCTAAAGGACCTAACTAGATGTCTAGATAACATCTCTAAATTCAGTTGAAAGCATTTAATAATGGTGTATTTACTGTATCATCGGTGTTTTTTTTCCCAGAGGACATGTTTGTCACATTACTGTGATGCATTAAAACATATTAAAAGAAATTCATATTGGCTTCTTCTCTGATAATGGATGCTCCAGGAAGCCTCTTTGTCATTTTTTTTTGAGGAACTGAAAAGACCAACTAATAACTGTGATGCCAAACCACATGAATTTGTGCAAGGAGGAGAAATAAAGCCCACTTCTTCAACGAGGGAATTGGCCATTTCAATGTTGATTTCTGTGCCCAGAGCCTAAAAATAAATCCATCCACAGAACAATCTCAAGTGAGCACTAATGGGATGTACAAAGGAAATCTCAATCAACTTCTGTCCTCCAATAAATCGACATATCGCCTTTCCAGAAGATGCCATCCCTTTGAATCACGGCTGGATGGCATTTTAACAAAATCTAATTCAGCAGAAAAGAAAAAACGCCATCATTTGGAATTGATGGTTCATTTAGGGAGAGAATGCATCTGGCAGAGCTGTTAGGTATTATTCTAAAGGCATTGCTGTTTGTGTTTTGAGTTGCAGCAAGATGTTTCCTTTCCATAGCAACAGTGAATTTCATGCCCCCAACCTCCTCCCAACCCCTCCCCAAAAATTAAAAACAGGGAATTGCTATGATAAAATATATACATCGCAAAGGACTCATAGACTACATTTTTCTTAAACCACTTAACATAAAACCTTCATTTTTTACGGTGAGCTCCATGGTGGTTTCATGATTTGCAGCCAGAAACAAGCTATTTCTGCAGCATCAAAGAGATATAAATCTTCCATACCCAGGATCTGATTCCCAAGGCTGTGGCCCCGGGACACAAATGAGATTTCTCGTATTGCAGTAAGGTTTATAGTAACAGCTTGGATTAAAGGAAACAAAGTTGAGAGATAGATGGATGAATCTTCAATTTGAGCCTCCCTGGGATACGGAAAAAGGATACTGGGGGTTTGTAAGCTGCCCAGATGAAGGTATGGTTCCTTTCTATAGGGCTTGGTCATGTGGCCTAGAAAGGGGATGAGGATGGAAGGTGAAGAGAAGGCTTAGAAAGGGGTGGGGATGCCATGT
Organism: Pseudocheirus occidentalis; assembly: GCA_028646575.1. Classification (NCBI taxonomy): domain Eukaryota; kingdom Metazoa; phylum Chordata; class Mammalia; order Diprotodontia; family Pseudocheiridae; genus Pseudocheirus; species Pseudocheirus occidentalis. The sequence continues at coordinate 301,817,334 of CM053595.1, forward strand.
TAATTGTGCTTAAGTATTTGAAGTGCTTTTACAAAGAAAAGGAAGTACTCTTACTCAGCTTGGCCCCATCAATAGACCTAAGGGCAACGGGTAGAAGTCAATTTAGACTTTGTTAGCAGTAAAATTTTACCAAGAATTAGAGTGATCCCTAAGTGGAATGGGCTGGCTCAGAAGGTAGCATGTTCCCTACCTCTGGAGGTCTGAAACAAAGAGTGACTAATAACATGTGGAGGTCTCAAGAGGCATCATCTTATATTAGATTGTTGACCTTAGAGTTAAGAAGATACGGCCTGAAGAGGCCTCAGACTTAAATTGGCTGTGTCACCTTAGGCAAATCATTACACATTTCATGACTCCCAGGCAACTCACCAAGACCAAATTGTGCACCTTTTGCTGATCTGTATCCCTGGCAAGAATCTCTACACTCAAAGGTCCTGAGCAAGCCTTTCACATCTCCCCCCATAAAAAAAACAGAGCTCTGTGGTCCCTAAATCATGCCCTGAATATTGGCTGATGATGTTCAAAATCCATACTCAAAATTTTGTCTCTTTAGTTTAAGACTTTGGGAAACCAATAAGCATTTAGAAAATGGCATATGTCACCTAACATTTTAAAAATGCCTACTATGTGCTGAGAACTTTGCTAGGTGCTGGGGATATAAAAGAAAGTCTAAACAAAACAGTAAAAAAAAACAGTTACTGCTCTCAAGAAGTTTACAGTCTAATTGTGGACAATATTACATTTAATTCAGTAAACATGTATTAAGTACCTACTATGTGCCAGGAACTCTGCCACAGCTATGCACAAATTATGCATAAAGGATAATTTGGAAATAATCACAGCACAGAGGTTTTTAGCATTAAAGCAGATTGGAGAAGGCTTCTGGGCAAAGGTGAAATTTTAGCAGAAACAACGGAATTCAGGGAAGCCAGGAAGCAGAGATTAGGAGAGAAGGAGTTCTAGGCATGAGGGACAACCTGTGAAAAAGCTTAGAGTTAAGAGTGGAGTGTTTGAGCAGCATCTGGGAAGTCAATGTGACAGAGTACATGGCATGGGTAAGAAGCCTGACAAAGTAGGAAGGGTAAAAGATATTTTCTGTGAGGTTTGGGTTCAGTCAAAGAGGCACACATGAGGACCTAGAGGGCCACATGTGGCCTCCAAGCTGAAGGTCCCTACCTCTGCTCCAGATTACCATTAAAAACCAAATAAAAGATTTTACCTTAGGTCTTGGAGGCAATAATGAGTCACTGAAGTTGGCTGAATACTGTGTGTGTGTTTGTGTGTATGTGTGTATGTGACAGAGACAGAAACAGAGACAGAGAGAGACAGAGACATATAAACAGAGAGAGAGACAGAGAGAGGGAAAGGGAGAGAGACAGAGACAGAGAAACAGAGAGGGGGAGTACAGATAGACAGAGACAGTAACAGAGACACACAGAGAGAGATTTGAGCTTTAGGAAGATCAACAGGACAAATACTGTATTAGATACTGGGCATACAAAAATAAAGTCAAGACATTCCCTGATTTCAAGAATCTTACATTTTAAAGGGGACTAATACAACACACATACATGTATGTAGAGGTATTTACAAAACACATATATAGATAAAGAGGGTATAGGGATAGAGCTCAAATAAAACATGGTAAGAGGCAAACTCTCCGCTAGGCTATAGTATCTACCACACCAACCTTCACACCTACTCTAACTGTTACTGACAATTCTTTGCTAATTCTCATCTCAGATTCTAAGACTCTCTTGTTTTGAGTGTGGGACTTGGGGATCTACCGGCTGTGCCTTGGACTCCTTGACTAGATAAGGGAATTTTTCCTTTCTTTCCCTTCTTCACAAGCTGCCATGGTAGCTATAATCACATTTGCTTGATGAGGTCAGGTTGGATTGAACCTTTCTCCCTATCTGCCTCTTTTGCTTTCTCTTTCTTTCCTTAGGTGACTGGATAGACATACCAAGAGATGGACCTTCCTAGTACTGGCAACTCCCTGGTAACTTAAAGAGGTCAGGAGTTCCAGGGTCTTGGATGGCTGCACCTGTGGCTTTGAGCAAGAGGAGGGAGGATCACCAACAGAATCATCTCAGAAACTGAAAAATCCAAGGCACAGCCTAGCTAGCCAACAAGACCTGGGACTCAGTGACTTCTTGGACAGTAGAGACTGAGGTGAAAGGGAAGATTGCTTGGAAGATCCATAAGTCTTTACAGTATTTCCTTCCTTCCAGAAGCATGAAAGAGGAGTTATATATTACTCTTGAGTGTTCCTTCTACTGTTTTCCAAAGCACACTTATTAATGTTTTGTGTTCTCGCGTTTCTTTTTTTTTTTTATTCTATAAATACATAGCTGGTCTGTCCTGACAGTCTACTACTTTTCTCACCGAGTTACTTTTCTAGAAGCTAGCCTTTTAATCTTTTAACAGGAAACACTAGACAGGAGGCATAACCAAGCTTTATTTGACAGCCTTTTCCCAGGACTCTAGGGTATAGGCATTAGGAGACAGACTGTGAGGAAAAATTCTTGACCGTTCCTTTTAGAGGTCATATTCTCCTGACCGAATTGAGTCCACTTGTCTACAGAGACAGATCTCCTTGTGAGACAGAAAATACCTCCCTCAAGCCACAGGTACCAAGTCAGCAATCATTTCTGACATAGACCAGCAGGGAATCATTGTATATGACCTTTTTCAAGAGAAGAGAGTACATGTAGTTTACACAAAGGGACCAACATCCCAACCAAACTAAACATTCTCCCTTTGTGACAGAAAAATCCAATATTTCTATTTCAATTTGGACCTATTTCTTCTAAATGCTCTCCTCTGCCACCCCCCAAACCAATGTAGGCATGCTCCACTTTCTGGCGTCATTGTTCAGTCATGTCTCACTCTTCATGATCTTATTTGGGGTTTTCTTGTCAAAGATACGGCAGTGGGTTTGCATTTCCTTCTCCAACTCATTTTACAGATGAGGAAACTGAGGCAAACAAGGTTAAGTGATTTGTCCAAGGTCACATAGCTAGTAAGTGTCTGAGGCAGGATTTGAAGTCATGAAGATGACTCTTCCTAATCTCAAGCCCAGTGGTCTATCCACTGACCCACGCAGCATACCTTCCATTTCCTGTGCTTACCTTCAATTCCTGATTCCAACAGTATTTTTTTTCCCAAATCTATATCATGACACATAAAATTAAAAAAATAAAGACCTCAAAATTTAGAGTATTCAATGTCCTTTTCTCTCTCCTCTCCTCTCTTCATTAAAAAGAAGAAAAGAAAAACAAAATCAAATCACCCCTCCATAGTTAGCTTTGGTGCCCCCCAATAAACACTCCCAGACCTCACTGTAATGGTGTTGGACTGAAGTGTTGGACAGCCAACAGACTTCATTCCTGATATAGCTTGGAACATAAAAACAATTACTTTATAGCCTCAGCCTCTCCACGTACCAGTCCTAACATGTGTGCCACCGTGCCCAGCTATCCAACACCTTTCTATAGACAATTTGTACTCCATTGCTCTGACAAACAATAATATTCAGCTGGTGAAAACCATGAGTAGCACACTTTAATAAACATATCTGGGGCGGCTAGGTGGCACAGTGAATACAACACTGGCCCTGGAGTCAGGAGGACCTGAGTTCAAATCTGGCCTCAGACACTTAACGCAAAAACTAGCCATGTGACCTTGGGCAAGTCACTTAACCCTAACTGCCCTCCAAAAAGCAAAAAAAAAAAAAAATTAAAAAAAATAAACATATCTACCCAGACATGTAAGGAATTTCCATACCTGAATGGTCCTAGTTATATTCTTAGATAATAAGAATAGACATGGATGTAGAGTCAGAGGACCAGGGTTCAAATTCTGAACAGGTTGCTTACTACCCATGTGACGTTGGATAAATCATTTCCTATTTATCAGCCTCAGCTGCATTATCTGTAAACGGAAAAAGTTGGACTAGATGGCTTTGTATGTCTCTGCTAGTATTAAAGCTGCATTCCTCATTTGAAAAAAAATAAAATAAAAAGATAGCAATTTGGACCCCAAATAAAAACTATTTTTTAACTAGGAAAAACACACATGACTGGGGAAAGGTCATCTCTATCTTTAGATCTTAGACCATAGTTCAGACCTTTTCTTTATTTTAAATCTGTTTCCAAGTATGCTATTTACATAAAACTCTCTTACCTCCCATTTCTAAACTTCACACTTATTTTTTGAGGGAAAGAAATGGCAAAGTTCAAAAGCATATTTTTAAATCCTTTGCCTTCATTGTTTCCTTCATCTTCTCATCTGCTAACTGTGTGTGCTCCCCCTGTTTATCTGCCTCCTTTGAAGTCTGTTCTCCCTGCCCTCCCAGAGAGCTGGCCCCTTTGCCTGGGCAGTCCTGCTTTCTGCCAACAGGTCAGCTGTACAGCTGGCACACAGTCCTTTCTGGCCTGCTGAGATGAGACTTCATCTCGAAGACAATCTTCCCAGGTCTCTGTGGTTTCGGCTGCTGGCCACACTCCCCCTCCCAAGCTGCTAAACCCATCTTTCCGACAATGATGTTTAAATTAGCCTCCCAGAGAGAAGAAAATGCTCAAGTCCTGAAACCCTTTTTGGTAGCTTTTTTTCAATCCAGCTGTCTGACTGCATTATAAAGTTAATTTAATTTGAATGTTGGGATTTCTCATTGTGCCTCTATCACTACCCTCTCTAGCCATGGCTGATCCCAAAGCATCAATGGCTTAAATTGGTCAATAGCAACCTCTGGCATGAAAGAGGTTTTCGCTGGTATTCAATTGCATTCAACAATAATTTATTAAGCACCTACTATGTGCCAGGCACATAGACCTATATGAAAAGAATCTCTGCTTTGAAGGAGCTAAATTCTACACAGAGGAAATACCACATAGACAAGTGCATGTGTATATATGTGAGTGCATGTATGTGTATACACATAAACATATACACACATGTACATGCATATTGTACATGTTTATGTACGTATGCATATGCATGTATATATTTGTCATTCAATCATTTCATTCATGTCTGACTCTTCATGACCCCATCTGTGGTTTTCCTGGCAAAGACACTGGTTTGCCATTTTCCTATTTTTTATCTCTGTCTCTGCCTCTGTTTCTGTCTCTGTCTCTCTCTATCTGTCTCATTCTGTCTCTCTGTCTCTGTCTTTATGTGGGTGTGTAAAGCAAATGGTAGAATTGTTTTTGGAGAGGAGGAATGCTAGGAACTGAGGGATTCAGGCTAGGTCTTATGTAGGAGGTAATACCTGAACTGAGCCTTGCTGAGCTCTAGAGGTTTTGTAAGACAGAGCGTAGGGGGAGGGAAACTTCAAGCCCTGGGTACATCATGTACAAAGGCATTGAGGCAGTTGATAAAAGTCCCCTGAGAAATAAAGGGAATTGGACTCAAGACTATAACCATGTTTCAGGCTCAGGGCTTCTTAATGCTTTGGGTGTCCTGGTCCCTTTTGACAGCCTGGTGAAGTCCATGGAGTCCTTCTCAGACTAATTATTTGTTCCTTACATTCTTATTTGAAGGAAATGCTAAAGTTCCTTAGAAGTTGAAAATTAGTTAAAAGTAGTAAAAAGAAAAAGATATATATTTTTCCCTTCCAAGCGCATTGAATCCCTAAAAATATTTATGCACAGATACCTTTCCAAGATTAAGACTTTCTCCCCTACATCTTAATCCTGTAATTCTACCACTTAGCTTTGAAGACCAGCTACTGGCTCTCCCATCATGAAACAGAACAAGTTCATCTATTTTCACCTTTTGTACATATGCAGAAACATCCATGCCCAAAATTTATCTGTCATTGTTAGAGAAACTGGGGTGAGGGAGGGCAGTAGATTTTAAGGATCCCATTGAAAGCTGGCAGGGACAGCCCAGGGCAATATCCCAGACTAAGTGGAATGTCACCTTCCTCAACTGCCTATTCCTTGCTCTCAGTGTCCCTTTATTGGGCATCTATCTACATGCCATTACTCTTTTCTGTCAGAGTCAACTTTCAGAAGGAGAAAAAAAGATTAGAAATTAATGAACCCTAATATGTAAACAGCTTAAAGAGAAAAAGCAATGTGTTGTCTGTATGCACTCTCCTTTTGTAAAGCTCTCCCTCCTCCGCTGTTTCTTGGCTTACTTCAAGACTCAGACCTATTTTTAGCTTCTTCAAGACTCTCCCCTATTCCCCAGTGCCTTTCTTCTGAGATGATCTTTTATCCAAACTATATACCACTTGTATATACATAGCTATCATAGCTTTTTCAGGTTCTCTCACACATTAGAATGTTAGCTTCTTGAGGGGTAAGGTCCGTTTTACTTTTGTAATGACGATGATGATGATGATGATGATGATGATGATGATGATGGTAATGGTGATAATGATGATGATGATGATGATGATGATGATGATGATGATGGTGGCGGTGGTGGTGGTGGTGGTGGTGGTGGTCATGATGACGGGAATGGTGGTGGTGATCTAGCTTTGCTTTTTTAATCCCTGGTATCTAGCATAGTATATGGTATATAACAGGTCCCCCATAAATTCTTGTGGATTGACAAACTAAGTTCAAGTAAAGGCTTACTCTAACAGTTGTCAATTTACTTCAAACTCTCAAGGTCTCACTTAAATGAAAATATGTCAAATCATGAATCCAGTGATGTCTAAGGACCAGTCTCAAAATGTTCAAAGAAACTCATCCCCATGACTTCTGGGTGTGGATTCCACCCACCCATCCTGATTTATAACTTCAGGAGTGTCACCTAACTAAGGTATAGTGAGGTAATGAGCTTCCCTTCCAAATGAAGGAATCTCTGAGGAAGGGATGGATCCTAGAAATGGAATATCACAGCATCCCAGAATTTTGGAGTTGCAGTTAGTTTGCCAGCAAATCAAAAGCATTAATTAATCACAAATTTTGTACTAGGTGTTGTGCTAGGCACTGGAGATATAAAGACAAAAGTAAAACAAATGAGACAACCTAGAGAAAGCTCTTTGTAAACCTCAAAGTGCTATGTGTTAGCTTTCATCATTATGTGTTAGCTACCATTTTTGTTGCAGTTCAATTGTTTCAGTCATTTCTGATTCTTTATGACATAATTTAGGGTGGGGTGGCTTGCTATTTCCTTCCCCAACTCATTTTACAAATGAGGAAACTGAGGCAAATGAGGTTAGGTGATCTACCTAGGGTCACAAAGGTAATGAGTCTCCAGCCAGATTTGAACTCAGAAAGATGAATCTTCCTGACTCCAGATCCAAGACTCTATCCCCTGCACTACCTAGCTGCCTCATCATCATTATTATAATCATCAGTACTCAAGAAGATTATATTTTATCAGGGATGCAACATATATAGACATATGTATAAAATATACATGTATAAGCATGTATGTGTGTATATGTATGTATACACAGATTTCTATGTGTGTATATGTGTTTGTATATCTACATATCTATCTGTCTATCATCCATCTATCATCTATCTATCTATCTATCTATCTGTCTTATCTATCCATCTTAGTGTTCAGTCATCGGAACCATACCTGAAAAGAACTCCCATGACAACATGGTGAACAGGTGGTCATTGAGGGAGAAACCATTACTTCTTCATGCAATCATTCCATTATAAAGATCTCTTGTTGTGAAGAAGGTTGTGCTTCCCCTCTCCCCCCTTAACTCTACTCTCTGTTTGTCTCTCTGTATTTCTATACATTACCTTCTGATGTCTATAATATCTCTAATGTCTCTTAAATATGACAGCCTTCAAATACTTGAAGGCATCTATCATGTCCTACCTCCATCCCCACCCCCAGTCTTTTCTTCTCCAGGCTCAAACTTCTCCCATCTTTCATATGATCCTCATACCATGCACTGAAAGATCTTTATTATTTTGATTGCCATTGTCTGGATGACCTTAATCTGTGTCACTTACAACTGAACAAAACACTGTAGATACCATTTAGCTGATGTAGAGTACCATATGACTACCACCTCTTTGTTCCTGGAAACTATGATTCTCTTAATTCAGCCTAAACATTACTCTTCCAAGGAGAATTGTGTTATATGAGAAATGCAAACTTGAGTCATAGGAATGAAATGATAATGGAATTTCCAGTATTGGCTAGCAGGTAGAGGAGCATTGCTAAGGCATTGGGGTCTTGCCAAGATCTATAAAACTGAACAATGATGGTAGTCATCTATTCTTCCGATTCGTAAGCCTGGCCTGGAGTCAGAAGAGTGGAGATGCCCTATTTGACCCCATTGCTGCTGTCAGTATATCCTCACTTCAGAACTTTGGTTGCTGTCTTTAAAGGTGTCAGTCAGAAAGGGTTGTTGTATGTAGCCTCACTAATGTAAACACTGAATAATAAGAGAACCCCTCCTTTCTTCATGTCTCCTTATTGATAGTTAATAAATGTTAATCCTTTCTGATTTTTATGCTTTCTGGAAAGGAACAGGGGATGTTTCAAGGGAGCACATGAAAAGCATCATCCACTATTTCAAGAGCTGTCATGTGGAAGGAGTGAACTTAGGAGAATACTCCTGGCCCCATATCACTACTTCCTGATTCTCCCCCTTCCTTCATCATCTATTAAAATCTCTTCCTTTGAGATCCATGCTATTCAGATCAATCACCCTGAGAGCTGTTCTCTACAGACACTCCAGGTCTTTCCCTTTCCTTCCTCAATGCATTCCATATCTGGTTTAAAAAGGTTCTCTCCTCCCCTACTGCTGGACTATTATTAAGGGACTTCAACATACATATTGTTTCTCACTAATGTCCTTTAACCACAGTTCTTCAACCTACTTACCTGCCAGCAGTTATCCATCTACCCAACCTTAGCCATTCACAAAGATCTTCATAACTAACCTTGATCTTGTGGCACTTACAGGCCCAAGAATTTTGAAATCCCCAGTCTTCTGGCTTTTCCCTTTTCCATCTGCCTTCCCTTATCTAACCTTACTTTACATCCACACTAAGACCTCCCTGACCTGACCATCTTCTTTGCACTAATCAGGCTTTCATTTTTTCTCAATCTTGATTCCATGGTGAACCAAATCAACTCTACTCTTCCTCTCTTATACCTCTAGCCCACTTATTATATCACCTCTTGTGCTTAAACCAAGCCTCAACCTTGGATCACTCTGACCATTCATTGATTTTGTACCTATACATATGCTGATGAAGGAACTTGGAAAAATCTCACAACTCTTACTTAGGACTGTGTCCACTACAAATTTCTGTTATATCACTTCAACTGAGCCCTCACTGATACTAGATGATCTTATTATAACTTCCTTTATCAACTCTATTGCATTCTCCAGAGCCACTTCTTCCAAACTTTCTCATTCCTTCTCATGATTTCCCTTCTCCCACTCTTTCAGCTGAGAATCCTGACTCATATTTTACAGGAAAAACAATAAGAATATAGATCATGAACTTCTTCCCCTTTCTTCCTCATCTCCTGTCACTCAGGGATCTTCTGCCTCTCTCTTCTCCTTCAAGCCTGCCTCACATACTAAAGTGCTCTTAACCTGTAGCAAGCTAGCCCCTCTACATGTGTAAGAGATCTGATTTTATCAAGTTTCCTCTAATAGATTGCCCCTTCAGTCATTCTCATTTTTTCATTTATTTTCAATCTCTCTGGTTATACTGGTTCATTTTCTACTCCTATAAACATAACCTTGCCTCCCCTATCCTGGAAAAATAAATAAATAAAATAAACCTAAAAAACCTCACTGGATCATTTCATCTCTGCTATCGTCCTATACTTCCTTTGCCCCTCATAGCCAAATTCCTCTAAAAAGGCTATCTACAATAAATCCCTCCACTTCTCTCACTCTCTTCTTAATCTCTCACAATGTGACTTCTGACTTTATCATTACACCAAAAAATGTTCTCTCCAAAGTTATTAATGATCTGTGGTGGCAAATGTAATGGCCTTTGAGCAGTCTTAATTCTCTGATCTCTTCTGCAGCCTTTGGCACTATAGCTCACTCTCCTTTAAATTCTCTTGTCTATGTTTTTTAGGTGCCGCTCTCTCCTGGTTTTCCTCTTGTCTCTTTTAATACTCCTACTCTTTCTCCATTGGTGGATACTTCTTCAGATTATTCTCTCTAATCTTAGGTGTCCCTCAGGGTTCTGTCTTGGGCCCTCTTTTCCTTACCATCTATAATGCTCTACCTGGGGATCTGGACTTAATTATCATCTTTATACTGATGATTCTTAAATCTACTTTTTGAACCCCAAACCCTTTGCTGATCTCTAATCTTATATCTCCAGTTGCCTTTCATGTATCTGTAACTGGATGTCCAATAGACATCTTCAGCTTAGTAGGTCCCAAACTTATCTCTCCCTCTGAACCCTTCCCTCCACACCTTCCCTGTAACTCTGGAGGGAAATCCCCTCCTTCTTATCTCTCAGGCTCAAACCTAGAAGTCATTCTGGATAGCTCCCTATCTCTCACAGCCCCTCCCCATATGCTGGCCTTTAAAAGGCCTTTCAACTTCACCTTTTCACCATCCCCCTTCTTCCTCAGACACAGCTACTGTGAGGCAAGAGGTGACTCTTATCACTTCATGCCTTGATTGTTCTAACATCCTTCTGGTAGATTAGCCTGCTTCAAGTCCCTCTCCTTTCCAATGCATCTGCCATTTAGCTACTAAAATGATTTTCCTTAAGCACAGTTTGGACCATGTCACATTGATGTGGTGAGGGTTAGGATGCTCTAGACTCCAAAAAACCACAAACCAGGTCCTGCCGAATGAATTCAACTCAAGTCTTCTCTCAGCCCAAGAAAAACAAAACTTATTAAAAGTTCATTAAAAGTTCACCAAATTGGGTAGACTCTAAAGGAGCCTAGATATCTGTAAGGCTTGCATTGGGCAAGCAGGCCAGAATCATCTGACACAAAGTCTGTGCTAGGTCATTCTATGGCCCTCTGAAAAATATGGGGGCAAGAAGGGGTTTTATATACAGAAAACTCATGGGAGGAATCTAGGGGTGGTCTGGAGGAGGAGTTTGGGGAGAGTCTCCAGGAGGAGTCAGATGAGATCAGTCTCTTGTAATGTGTGATTAAGGGTGGGAATTTGCTGGAGGCTACCAGAAGGTGACAGAAAATGATGGGCCAGGCCAGTTCAAGGGAGGAACAGGAGGATCAAGGGTGGGAAATTGCCAGACAAAGGAGAGCCACAACTTAAGGCCCATGGCCTCAGGCAAATGCCTTCCTTGGGAAGATTCCAGGAGAGCTCTTAGAGGGCTCTCAGAGCCTGTACCTCCCTACCCCATTCAATAAACTACAGTGACTCCCTGTGGCTTCTGGGAAGAAATACAAAAATTTCTATTTGGGATTCAAAATCTTAAATAACCTAGCCCCTTCTACCTTTCCTGGCTCCTTGCACCTTACTCTCAAACATGTACCTTTCAATCTGGTGACACTAACCTGATTCTTCCATGAAAAAGAAACTTCATCTCTTGATTCTAGGAATTTTCTATGGCCATCCCCATACCTGGGATTCTCTGGCTCCTCCACTCTGACCACTGAACTCCCTGGCTTCCTTTAAGTACCGACTACAATCTCATCATTTATAGAAAACCTTCCCTAACCTTTCTTAATTCCAGTACCATTTCTCTTTTAGTTATTTCTTACTTGTTCTGTATTTAGATTGCTTTATATATGTCTGCCGGCATGTTGTCTTTCTTAGATTTTAAGTTCCTTGAGGGTAGAGTTTGTTTTTAAATTTTTGTGGTTGTTTTTTATCTTTTTTAGGTCCCAGCACTTAACATATTAGCTGGACCATAGTAGATGGTTAATAAATGTTTATTCATTAATTGATTGAATGACTAATTCTGTGTGACCACAGGGGGCAGCATTAGGTAATTACTAGGAGGGAGAATTTGGCTCAACCGAAGAAGAACTAACAGTGAGAGCAGTCAGAGAATAGAAAAGGCATTCTTTTCAGAAATAGGGATTCTTTCCACTTGTGGCCCCTTTCTCCCCCTTTGCAGCCATGTAATGGGAATGGGAATTTGAAGATCTTCCCTGCCCCTTAAGTCTAAGGAAATTTGAAGACCTTCCCTGCTTTGAAAATAAACTCTGCCTCCTAATAGACTGAATGCAGTCTCATAGAGTCTGTGATGGGAGGAATTTGCTGAAGGGTAAAGCAGAGCCCACAGGAAGCTGGGAGTCAGAGCCTGATAGATGATGGGAGAGAGAGGATGCTCAGGCAAGGAGTTAGTCAGGTTTGTGAGTAAATATTGAGCTTGTATTGGTTTGTGGGAAGGCTAAAGGATGATTTGACTGTCTGCTACATTGTGGTACATTATGGATTGTTTCCTCGTGTTCAGATTTGGTTTTCTGGTGTCAGAATAAATGTTTTACTTCTGTCTTCTATGGAGATTTTGTTATATTTTGTTTACATTTGTTATAATTGTTTAGATTTGTTATATAGTTGTTATATTTTGCAATTGAGAACCACGTGAGAAAATTCAGTCATCATTTGTATTTTTATAGTGAGTGTAGGCACTGTAAATATTGCATTGACACTACAAGCCAGAAGCCAAACAAATAAATGAAACAAAAAACAAACAAAAAAACTCCAGAATCTCCCCTCTCCCAAGTTCTCACCAATTCTATCTCCTTCACAGGCAAGGAGGATCCTATAATCCTACCCTATGCAAATAGAACCAGGGCCAGAATTACATTCTTTACAACATGACTTCTACAACATCTTAATTTAAGCAGCACCTGTATGATAGCTTGGGATATTGTATGAGAGATTCACTTAATAAGCACTGGACCAATGATCTCCAAAATCCCTTCTGCACTAGGACTTCATAAGTCTATAATTTACTAGCAGAAGAAACTGGATAGAGGGCAGAAAATTAGTCTTTGGGTCAGAAAGCCCCAAGACACTGATTGTGTGACCCTGGGCAAATCCTCCAGTGTCCCAAGGCAATGCTCTAAAACTAGATTTTATATATGGGATGCTAACCTACTTCAGCGGATAAAATTTAAATCATGGGAGTTTCCTACACTGATAAAATAAGTGGTCTGGTAGACTCCCTCTATCTCTCCCACCAAATGCTATATCTATGACATGGAAAACAAAACAAAACAAAAGACAATCAATCCCCCCCCTTTCTCTTCTTCGCCCCCCAAAAACACACAAACACACACACGCACACATACAAACACAAACACACACACAACCAAACAAATGGATGAATAGGTATTTTTGTTGTCATATCATTTGGGACCATTTAAAGGATGTAAAATTATCTCTGATCTACAGTGTTTTTGCCAATTATAATGAGCCTTATTCTTTGCACTTGTCTCTGGGGCTATGAGTAAAGTTCTGAAAAGCTACAGAAGGGCAAAGAGCTAGGGGCTAGCCACCCCATAGAGACAACTTCAGTACTAATCATAATAAGCCTTCAATTAGCTAGATTCCTAAGGGAATAAGGCTGAGAGTAAATGAAATCTTCTGGATAACTGACTTATCCAATACATATTTCCCTTCAATTCTCATTATTGATATGTTTATTCCTAAAGAATATGGAATCACTTCTGAGACAATGTGGCATGTTGTCAGGCCAGTACTATGAGAAAAAAAAATTACTGCCCATTGGTGGGGATCAAAGATGATTTCACTTTGGATGTATGAGTTTAGCTGGGCCCTATCCAATGGATAGAACTTTGCTAAGCAGGAGAGGTAGGGGTGGAAGTGGGGTTCATTATTTAGGGAGTGGTGATTGACAGAACACAGATTTAAGTGAAGCCAAAGCTAGATGTTTCAATCAAGGTTCTACTGCCTCTTATATGAAGTGGCAGCAGAGCTGGGCTAGGCCAAGGTAGCCTCATCCCTCTGGCTGATAGGTATCTCTGGCTACAGTAGAATTGTCTGCATGGCTGTGGCTTCAAAGAGTTTGATTGCAGACGAATGCACTGCCTGCTCAAAGTCACCAATTTTATTATAAAGCAATTTGGATAAGAGGAAACCTACCTCAATTTAAAGCCACAAACTGTGGGTAATTAAATCTGGGTGATTAAATCCCAGAAATTAAACCCCTCTAAAAAGCAGTCTAGCAAAAGGAGCCGTCTCACACACATTTCTGCAATTAATCTGACTGCTCTTTAGCTGTCCAAGGCTCCTCTGCCATTCACTTCATCATTCTTTGATGGCTCACATGGTTTTAATGCATCCAGGGCAATGCTAGGGGAAGAGACTGGCAGTGCAGGGAGGAAGCAAGCATATGGTAGCTGTCTTTATGGCTGGCCCATTTCTCTCCCACCATGAAACTCTTACAGACTTTCAAAGGAGAGCCACATAGGGAGGGAAATTGTGGGTTGGAAACTAGCCCTGAAGGAATAGTTGGTTGAGGAAAAAAAAAAGATGATTATGCAGTGCCTTTGATTATCTATTAAAGTCATTGGATTTGTAAGGTCAATTTTCTTTTATCTGAGATGAAAAGGGGAATGAATCTCAGGATGGCTCTCATGTCACCCACCAAAGAGCACTGAATTCATTTTAACTCAGTAAGCATTTATTAAAAAGGTATTAAGATTACTTTTATCTTTACTCTACATGGCCTAGACAAGTGCCCGGCATGTTGTAGGTACTTAATAAATGCTTATCAATTAATCTGTTATGAGGAAGCCACCATGCCTTGTATTGGAGGTAAAAAAAATGAAATATTAAATAGCCCAATCCCTCATCTCAAGTCGATTCTGATTAAGTAAGAAGTTAAATGATTTCTGGTGATGAAGATAATATGGCCACTACCATGATTGTTTCCCCATCAGTCAGTCAATAAACATTTACTAAACACTGATTTTGTGCCAGGCATATTCTAAGATCTAGGGATACAAAGAAAGGCTAAAGACAATTCCTGTTCTTAAGGTGCCCAGGCAGCAGGATGTTGGGGAAAGAGCAATGAATTCAAGTCATACAGTCATTGATGAAATCTTCCCTCTGCTATTTAATACAGATGTGATTTCAGGCAAATCATTTGATCACAGATTCATTCATTCATTCACATTTATTTATTTTTAGAATTGAAAGGAAATTGGCTAGTCATTCATTCAGTCAAACCCAAACTTCCACTCCCAGCTCCATTTTTTAAGAAGTATTTCCTGATATTCTGTCTGAATGTGTCTCTCCACCTTATTTCCCCTCAATCTACCTCCTGAGGCAAAACCAAACAAGTCCCTGCCTTCTCCCACCTGACCTCAGGGACTTATTCTCCTAATTATTAGTATAATATTGCCTAGGAGGCCCATATTTTCCCTTCTAGCTTGAAATTTCATGAGAGTTGGTGGCTGGAATCTGTGTACCTCCCCATCCAAACACCTAAGCTGCTGTCCACTCCAAAACCCTAAACAGCAACCCTTCCATGCTCTAAGAATTGAGCATAGACTTTCAGTTTTCCCAGTTCTAAAGGTGAGGGAGGTAATACTGCACATTCTATGAAGCCATTTCTAGCTCTCAGTCTATGATTTTATGATCCTTTGAAAAGGGCTGAACTTTTGGCACAATACTCAGAGAAGTTTCTCCTTTTGGAGGCTGATGATACAGAAGGTCAAAATTATTCCACCAAAATTTTAAGTAGTTCTCAACTATAGAGGAAACTCCTTTGGGACACAGGAAAAATAAAACTCAAACAGTAGTGCTGCGATTAAGAGAGAAATGGGGCGAGAGGTACAGAGAGAACCAGAATTTGATCAAACTCAATCAACAAGAATTTATTAAGGCTCTATTATGTTGGGTACTAAATACATAAATGTTTTTATTTCAGTTGTTTTGATCATGTCTAACTTTTCAGGGCCCCATGGACAAGTCAGTTCTTGGCAAAAATACTGAAAGTGGTTTCCCATTTTCTTCTCCAATGTCAAACAGAGGTTAAGTGACTTGCCCAGGCACACACAGTTAGGGAATTTCTGAGACTGAATTGGAACTGAGGTCTACCTGACTCCAAGTCCAGTGTGATGCCTAACTGTGTAAAGATATAAATACAATGAATGAAATAATCCCTATTCAGAAAGCTATTATATTCTAACAGATCCCGTTGACTACACCTAGGAAACATAATCATTCTCTGTTGCTTTCATCTCTTAAAGAATACCCTAAGCAAGAAACATATAATAAAGGTTAAAGCACCACATGGTATGGATTGGGATGGTGTATAGTGGCAATGATTTCTTTTGACTCACCAACTGCCTTCTTTGGTAGGAAAAAAGATAAACTCTTGTATGTTAAGTGACTTGCCTAAGGTCACATAACTAGTAAATGTGTCAAGTGTCAGAGGCAGGATTGTAATCAGGTCCTCCTGACTTATGGACTAGAGCTCTATTCATTGTGTCATCTAGCTGTCCCCAACTCATTCTTTCTAAGACCAACAAAAGCGTCAGTTAGGTAGCATAGGGAATCGTGTGCTGTTCCTCCAATTAGAGAGTTCTGAGTTCAAATTGAACCTCAGATATATACTAGCTCTAAGAAAGTGATTTAAAATGTATCAGTATCTTCAGCTGTTAAATGAGGCTAATAATAGGATCTTCCTCATAGGGTGGTTGTGATGTTCAAGTAATATATGTTTTATATATATACATATATATAATTTTCTAAAGCTGAAAGTACTATTTAAATGGTGTTTACTACTATTGATACTATTTTAATTATCATCATCATTATTTTCCCAACATCAATATTCTCCCAAAGAGGCTATAAGGCTATTAATCCTAAAATGTTTCAATCTTAGAAGAATCTAAATTTCAGTTTCTCCTAAGAAAGCAAAAAGAGACATGGTGGGTGTAGAGCAAATTATAGCCTTAAAACACCTTCTCCTCTCCCCCATCCCCCCAAGATTTCTTCCATGCATATACAGAGATCATAAAAGCCATTGACAGAAGTGATCACAAATATAATCTTAGGCAAAAAATTATCTCTTCTTTAAGGATTTTTTTTCCAAGTCAGTTTCAGATAAACTACACTTGCAACGTGGTTAGAATTTCTGTTTATTGGAAAAAACTCTTGGACACGTCCAAATGTCATGCAACTGAATATCAGATCGCATCATGTGGGAAACACCTAAAAAGAAGAGAATTGTTATCTAAAGGAGAGAAGTTACACGAAAGAATTAATAGAGAACAGTGTCTAGGTTGGCAAGAAAATACAAGAGCAAAGAGATTAGAGAAAAACAGAGCTGAACCTTTCAAGAGAAATGGAGATGAGGAATTGGGGATGCTGGCAGCCAGGCTGGAAAGAAAAGACTGAGATAGAGGAAAGGGGATCAGAAATTTAAAAGGTAGATAGCATCAGAGCAGAAACTTCACCACTGGTCCAGCAAGTTGGGACCATGTCTCCTGCTGTGATGATGAAACACAAAAAAAGAGATGGGAATTGGGGAAATACAGGAGATGGCAACCATCTTTATTAATAACTTATAGGCTGTCCTGTGGATGACCTTTTCTGAAGTCACAAAGCTGAGTGGGATAATGAACAAGCTGGATGAGAGTGTGGATCTAAAGAGATATTTTCAGACTTTGGTACTGGGCTATTTGGAATTCAATAGTGTACTGGAGAGATCACTGATTCTGGAAAAAGAGGATCAGAGTTCAATCCACATCAGAGGATTGTCAGCTGTGTGGCTTTAGTTTTCTTAACTTTCAGATGGAAAGGTTGAATAAGATAGAGTTTATGTCTCTTCCAGGACTAGGTCTATGAGCTTATGACTAAACTTCCCAAGTACAAACAAGATTTACTGCCTGATATATTTCTCTTTTATTTTCCTAACTATCCTCTCTTAATTAAACTGTACTTTTTTTTCATTGACTTGTTCATTTACTTTTAGTTTACAAGATTCGGTTCCACAGTCCCTTGAGTTTCAAATTTTCTGCCCTCTCTCCACCCCCCTCCCCCCACCATGGCAGCATGCAATCGTGTATAGGATCTGCAAATACTTTCACATTGTACAATAGTCTGGTTGTATAGAAGGATTGTAACCAATGGAGTGAACAGTGGGAAAAACAGAAACAAAACCAAACATGAAAATACTCAAGCATCTTTTGAATGGTCTAGCTTGAGGAGTGTTTATTTGTTTGTTTTGCTAGCTGTGGTTTGAATAGCTAACCATTCCAAAAGTGCTCATGAAAATTTGCAAAGCAGTGTGTGTGTGTGTGTCTGTACTTTTCCTCAAAGATAAGTGCTATTGATATCACATGTTGATCACTTGAGTTCAGATTGAAAAGAAACAGAGGAAATAGATCAGACTGGAATATATTTGGGAAACTAAAGAATTTTGTCAATGATCTTGTGGTCTTTTGTGCTGTAAGAGACAATTACCAAAAAAACCCTTTCTCTTCTCTCCTATCTCTCACACTACCCTCTCCTCTTCTCTCCTTCTCCCATTTCCCCCTCCCATTCTCTCTTCTCTCTTCCCTGCCCTTTCCTCCCCATTCTATGTCTCTCCTTCCCTCCATTCCTCTTCCCTTTCCTCCCCCCTCTCCCTCCCTCCTTCTTTTCTTCTTTCTCTCCCTCTCCCTTTCCTCCATGGCTCCCTTTTCTTTCCCAACACGGCTGTGAAATATAGGCATGTCTACCTTTGAACAAAAAAAAAAAAAAAGGAAATGAGTCAATGGGAGATGGAGAGATGCATGGCCAACAGAAGTAGGCTAAAGAATAGAAGTGCAGGAAAACACAACTTCTGGAACAAATACAACAATTATAGCTAATTATGAGTGGAATGGGCTACTTCAAGAGGCGGCAGAGGAGGTTTCCCCTCTTTGGAGATCTTCAAGCAGAGCCTGGGCAACAGCTTGTCCAGTATGTCACAGAGGGATTTCCTTTCAACCTCTAGATTGGATCAGGTGGCCATGAAAGTCAATTTCAGCTCCCAAATACTAGTAAGAAAATCATCATAGACTGATGGGTTTAGAGTTAGAAGGGTCATCACAGGATAATCTACACTCATCTGACAGAAAAGAAAACCAATCAATGAAATATAGAATGCACCATATGGTATAATTGATGAACAACTGTGTACTACATTGGAGCCCCTGATCTTCTTTTTAAAAGAACAAGAAAACAAAAGATCAAGAAACATGTCAGGGAAAGCAAGATGTGCACCCAAGTCCTTTAAGAGGAGATGGGAGAGAGGATCTGAATTGGTGGAGGGACTGTCATCAGTGAGATCATGGATTCACCAAGGCTTATAAAGTCACAATGTAATATATTCCAGCTGCTTAAACATCATCCATTTGTTACTAAAGTTATATAGTAGATGGAACACTGGACTTGGAGTGAGTTTGAATGATTCCTTGACCACATATTGGCTGTCTGACTAGCATGTCGCTGAACAATTCAGCTTCAGTTTTCCAATCTATAAAACAGAAATATAGGATACAAGCTGGACCCATGCTACCATTGTATAGGGAACTCCCAAATGGCAGAATATATACATGCATAAATACACATACAAGCATACACATATACATATGTGTGTGTGTGTAAAAGTTTTTGGCAAATCTGAAAGCAATATAGAAATGTTAGCTATTTCTTTTCCCACCAGGAGGGTGGAATGAATTCCAAATCTGGGTGTGAGTTAATAGTAAAAGCTATCTCCAGTGGAGTGCCACCTGCCTCCACCCACTTCACTGGTTCCAAGTAACTGATTCAAAGGGAGTCTTGACAGCCAGGCTTATCAGAGATGCCAAAGTCATGGTCTGAGATTTTTCTCTTCCAAGTCATTGACTTTTGCAGGAATGCTTTTGCTGCTACTTTGGTGGCAGAATGAGAAAACAGAAGGACTCTGCTAAATGCCCAACTCTTAGCAAATACTTTGCCCAAATGAAACCAGAGGGTTTTTTTTCATTTTATTACCATTAAAAGGAAAAGAGAAACAGTTCATTTACAAAGACGATGCAAATCTAAAGGGTGCCCCCTGCTTCAAATACACTTTCAAGTAATATTTATTTGTTCTGTCATTAAGTATATAAATATGTCATTGGTATAAACTATATATTAATTAAATTGAAACATATTAGGCAAGTATTATTTTAACTGCTGATATTACGGAGGATAGATGGATGCTCTGGCCAGAATTAGGTCTAGATATTTAGCAAGGATGTTGAGTTGAGGAGACAAAAGATTCTGGGAGTACACAATCAGTGTCTTCAAGAAATTGAAGGACTTTCATGTCAAAAAACAACAACAAGGCAACTAGCCTGATTCTTCTTGACTTCAAAGAGTGGAACTAGGAAAAGAACGGAAGCAGATGGGGAGCAGGGGTGGGGAATACAATTTAGAGTTGAGGTAACAAAAGCCTTTCCAATAGTTTGAGTTGCATAGTAGTGGATTAGGCTGCCTTGGAAAGAAGAGGACTGTCCATTTCTTCAAGCTTTCAAGCAACAGTAAGGTAATCACTTATTGCGTATTGGGAAATAATGAAGGAAAGACATAAAGCATTCGTTAAGCACCTACAAAGTGCGGGGAACTCTGCTAAGAGCTTTAAAAATCTTATCTCATTTGACCCTCACAATGACCCTGTGAGGTAGGTACCATTAATGTCCCCTTTTTTACAGAGGAGGAAACTGAGGAAGACAGGTTAAAGATAACAAGGTCATAGTGCTAGTAAGTATCTGAAGTTAGGTTGGACTTAAATCTTCTTGATTCCACACCAGCACTGTCTCTGCTCTGTTACCTAGCTGCATCTGCACTACCTTGGGTAGGACGGAGGAAATATCAGCTGGTATTACTTAATTTCCTTTGGATCACTACTAAAACTTTACGATTCTGTGATAATACCCTGAAGGTCCCTTGTAATTCTAAGATCCGATGTTGAAGTCTATGGTTGCTCTCTGTGATGAAGTAAATGATGGACCCAAACTGGATTTGATGTTGGGGGAGGATATGTTTTCTAACCTCCAGCACTGATTCAAACTTTGATCTTGGGCAAAACACAACCCTTCTGCACTGTATTTTTCCCATCAGGAAGAAGAGAGTTTTCATTTCATTTCTTGAAAATATGCATAGTTAATGAGATTTCCTATGTGTCCAGATTTTCTAACCTTCAAGATCTCCTCTAAATAATTGTCTCTGATCCCTTGACCAAAAGCAACCCTCTACCTCCTATGAACTCTTGTAGCACCAAAAGACTCCAACCCACCCAATATATATGTGATGTGTATGTATGCATGTGTATGCACATATATGCATATATGTGTGAGCATATATACATCCATATACATACAATCACAAATATGTATATGTACACACACACACACACACACACACACCTTGAGATATTTCCCTGTATTTAATTGAATGAGAATCAGTGTGGCACAGTTGCTGGCTCTATGATCATGGACAAGTTATTTCACCTTTCAATATCCCCAGTAATGCTCTAAGATTATAAATTGAAGAAAAGAGATTGATCTATATTCCTAGAGAGAGTTCATCACTAGGAGTTACCTAAACTGCACTTTCTCTGCCTGTGTGTGTGTGTGGATACACATATGCATATGATTCCACACACACACACATATAGAGTTGTGGTTGAGGCATTTTACTTTGTGTCCAACTCTTTGTGGCTTCGTTGGGGGTTTTCTTGGCAATGATATTGGAGAGTTTTGTCATCCTTCTCCGGTTCGTTTTACAAATGAGAAAACTGTGGGAAATATGGTTAAATAGCTTACCCAAGGTCCCACAGCTAGTAAATGTCTGAGGCCAGATTTCAACTTGGAAAGATGAGTCCTCCTGACTTCAAGTCCACTGTCCACTCCAAACATAGTGAGAAAAACACCCACACCCACATATATACATACATTTATATGTATGTATATGTATATATGCATGCATGAGTATGTGTGTGTTTATATAGAGAGTATATGTGTGTGTGTATATATCTATATATGTATATGTGTGTATATCTATATGTGTGTGTGTGTGAGAGTGTGTGTATGCCACACTTTGCAAATGAATTGGCTTTCAGTGAGGCAGGGCTATGCAAAGTCGCCATCCTCACTCTGTCCTCTGGAGCCATCTGGGTCCCGCGGCAAGATAAAGATCAGTATAACTGGAGAGGGTCCCAGATCCAGTGAGGGACCTTAGTGTTTTTTAAGCTTATATATCTATATATGTGTATATACACACATGCATATATATGTACATGCATTGCCTAGATACATACATGTAGACAACACACATGTATGTGCCATACACATATGCATTGTACATACAAGCATGCACACACATATACATAAGGTACATACATGCATACATACATGCATAAATACAAGCATGCACACACGCACACGTGTGTGTGTGTGTGTGTGTGTGTGATCTTACCATCTTACCTTTGTCCCCTGCAATTTCCTTTACCTGCTACTGACCACTGGGACATAGACCTGTGCATTAAGCTCTCTAGAATTCTCAGTTCCTGGCACAATACCTAGCTTTTGATAATACTAGGCCCTTCCTCACATTTCTCACTGAATTTCTACCATAACAATTATCAGGGCCTGTGCATATAGAGATCTGAGGTTTACAAAGCCCTTTGTTTTCAAAGTTCTCATCTGATCTCGCAAATTGTCCTATGAGATACATGTTATATGTTTTATTATCTATATTTTATAAATGAAGAAATTGTCTCAGACCAGTTAAGTGGCCTCCCTGTTGTCACACAGTGGGGCTGAGCCACAACAACAGACCTCTTTCCACAGGACCTCAAGAACTCCTTGCCACTCACCATTCCCTCTGAGCTGTTTTTGTTTTTGGTGGGATGGTATTGCATTGTGCAGTAAGAAGGCTTGGACATGATAGCACTCCAAGTATTTGGGCGGCATGTAAAGAAGAGGAATTTGCTTTATCCTGTTCTTCCCCAGAGCAAAAGCAGTGAGTGGGAGTTGCAAAAAGACAAACTCAATCTTGGCATTAAGAAAAAAAAATCTAATAACTAGATGACTCAAAGTGGAACGGACTGTCTTACAACCTAGAGTGTTCCCTCCGCCTCCTTGGAGGTCTTAAATCAGAGGCTGGAAAACCACTTATATTGTGTTATTATGAGGATTCTCTTTGGGTATGGGTTGGACTAGATGGCCCCTTAAAATTACTATTAATCCTCAGACTGAGAATATTGTCTGTGGAGTTAGGTCGTATTTGGTGACTCTCAATCTGAAATAAACAACAGTGAAATAAAGGTGTACAGCTAAATGTTTTAAGCCTATCTGGTACAATAAGAACACCTAATTTAGAACAAAAAGACTGAATTTAAATGACACTTCAAATTTATATAATTCAGCAGTTCTCAACCTGTGGGTTGCAACCTCTTTGGAGGTCTAACGGGGTCATCTAATACCATGAGAAAACACATATTTCCAATGGTCTTAGGAACGAAGACACTACTGCTCTATCATCTCCAGGCAGGTCCACCCACATGCAGATACACCCACATATGAGTATTAAAGGGTCACAGCATTAGGAAGGTTGAGAACCACTGATATAATTCATGTCTTCTGTCTGAACCTCAGTTTCCCCATCATTCAAACAAAGTGCTTGGACTTGATGGCTTCTAAGGTCCCTTCTGCCCCTAATCCTAATGTCATATGAACATGCTGTATTCATCAAAAAACTCAAATGCTTGGATTTTGGTTTCCTTAGACTAACTGCAAATGCCTTTCACCTCTCCCAATGATTAATCATGGTGATTAACCAGGGGGTAATTTCAGTATACATTTCCATTTCAGGATTCTTACTCTGAACCTCTGCACAACATTCATCTGAGGGGTAACCTTCCATTACTGAACAATACAATTAAGTATTCTCCCGGCTAATTATGGTGCCCAAGATGTTTAAGGGTATGTTTAAAAAAATGATAATATTCATGCAACAGCATTTAAGTGCTATGAAAACACATTCTCATCTGTTGTAAGGCAGAAGAAGGTGAATGCACGGTACCAGGCAAAGCAGACCAAACCTTCTACTGTAATCCATAAACACCATCTACTGGAAGATTGAAGAAAGATGATTCTGAGATTTCAAGGCTGGAAGATGATGTTATCACTAACAGCAAAGGGACAGGAAAATCAGTCTACAGAGTGTGGAAAGACACATTGTGGGATGGGGAAATAGGTGTTTTAAAGTCAGATAACCTGGAGACTCATTTCTTTTCTCTTGGTCTAAGTTACTTCTTCTGTAAAATGAATGAGCCAAAAAATACAGTTTCTAAGGGGTCCCTCAGTTCTAAATCTATGATTCCATAACAAAGAATTACCTTTTTATCGGTGTTGTTCAGTCACTTCAGTGTCTGGTTCTTTATGACCCCATTTGAGGTTTTCTTGGCAGAGATACTGAAGTGGTTTTCCATTTCCTTCTCCAGGTGGTTTTGCAGATGAGGGAAACTGAGGGAGAGTCAAATGACTTGCCCAGGATCACATAGCTAGTAAGTGTCTGAAGCTGGATTTGAAGTCAGATTTTCCTGACTCCAGGTCTAGCATTCTATCAATGATGCCACCTAACTGCCCAAATAACCTTGAGAATAACAATAAAACTAGGAATAGTATGGTAGTGATAATGGGCAGTGAGGTAGCACAGTGACTAGAGTACCAGACCTGGTGTCAGGAAATCTCATCTTCTGAGTTCAAATCCAGTCTCGGACACTAGGTGTGTGACCCTGGGCAAGTTACTTAACCTTGTTTGCCTGCTTCTTCATCAATCAAATGAGCTGGAGGAGGAAATGGCAAACCACTGTATTAGCTCTGCCAAGAAAACCCCAAACGGGGTCACCATGACTAATGACTGAAACGTCTTAACATCAAGTAATAATTATAGTAGTAGTAGTAGTAGTAGTAGTAGTAGTAGTAGTAGTAGTAGCAGCAGCAGCAGCAGCAGCAGCAGCAGCAGCAGTAGTAGTAGTAGTAGTAGTAACAGTAGTAGCAGTAGTAGTAGTAGTAGCAGCAGTAGTAGTAGTAGTAGCAGTAGTAGTAGCAGCAGTAGTAGTAGTAGCAGCAGTAGTAGTAGTAGCAGCAGCAGCAGCAGCAGT
>CM053595.1:301842876-301863570 GCA_028646575.1 Pseudocheirus occidentalis
TTGATTTCCAACAAACCTCAGTTTAGTCCAAGGGGAGGCCTTTTCTTCATTTTGACTCTGGGTGGTATCTCTGATTCCCTGGATCCCCTTCCCTGGTGCCAGCTCCCTCCTGAATCTGCCAGACAATCACCTAGATTCAGGAGCTGAAAGCTTACAGGTAATCGTCCAGTCCTCAGGGATGAACAGCTCCCAGGTCCTTGTCCTCTGAAAACATCAGTTTCATCCAAGGGGAAGCCTTTTCTTCATTTTGACTCTGGGTGGTATCTCTGATTCCCTGGATCCCCTTCCCCGGTCCAGCTCCCTCCTGAATCTGCCAGACAATCACCTAGATTCAGGAGCTGAAAGCTTACAGGTTCTTGTCCAGTCCTCAGGGATGAACAGTTCCCAGGTCCTTGTCCAGTCCTCAAGCCAATCCCCAGCACACACTGACATTCACCGGATTCAGCACACCTCAAACCCTTAAGGCTTCTCTTGCCTGGAACTCAAGGGTCAGCCAGGCCACCAACAAACAAAGTCCCATCCTGTTCATGTCTTCAGTCAGCCACTGAGGAGCCAAATCCAAAATCTGTCTTGACTCTGTAAAATTGTTCCTTATAAGCGCTGGCCTTCTCCCAAGTCAACAGGGAGTGTCTCAGCCAATAGCATTCTTCCTCGTCAACAGGGGAATTCACACCTTTTCACCAATGGACAGAGTTCTATACTTAGCCCTAAGTATCTGATCAAACAAATTGATTACCATTACAATGGAGCAATCTACTTTCAAAGAGGTTAATAGTCTAATGAAGGACATGATAAATACATATGAATGTATATGGTATTTATAATGGGAATTAATTTATATGGGGATATATATAATATAATATTTGTATATAATAAATAAATATTAATTTTAATGGGAATTAATTATGGGAATTAATGTAAACATATACAAAATGGAAAAAAATGTAACTGGGGAAGGGGTGTCAGGGCCAAGATGGTGGAGTGAAAGTAGGGACTCAACTTAGATCTCCTACAAATGTCTTCAGTTACCTCAAAAAAGTGAATCTGAACAAATGCTAGAACAGGAGAATTCACAAACAAACTGTGGCAGATTTCCAGCTCAAAACAACCTGGAATGTGGACGGAGGGATCTTTTGCAGGGCCCTGGAGTGGAGTGCTGAGTACTTGGACTTTACCAATGCAGACCTGATTATATTGAGGCTAGAGCAGACTCCAGTACACAGAATCACTGGTAGTGGTGGGGATTCTCAGTTCTCTCAGTGCAGGATGGAGTTCTGTCAGAACTGAGTAAGAGAGAAGTGCAGTCCTGCACTGAGCCTTTGGCAGTGGCAGTAGCAGCAGCTACTCCTGGGATTAGCACTCCACAGACTGAATGTTTGAAAATCACCAATTCAAACTTCCAGGAGCCAAGATGTCAGAGTAAATAGTGAGTTGCTCTCAACTGCCCTTGTAGACCTTGAAAAACCAAGGGAATAATGCCTCAGGAAAAATCCTGGAATACTGGAGTCAACAAAAAGGTGGGATGTGACACTCTTTTAACTTGGGAGGCTAGGGGGATTAATGGAAAATGTTCTGTTTCATGTGACTGAAGGTTTTCAGTAGAGAACAGAAGGCATCCCAGCATGCCAGCAACAATTTGTACCTCAGTGGACCAGCAGGAGGTCCTGAACCCCAGGGTGGTGGAGCCAGCAATCCCCAAAACCAGCACCAAAAGTGTGCCTTCAAATATCCAGGGAAATTAGCAGACATTTATGAGCAGATGAACCTACCCATGATCTAGCCCATCCCTAGGGGAGGAGAAAACCTCTAGCAACCAGACTACCCTTCCTGCATAAAACATGCCATGAATTTCAGCATAAACCTGGAGAAATGCAGCAAGACCTCAGCACACACCAGAAAATACAAGGCCAGAGGCGGCTAGCTGGTACAGTGAATAGAGCACTGGCCCTGGAGTCGGGAGGATCTGAGTTTAGGTCTGGCCTTAGACACTTAACACTTACTAATTTAGTGACTTTGGGCAAGTCACTTAACTCCAATTGTCTTGCCTACTATCCTTCCAAAAAGGAAAAATAAAAGCAAGTACCAGCTCAGCACCAGGAAAGCTACAGCATTATACAGATTCTAGTTGCCAGAAACAGAAGCCACAGCACACAAAACCAGTAACCAGGCCCCTACTTCCCAACAGAAAAAGTGTGGGCTATAGTCTTCTATGCCCCAAAACCAGAGATCCACTTTAAAAGTCAGGAAAAAGTCAGTCATAATGAGGAAAAAAAACTTGGTTAAGACCATATATTCTTGCTATGGGGACAGGGAAGATCAAAATACAAATTCAGAAGAGGATGACATCAACACTATACATCTGAAACCTCAAAAGGGAATATGAACTGGTTTCAAGTCTAAAAAGCATTCCTTGAAGAACTCAAAAATGATTTTAAAAATCAAATTAGAGAGAAAAATTGTTCAATTCCTTTAGAAGTACAAATGAGAAAATGGGAAAAAAGAAAACTTCATTGAAAAAACCAACTCCTTATAAAGTACAACTAGCCAAATGGATAAAGAGGTAAAGAACCTAAGTGGATAAAACAGTTCCTTAAAAAGTAAAGTTGACCAAGTTGGAAAGGAGGTAAAAAAACTAACTAAAGTAAACAATTCCTTAAAAATTGATATTGGGCAAGGAGAAGCTAATGCCTCTATGAGGCATAAAGAATAAATAAAAGAAAATCAAAAGAATGATAAAATAGTAGAAAACACAACATATTTCATTGGGAAAACAACTGACATGGTAAGTAGATCCATGAGAGATGATTTAAGAATTAGTGGTCTCTTGGAAATCCATGATGAAAAAAACAGCCTGAAAAGTGTGTTTCAAGGAAACATCAAGGAATATTGCTCCAAGGTCCTAGGGCCAAAAGATAAAATAATCCTAGGAAAAATCCACTAATCACCTGCAGAAAAAGATCTTAAATTGAAAATGGCAAGGAAAATTGAATGATCAGGTCAAGGAGAATATATTGCAAGCTGCCAGAAATTAAAAAAAAAATGTGTAACTGCAGTCAGGATCACACATGACCTTGTAGTTTCTACATTAAAAGAGCAAAGGGACTGGAACACAATATTCCATCAGCCAAAGGAGTTTAGATTACTACCAAGAATCAACTACTCAGCAAAACTGAGCATACTATTTCAGTCAAGGAGATGAGCACTCAATGAAATATGGGAATTCCAGACTTCCCTGATGAAAAGGTCAGAGTTCAATGGAAAATTTGTTCTTCAAATACAAGATTCAAGAGAGGCATAAAAAGGAAAACAGGAAAACAAAATAAAAAATATGTTATTCAGTAAGGGCAAACTGTTTACATCTCTACAAGGGAAGATGATACTTGTAAATCTTGAGAATCATATACTTATCACAACATTTAAAATATATATAGAGAGAAAGAGGGTGTGGTATAAATTAACTGATGTGGAAAAAACTAATTGAGAGGTGCAAAGGGATTATAATAGGAGAAGAGGAAAGCAGGAGGCAGAAAAGGGTAAATTGCATTCTATGAAAAGTCAGAAAAACATATTATGATAGAGGGAAAGAAGAACAAGAGATGAGCATTGTTTGAACTTTACTCCTCTTGGGATTTGCTTCAAGGAGGAAATAGCATGTGCAGTTAAGCAGAGAAATCTAACTTGCCCTACAGGCAGTAGATGTGGAAACGGGAAGAAAAGGAAAGGGGTGGTTAGAAGGGAGGGCAGATATAGTAAGGGAAAAGAGAAAGAAAAAGGAGGGGGACTGATCAAAGAGAGGGAAGACTGAGAGAGGCAGTCATCAAAAACAAAAGTCTTTTGAGGAGAGTAAGAGAGAAGGAATAAATAAAACCATAAATGAGGGGAAGGAATAGGATGGAAATCATATCTCTGCATATGAATGAGATGAACTCTCCCATAAAATAGATATAGAGAGCAGAGTGGATTAAAATCCATAATCCTACAATATGATGTTTATAGGAAATGTATTTGAAACAGAAGAATGCACACAGGGCAAAAACAAAAGGCTGGAATAGACTACATTATGATTCAACTGAAGTTAAAACAAATACAGGGGTAGCAATCCTAATCTGAAACAAAGCAAAAGCAAAAAAAAAATAGATATAATCAAAAGAGATAAGCAAGTAAATTTTATCCTACTAAAAGGTACCACAGAACATGATGTAATATTACTAAACATACATATGCACCAAAAGGTGGTATAGCATCCAGCTTCTTAGAAGGGATTTGAAGGAAGAAATAGCCAGCAAAACTATATTAGCTGGGGACCTCAACCTCCCTCTCTCTTAACTTGTTGGATCTAACCACAAAGTAAATGAGAAAGAAGTTAAGGAGGTGAATAATAATTTTTAAATAATAGATATGGTAGACCTCTGGAGAAAACTGAACAAGGATATAAAGGATTATACTTTTTCTCAGTGATACTTGGCACATATACAAAAACTGACCATATACTAGAGCATAAAAACTTCACTATCCAATGCAGAAAGACAGAAATATTAAATGCATCCTTTTCAGATCATGATACAATAAAAGTATGTATAATAAAGAGCTACAGAAAGACAGACAAAAATTTATTTAAATTCAAAATAATCTAATTCTAAAGAATGGGTCAAACAGAAAATCATAAAAAATTAATAACTTCATTCAAGGGAATATCAATAATGAAATAAGATACAAAAACATATAAGATGCAGTGAAAGTTGTTCTTAGGGGAAGTTCTATATCACTGAAAACTTACATGAATAAAGAAAAGATGAATGACTTGTGTATGCAACTTGAAAAAGCTAAAAAAAGAACATATTAAAAACCATCAATTAAATTTCAACTTACAGAAACTGAAAACCAAGAGAAAGATCAATAAAATTGAAATGAAAAAAAAACTATTGAACTACTAAATAATACTTAGAGCTGGTCTTTTAAAAAACAGTAAAATAGATAAAATATTAGTTAATTTGGGTAAAAAAATAAAGAAAATCTAATTGCAAGCATCAAAAAACAGAAAGGGTGAATTCATCACCAATGAAGAAGAAATTAAAACAAAAATTAGGAAATGTTTTGCCCAATTTTATGCCCATAAATTTGACAAACAGTGAAATATATGAAGATTTAAAATATATAAATTATGTAGATGAACAGAACAGGAAGTAAAATACTTAAAGAACCCCATTTCAGAAATAAAAGAAAATGAGCAAGCCATCAATAAACTCCCTAAGGAAAAAAAAACATGGCCAGATGGATTTATAAGTGAATTCTATCAAACATTTAAAGAACAATTCATTCCAATACTACATAGAGTATTTGGGAAAAGTGGCAAAGAATGAGTCATCACAAATTATTTTTATGATACAAAGATGGTACTGATACCTAAATAGGGAAGAGTCAAAATGGGAAAATATAATTAGAGATCAATTTCCTTCATGAATACAGATGCAAAAATCTTAAATAAAATATCACCAAAAATATTACAGCAATTTATCATGAGAAAAAATATACTTTGATTAGGTAAGATTTATACCAGAAATGCAGGGCTTGTTCAAAATTAGGAAAACTATCATATGAAAAACCAAACTAAAAGAAAAATAAGATTATCTCAATACATGAAGAAAAACATTTTGACAAAATGCAACACTGATTCCTATTAAAAACTCTAGAAATCATGGAAATAAATGGAATCTTCCTTAAAATGACAAGTAGTGAGGCAACTAGGTGATACAGTGAATAGAATACTGGCCCTGGAATCAGAAGAAGCTGAGTTCAAATTTGGCCTCAGACACTAGACACTCTTATTAGCTATGTGACTTTGGGAAAGTCACTTAGCCCCAATTGCCATGCCTTCCTCCCTCTAAAAACAAAATAAATTGCATCTACTTAAAACCATTAGCACATATTACATGTAATGGGGATACATTAGAAAAATTTCCAGTAAGATCAGGGGTGAAACAAGAATATCCACTATCACCACTCTTATTCACTTTGGTACTAGAAATATTAACTGTAGCAATAAGAGAAGAAAAAGAAATGAAAGGAATTTGCATAGGTGAAGAAGAAATGAAATTATATATATATATATATTTATATATATTGATATAGATATAAAACAAAGCCTCAAAGCAAGAAATAGGAAAAGAAATTCCATTTAAATTTATTGTAGACATTATGAACTATTTGGTAGTCTACCTGCCAAAGCAAACCTTGAAACTTCATGAACATAATTACAAAACACTTTTCATACATATAAAGTAAGATTTAATAATTGGAATAAAACATCATTTGCTCATAGTTAGGATGAGTTAATATAATAAAAATGACACTTTTATCTAAATTAATTTACTTATTTAGTGCCATACCAATCAAATTACACAAAAAATATTTTATAGACCTAGAAAAAAATAGTAACCATATTCTTCTGGATGAACAAAAGGTCCAGAATATCAAGGGAATTAATGAAAAGAAATGTTAGGGAAGGTGCCCTAGACATACCAGATTTTAAACTGCATTATATGGCAGCAATCATCAAAACTACTTGGTACTGAATAAGAAACTGTTGGATAACTGGAACTGACTAGATACATGAGACATAGTAGTTAATGAGCATAGTAATCTACTGTTTGATAAACCAAAGACTCCAGCTTCTGGAATAAGAACCCACTATTTAGCAAAAAACTGCTGGGAAAACTGGAAAATAGTATGAAAGAAACTGGTAATAGACCAATATCTTATGCCATATATCAAAATAAAGTCAAAATGGGTTCATGATTTAGATAGAAAGGCTGATACTGTAAGCAATTTTGAGAATAAGGAATAGTTTACCTGTCAGATTTATGGAGAATGGAAGAACTTTTGACCAAGCAAGAGATAAATGACATTACAAAATGCAAAATGGAAATTTTTGGTTATATTAAATTAAAAAAAAAAGAATTTGTACAAAGGCCAAAGCAGCCATGATTAGGAGGGAAGTAGAAAACTGAGCATGTTTACATCCAGTATCTCTGATAAATGCCTCATTTGTAAAATATATAGAGAAGTAAGTCAGATTTACAAAAGTATAAGTCATTCCCCAACTGATAAATGGTAAAAAGATATGAACAGACTGTTCACAGAGGAAAAAATTTAAGTTATTTATAGTTATATGAAAAAATGCTTTAAATCACTATTAATTAGAGAGTTGCAAATCAAAACAACTCTGAGGCATCACATCACACCTTTCAGATAGGCTAACATGACAAAACAAAACAAAAAAAAAGAAAGAAATATTGGAGAAGATGTGGGAAAGTTGGAAGACTAATTCATTGTTGGTAGAACTGCGCATGATCCAATCATTTTTTTTCTTTTTCTTTTTTTTTTTTTTGCTTTTTTGGAGGGCAGTTGGTGTTAAGTGACTTGCTCAAGGTTACAAAGCTAGTTTTGTGTCAAATGTCTGAAGTCGGATTTGAACTCAGGTCATCCTGACTCCAGGGCTGGTTCTCTACTCACTGTGCCACCTAGCTGCCCCTAATCATTATGGGCACAATTTGGAAATATGTTCAAAGGGATACAAAATGTGCATACCGTTTGACCCAGCAACACTACATCTAGGGCTGTATCCCAAAGAGATCATAAAATGGGGAAGGGACCCACAAGTATAAAACACACACACACACACACACACACACATACACATACCCACTTATAGCAACTGTTTTTTGTTTTGTTTTGTTTGCTAAGATTGTAAATCAAGGGGATGCCCATCATTTGGGGAATGGCTAAACAAGTTGTGGTATATTAATATAATGGAATCCTATTGTGCTATAAGAAATGATAAAAGGTGGACTTCAGATAAACCTGGAAAGACTTATAAGAACTGATGCTGAGTGAAGTGAGCAGACCCAGAAAAACATTGTACTCAGTGACATCTACAGTGTGTGATTATTGATTTTCATAGACTTGGCCCTTCTCAGCAATGCCAGGACCTAAAACAATCCCAAGGGAGTCACAATGGAAAATGCCATCCACAACAACAGAAAGAATTACAGAGTCCAAATGCACAGTGAAGCAGACTATTTTCCTTTTTGTTTTATTTTGTTTTACTTTTTTATGTTTTCTTCCTTTAGTTATAATTCTTCTATACAATAAGACTAATGTGAAAACATTTTAATAGGAATGTATTTGTAGAGTCTATATCAGATTGCATGCCGTCTTGGGGATGGAAAAGGGAAAGGACAGGGAGAAAATTTTAAATTTATAGAAGTTAATATTGAAAGTTAAAAATAAACAAATAAAAAATACATTACAATGCATACATGCATACATACATGCATACAATAAAATAAAATAAGATCATTTGGAATGGAGTACACTTACAGTTGGTGGGGTAGGGAAAAGTTTCATATGGGAGATGCTGTTTGGACTAATTTATTTTTTAAATTAATCTTACAATTACATGTAAAATATATTTTTAGTATTTGCTATTTAAAGTTTTTAGTTCTGAGTTCTCTTTGCTGTCACTTGCCACCCCCCATTGATAAGGTAAACAATTACATACAAGTTATAAATATGTATTCATGCAAAATACATTTCCATATAAGCCACATTATGAAAAAAAACACAAACCAACAAACAGGGAACATTAAGGAAAACACTACATACTTCAATCTACTTTTGGACCCCGTAAGTTCTGTCTGGAAGTGGATAACTGTTTTTCATCCTAAGTCCTTTCAAATTGTCTTGGATCACTCTATTGCTGAGAACAGCTAAGTTATTCACAGTTGATCACCTTACAATATTGCGGTCAATTGTGTATACCGTTCTCCTGGTTATGCTTACTTCACTTTGCAGCATTCCTATACATCTTTCCATTTTTTTTCCTGAAAGCATCCTGCTTGTCATTTCTTACAGTAAAATGGTATTCCAAAACAATCATATACCCTTACTTGTTTAGCCATGACCCAATTGAAGTGTATACTCTCAATTCCAATTCTTTTCCACCAAAGAAGAAGTGAAATAAATGTTCCTTGTTGTTGTTATTGTTTTGGGGCATAAAGGTCCTTTTTTTACTCTATTTAGTATGTAGGCCTAATAGTGGTAACACTTGGTCAATAACAAACAAACAAAAAGGTGTGCAAGGTTTTATAGCTCCATGGGCCAATTTCCAAATTGCTCTCCAGAATGTTTGGAATAGTTCATAACTTTGCCAAGAGCACATTATTGACAAACATTTCTCATATCTATTTCAACATTTGTCATTTCCATTTTTCTATCATCTTAGCCAATCTGATTGGAATTATATGGCATCTGATAAGCATTTCTCTAATCAATACTGATTTAGGCCATTTTTTGTATGACCATAGATAGCTATAATTCTTCATCAGAAGAATTGTAGCTTCATTAGCTATAATTATAGCTTCATCAGCTATAATTCTTCATCAGAAGACTGTTCAAGCATTCTTATATATTTCTAACAAAGTCCAACAGCAATTCCTAGAGGAAAAGTCAAGGGAATCAGAGGAAGAAATAGAAAGCAAAACTATACCAGTGGGGGACCTCAATGTCCTCCTCCCTGAACTTGATAAATCTACCCTCAAAATAAAAAAAAAGAAAGAAGTTAAGGAGGGAAATAGAATTTTAGAGAGGCTAGACATGATAGATCTCTGGAGAAAACTGAATGGGGATAAAAAGGAATATGCCTTCTTCTCAGTGGTATATGGCACATACGCAAAAATAGACCATGCACTAGGGCATAAAAATCTCACAATTCTGTGCAGAAAGGCAGAAATATTAAATGCATCCTTCTTAGATCATGATGCAACAAAAATCATATGCAATAAAGGGCCATGGAAAGATAGACAAAAAACTAATTGGAAACTTATTAATTCAATCCTAAAGAATGAGTGGGTGAAACAAGAAATTACAAAAATGATCAGTAACTTCATTCAGGAGAATGACAATAATGAGACATGATACTAAAACTTGTGGGATGCAGCAAAGGCAGTTCTTAAGGGGAAGTTTTGTATGCATATATGTATAAATTAGAGAAAATGGAGGTCAATGAATTGGGCATGCAATTGAAAAAGCTTGGAAAAAAACAAGTTGAAATACCTCTATTAAATACTAAATGAGAAATAACAAAAACCAAAGGAAAGATTAATAAAATTAAAATTAATAAAACTATTGAACTTATAAATAAAACTAAGAGATGGTTTTAGTTAAAAAATATGAATAAAAATAGACCTTTAGTGAATGTGATAAAAAAGAAAGAAGAAAACCAAATTTCGTGTATCAAAAATGAAAAGGTGAATGAACCTTCAATGAAGAGGGAATTAAAACAATAATTAGGAATTATTTTTCCCAACTGTATGCAAATAAATTTGACAATCTTAGTGAAATAGATAAATATTTACAAAAAATATAAGTTGCCCAGATTAACTGAAGAGGAAGTAAATTACTTAAATAACCCCATCTCAGAAAAATAAATTGAACAAGCTTTCAGTGAACTCCCTAGGAAAAAACCTCCAGGGTCAGATGGATTTACTACTGAATTCTATCAAACATTTAATGATCAATTGATCCCAATACTCTACAAACTATTTGGGAAAATTGGTGAAAAAGGAGTCCTACCAAATTCTTTTTATAACACAAATATGGTACAGATACCTAAATCAGTGAGAGACAAAATGGAGAAAGAAAAATATAGACCAATCTCCCTCATGAATATAAATGCAAATACTTTAAATAAAATATTAGCAAAAAGAACACAGAAACTTATCACAAGAATAACACATTTTGATCAGGTTGGATTTATTCCAGGAATGCAAGGATGGTTCAATATTAGGAAAAACATCATTGAGCATATCAACAATAAAACTAGCAGAAACCAAATGATTATTTCAATAGATGCAGTAAAAGCTTTTTGACAAAATACAATATCCATTCCTATTAAAAGCACTAGAATGTGTAGGAATAAATGGAGTTTTCCTTAGAATAATAGGTAGCGTCTATTCAAAGCCATCATCAAGTGCTATATGTAATGGGGATAAACTAGAAGCATTTTAAATAAGATCAGGGGTGAAACAAGGATATCCACTATCACCCCTCTTATTCAATCTGGTACTAGAAATGTTAGCAGTAGCAATTAGAGAAGAAAAAGAAATAAAAGGAATCATATTAGGCAAAGAAGAGATTAAGATATAAACCTGAACAGATGATATCATGATATAATTGGAGAATTCTAGAGAATCAAGTAAAAAATTTAGCAAAGGTGCAGGACATAAAATAAACCCACATAAATCCTCTCCATTCCTACATATTTCTAACAAACTCCAACAGCAAGAAATAGTAAGAGAAATCTCATTTAAAGTTACTGTAAACATAATAAAATATTTAACAAACCCAGTATCTATATGAACACAACTACAAATCACTTTTCATACAAATAAAATCAGATATAATTGGAAAAATATCACTTGCTCATGGTTGGGTCGAGATAATAAAAGTGACACTTTTACCTAAATTAAATTAAATATTTAGTGCCATACCAATCAATCCACCAAAAAAATTACTTTATACAGCTAGAAAAAATAGTGACAAAATTCATTTGGAAGAACAAAAGGTCCAGAATATGAAGGCACTTAATGGAAAGAAATGCAATGGAAGGTAGCCTGTTGGGTCTCTTGTTGGATCTCTGATACCTCACGTGGGGTGAGGTGATGGGTTGAACTGGTCCTCAGCTAACAGGAGTGCACGGTGATCACCTGGGGGTAGAATGCGAAGGCTGCACCCGTTTGCAATAAGCAGGATTATCTCTCCACTTTCGGGGTGATGCAGAATTGGATCGCTGTGGTGAGGGCATGGCCAGGGGAAGGGCCCTAAGGGGCCCTGGAGAAAGGACTTAAATACAAGCTACCTGGAGGCAGAGGGAGTTCCAGCCATGCCCGGCTTAGAGAATGTAGCTAGAAGCAAGTCCTATGTCCTGAGTTTTCTGTGCAGCTGTTTCTCCCTGAGTAAGTGGGAGCCGGGGATGCCCGAAGCCTGTTGAGGAAGGGAATAGGGGAGACCTATACATCCTGACCCTAAAACCATAGCAGTAGCCTAGCTGTACTAAATTTTAATCTGTATTATAAATCATCAGTCATCAAATCTACTTGGTACTGGCCAAGGAATAGAGTACTGGATCAATGGAATTGAACGGGTACAAAAGACACAGTACTCAACAATTATAT
This sequence comes from Pseudocheirus occidentalis, assembly GCA_028646575.1. Lineage (NCBI taxonomy): Eukaryota > Metazoa > Chordata > Mammalia > Diprotodontia > Pseudocheiridae > Pseudocheirus > Pseudocheirus occidentalis. The sequence continues at coordinate 301,855,110 of CM053595.1, forward strand.
TAATGTCCCGTTTGATAAACTCAAGGACCCCAGTTTGGGGGATAATAACTCACTATTTGACAATAACTGCCAGGAAAATTTTTAATATAGTATGGCAGAAACTGGGCATAGACCATCATCTAATGCTGTACACTAAAATTAAGTCTAAATGGGTGCATGATCTAGATATAAAGACTGATACTGTAAGTAACATGGGGAAGTAAGGAATAGTTTACCTGCCAGATTTATGGAGCAGGGAAGACTTTATGACCAAAGAAGAGTTGGAGAGCATTATAAAATGCAAAATGGATAATCTTGATTACATTAAATTGAAAAGTTTCTGTACCAACAAAGCCAACATAACCAAGATTAAGAGGGAAGTGGGAAATTGGAAAGAATTTTTATGACTAGCAACTCTGATAAAGGCCTCATTTCTAAAATATATAAGGAACTGAGTCAAATCTATATGAATACAAGTTATTCTTCAATTGATAAATGGTCATAGGATATGAACAGACAGTTTTCAGAGGTAGACATTAGAGATATTTATCAGCATATGAAAAAATGCTCTAAATGACTATTGACTTGAGAAATGCAAATCAAAACAACTTTGAGGTAGCACATCTTACCAGTCAGATTGGCTAAGCTAAAAAAAAAACAGGAAAATGACAAATGCTAGGGAGGATATTGAAAAATTGGAACCCTAATGCATTGTTGGTGGAGTTGTGAACTGATACAACCATTCTGGAGAGCAATCTGGAACTGTGCCCAAAGGGCATAGTTTATATTTTATATTATAGTTTATATTATATTTATAATAATTGCATACCCTTTGACCCAGTAATACCACTTCCGGGGATTGTATCTCAAAGTGATCCTAGAAGTGGGAGGAAGTCCCATATGGACAAAAATATTTATTGCAGCTCTCTTTGTGGTGGCAAAAACAAACCCCTGAAAATTAAGGGGATGCCCATCAATTGGGGAATGGCTAAACAAGTTATTGTATATGAATGTAATGGAATATTATTGTGCTATAAGAAATGAGGAAGAGACGGACTTCGTATTTACTTGGAGAGCTTTAAACAAACAAATGCTAAGTGAGAAGAGCAGAACCAGGAAAAATTCGTACACGGTCACAGACACATCATATGTGTGACAACCAACTTTCATTTACTGTACTCTTCTCATCAATGCACAACTATAGGATAACTTTACAAGTTTCAGAAGGGAAGAAGATATCTACATCCAGAGAAAGAGCTAGAAAGAACAGATTTTAAATGGAGGCTGAAGCAAAATATGTGCTATTGTTTCTATTATTGTTTGTTTTTTTCTTCTTTCCCATCATTCATTTTATTGGTCACAACCCTTCTATACAACCAGACTAATGCCCAATGTTATTGTATATGTGGATCCTATACTTGATTGCATGCTGCCACGGGCTGTGGGAGGGGAAAAGAAGGGAAAAAAATTTGAAACTCAAGGGTTTGTGTAACTGAGTCTTGTAAACTAAAAGTAAACAAATCAATTTAAAAAAGAGAAAAAAGAAAAAAAAGAAAACTGTTAATATCCTCTGACTATTTATCAATTGGAAAATTGCTTGCATTCTTGTAAATGAGACAGTTCTCTAGATATTTTTATAAATTAAGCCTGTATCAGATACATTTGCAGTAAATTTATTTCACAGTTATGATTACTAACTAAGCATTTCCCACCATCCTATTATTTCCGCTCTCCATCCTTCTGGATCCCTCATTTCCCATTGTTCCTCCTGAAAAGTTTTGCTTCTGACCACCATACACCTTAGTGCACCCTTCCTTGTATCAATAACTTTTTTTTTCTATTATGGCTTTCCATTCCAACAACTTTGTAGAGTAAAAAAGATTTCTATACCCCACCGAGTATGTTATTCTCCCTTTGAGTCAATTCCAACGAGAGTAAGATTTGTGTCTTCTACTAGTCTTACCGTTTTCCCCTCCTTACCAAAATCTCTATCATGCCTCTTTAATCAGAGATAATTTACTCCATTCTACTTTCCCCTTTTCCCCAGTGCATCCCTCTTTCTCACCCCTTAATTATATTTATTCATTTTAATAGCATTCCATCATAACCATAAATCTTTCACACTCTAAATTTCATTTGTTTTAGATGTTATCCCCATAGTCAACTCACATCAATGCTGTCTCAGCATACTCCTAAGTGCACTAACAATGATAAAGTTTTAGGAGTTACAAGTATCATCTTCCCATGTAGGAATGTAAATAGTTTAGCCTTTTGAAATCCCTTAAGATTTCTCTTTAATGTTTCTTGACACTTCTCTTGACTCATGTATTTGAAAGTCAAATTTCCTTTTCAGAAAATCAAACATTTCTATTTGGGTCTGTTCAGACCAGAGTCTTTTAATCAGGAATGCTTGAATGCCATTTATTTCATTAAGTTTTAATTTCTCCACTTAGGATTATATTCAGTTTTGAAGGGTAGTTAATTATTGGTCTTAATGATAGCACTTTTGCCCTCTGGAATATCATATTTCAAGTCATCTGATCCTTTAATATAGAAGCTCCTGAATCTTGGTTATCTTGACTGTGACTCTACAATATTTGAATGTTCACTATTCAAATTTGAATTGAGTAAAGGGAAAAAGAAATCTGGGAAACAAGTTTTATTAACCATATCTCTGACAATGGTGTCATTTCTAATATACATATAGAACTGTGTACAATTTATAAAAATACAATTCATTCACAAATTTATAAATGGTCAATGGAAACTATCTATAGTCATATAAAAAAGTTCTAAATTACTATTGATTAGAGTAATGCAAATTAAAACAACTCTGATGTACCACATCACACCTATGAGATGGGCTAACATGACAAAACAGGAAAAAGTTTGAGGAGATGTGGGAAAATTGGAACACTTATGCATTATTAGTGAAGTTGTGAACTTATCCAACCATCTAGAGAGCAGTTTGGAACTATAGCCAAAGGGCTATAAAACTGCTTGCCTTTTGACCCAGGAAAAGCACTTCCAGGTCTATATCCCAAAGAGATCATAAAAAAGAGGAAAGGACCTAAACGAATAGAAACATTTATAGAAGCTTTTTTTTGTGGTGGTCAAGAATTAGAGCTTGAGAGTATGCCCATCAAGTGGGTAATCACTGAACCGATTATGGTACAAGAATATGATGGAGCACTATTGTTCCATAAGAAATGATGAGAAGGCAGACTTCATAAAAACCTGGATAGACTTAAATGAGCTGATGTTGAATGATGTGAGCAGAACCAGTATCTAAATGGATACTGGAGTGACAGAACCTACAAAAGGATAGAATGAAACAATTTTCCAGCTTGAGATAAATAAAAAGAACTTCAGGAAAGGTCTATCCCATTTGGTTAATTGGGAGAGGAGTCCAGTGCAGATGGTGTCTGGTCAAGCCAATAGGAGAATCTTAGATATGGCATAGTACAGCCACCAATGCCCCTCAATCTTGGCTCATTAGACCAGTGTCAGAGTAGGCAGCTATGAGACTTACAACCCCAGCAGAGAAGGAAAGACTTTCACAAACTAATGTTGAGTAAATTGAGTGGAACAAGAAAAATATTGTATACAATAACTGCAACATTGTCCTATGATCACTTCTGATAGGCTTAACTCTTCTCAGCAAAGCAATGAGCCAAGATAATTCCAAAAGGGATCTGTGGTGGAAAATGTTGACCACAAAGAAAATAGTATGGAGTCCGAATGCAATTCTAAGCATACCATGTTCATCTTTCTGTTTGTTTATTTTGTTTCATTTCTCATGGTTTTTCCCTTTTGTTCTGAGTCCTCTTTCACAACATAACTAATATGTAAAAATGTTTAACATCATGTATATATATATATGTGTATATATATATATACACACACACATATAAATATATATGTATAACCTACATACATTGCTTGCTGCCTTGGTTGGAGTGAGAAGTGAAGGAGGGAGAAAAATTTGGAGCTCAAAATCTTAGAAAGATGATTTTACATGTAATTGAAAAAATAAAATACTATTAAGTTTAAAAAAGAAGAAAATATTAGACTGTGAGGGGTTTGTGTTATATTTATGAGTTATCTTAAGTGTCTATGTGAGAATCTGCTATCCTAGAAGCTGAAAACAGTGTACACTAAAGAGTAATTCTCAGTGAGAATAATGTGTATTACTAATTTCTACTAAAATTGTTTTTACTCTTTATTGACTAAATTCAATCTCTTCTGCTTTGTAACAGGTACACAGCATTGGATATACATTACAACTTTAATAGTCCTATTGAAACCACATTTTTGGATTTTGTAGTTCAGATGGTGTACAGGTTAGGGGAAAAATCACAAGAGCCAGAGGTAGAAACCACCCACATGGTGGTTAAGCAGGAGTGTGACAAAGCAGATGACTAACAGTATTTGACTACATTTATCCCTTAGCAATTCTCTCACTTTTCACCAGAACTCTTTATATTTGTTTCTTTCCAACATTGTTCCTTAATTTTAAGTTCATATTGACATTTTTTGTTTCTGGTTGTCTATGTTACCCAGTATGCTTTTTTATTTATAAGTGAAAAAAGGCTTCAAAAGAAAAGCTTCAACAAAATTTAGTATTATATTCAATAAAGGTGTACCCCCCCAAAAAAGTGGGTAATTGATGATTCATACCTAATTTGATTTGGGGAAAAGTATGGTCATTACCGTTTTCAGTTTTCAATTTCCATTTATTACATTCAATATAAATGATGGTTATAATAAATGATGTGAAACAAAATATTATATATCCTGGGATATTTAAAAGAAAGCAGTACAAAATGCCTAAGAAACAATTTTACAGTGTGGAGGAGGAGGAATGGAGTATTGACACGTCGGGGAAAGAAAATAAGGAAAGGTGTCATATAGGATCCAATCCTAGAACTTAGTATTAAATCTATACAAAGATTTCAAGATTCAGAACCCAGGATGGAGGGTCCCTGAAACTCAGAACAGTCTGCTTCAATATACAGCAGTCCATGTAAAGAAATACATTATTTTAAAATCCTCAATTGCAAGACTAGCTTCCCTGAGAGTTGTCAAGCATATTTCCCCAGTCCCTGACAAGTTCCTATATCTAAAAGGTCTTGACATATCTATGTCCTAATTTAATCTGGTCTCTGCCAAAAGTGTGTTGAAATACAGCCTCTGACCACCATTAAGAGAGTTCCTAAATCTACTGTTGGATATGAAGATAGGAAGAACAGTTTGGAATCCTACTTATGGTACCTTTTAGTTCTTTTAGCATTGGCAAATCATTTAACCTCAATGATCCTCAGTTTTGCATCTATAAAATGGGGGTGATGATGCCTATACTGTTCATTTTACTGGACTGTTATGATTTCCCATATATAAAGTGTTTTATCAACCTGAATGTACTATCTCAATCAGCCAACACATATATTATGGACCTACCTTGAGTCAGGTACTCTACTGGATTTTAGGAATTCAGCAATAAAAATCAAATATTCTATGACCACAAGGAGCTTAAATTTCATCAGGACAAACAAAATGTATGCACATATAAATAAATACATACTAAATGCATACCATATAAACACAGGGAAGTTTTTGGAGTTCTATAACAGCTGAAGAATCAGAAAAGGTACCATATGGTTTGATACTTGAAGTGAGTTTAGAGATTTTTAAGAGGCAGTTGCAATGAGAGAATGTATTTCAGACATGAAGCTCGTTATTTGTATAAAGTCATGAAGACCAGAGGTGGCATGTTGTTTAAAGAATATCTAAAAAGGAAAGTTGGGTTGGACCAGAGAAAACATCAATGGGTGGAAGTAGTGGGAAGGACAGTTGAAGTATAATTGTGAAAGCTTCTTGTCTGGCATAGAGAGGAATTTCTCTTTTATCATTGCTTTGAGCCTATAGGGCATGAGTTGCCCTTATTGAGCAGGGGAGTGACAGGGTTAGATCAATGCTGTAAGAACACAAATTTGGCAGCATCATGGGAGGGGAGAGTTGGAGAAAAGGAGAGATTCAAGGCATCAGGTTCAATTAGGAGACATTGCAATAGTTCAAGCGAGAGACTAGGAAGGTTCAAACTAGAGTAATTACCCTGAAAATTTGGAGAATAGAAAAACAAAAGAAGAGGATTAAATAAAAAGCATTTTAACCGCCTATTATGTGACAGGAACTGTGCTAAGTACTTTATAAATATTATTTCATTTGGCACTCACAACAGCTTTGTAAGGTAGGTACTACTATTTTCCCAATTTTGCTTTCATTTTTGGAGGGGGGAGGTCAGGGTAATTGGGATTAAATGTCTTTCCCCAGGCCACATGGCTAGTAAGTGTTAAGTTTATGATTCTGGATTTGAACTCAGGTCCTACTCACTTCAGGGACAGTGATCTATTCCCTGTGCCATCTACCCCACCCCCACCCCCACCCCCGCCACTTATTTTGCTTTTAAGGAAAACTAGATTTGCCAAGGGTAACAGAGCAAGTATGTGTCTGAGGATAGCTTTAAACTGAAATCTTCCTTACTCCAGGCCTAGTGTTCTATCGACTCTACAAGAAATATTATGAAGGAAGAGTTCACAAACTTTAGTTAGTGATTGGATATAATAGAGGATTCACTGATATCTTTGAGGTTAAATACCTGATTGAATAGAGGGATGAAGACATCTTTGATACAAATAAAGCTCTCAAAATTTTCAGGTCTTCTAATTTCATTGGCTTGGTTCTACTGCTTAGCCAATTAGTTGATGGTAGTGATGGTGTTAGTGATAAGGATGATGATGATGATGGTGATGATGATGATGATGAGGAGGAGGATAACTGTGATGATATGTAAAACAAATAATATTTACCATTCACAGTTCCCTGTTACCTCAGCAATTTTTTCCCATTTTCCAAGTGAAGAAAATGAAAATCAGATTATTAATGTGGTCACACAATTACTTTGACTTTTCTTTGAATCTTGAACACTTGGTACAATTCCTATCCTCTAGTAGTCACTTATTTTTTTTAATTTACTAATCCAAATAAAATGAGTGACTGTATTAATATATGAATCAACGACATGGCATTTACTGTGTTTACTATGTAAATAAGAATGTGCTTAGCAAAAGATAAAGATCTGAGTCCAAGTGGTGTTCCACATGAGTGGTCCACCTGGAATTAAATCTATCACTCCCCTGAGGATAGACAGTTATCCAGTTATTTCAAGGGAATAACCTATGTCAGTTAGTCTCAAAAGGTAAAAATAAAAGCAAAACCCCCAAACTCTGCTCTCTGGACTTGACATGTTTAGCCAATAAGAAAAAAGGTATTGATAAAAATTATCTATGGGATAAATTGGAAGAAACTAACATAGTGAAAGTGATTAACATTTGAAGGGGATAAGGAAAGCTTCCTTCCATAAGACTTGAAAGAAGCAAGGAAGTGGAGGTGAAAAGAGAGAATAGAGCAAGCTGGTAGTGGAGAGATGAACTATCTAAGGTGAGTATTGTGACGAAGCCAGTGTCACTGGATATCAGTATGTGTATGTTGGGTAAGGGAAGGCTGAAGAATATATTACCTAGGGTGGAGCCAAGATGGCAGCATAGAAGCAGCAAAGCTCCACAGCTCCCACACAACCACCCCAAAAACTCATAAAATGGGACTCTAAACAAATTTTCGAGCTCTCAAACTACAAAATACAGAAAACACATCTGTTCCTACAGGCACCTCAGTAGGTGAAGCTCTTCACAGCAGTCTGGGAGCCGTGGCCTGCCCAGCCAAAAACCCGGGCCCGGCAAGTCCTAGGGCAGATGGGCAGAGCCGAGTGTATACATGAGGAAATCGGCTACACTGGAGGCACAGTTACCACATTTATCAGGCCAGAAGAAAAAAGGGCTAAGAGAAAGGTCAGTGGATTTTGCTAAATTTGGGGGAGAAGAGAGTTCTGGCCAAACTGCTCCCAGGGCAAGGAAGCAGCAGGAGCCAGCTGTGGCAGTAGGAAACACTGAAAGCAGCAGCAGCCTCCACTGGGCTGCTTCAGAGGCCCTAGCCTGCAGATAGCAGGGGACTGAGGCAATCCATCAGGGACAAGGGCTCTTGCATTGAGTGGCCTGGATCTGGATCATGGTCTTGAGTGGTGGTCCTGGGGTGCGCTTTCAGTGAGCCAAAGCTGGGGGGGGGCTGAAGCACCCCACTAATAGCTCCAGCAGGTGTGAAGGCCCCAGAAATTTGGGACAGAGCTTCCCCCCCCCCGAGGAAGCAGAGTTCCACAGAGCTAAAAAACCAAGCAATTAATAGACTGGCCAACATGAGGAAACGGAAGCAAAGTAAGAACAGCAATAAAACTCTAGAATCTTTTTTTTGTGAACAAAAAGGATCAAAGCATGAAGTGGGAGGAAGACGACACAGTCAGAACTCCCACACCAAATGCTTCCAAGACACTGGAAGAATGCCTACTAGATATACATCAACTGAAAAAGGA
>CM053595.1:301864070-301880120 GCA_028646575.1 Pseudocheirus occidentalis
AGAGTTGTCTTTTAACTGTGCGTTGCTGAGAAGAGTCCAGTTTTTCAAAATTGGTCGTCGTGCATACAATGTGTCTGTGACTGTGTACAAATTTTTCCTGGTTCTGCTCTTCTCACTTAGCATCAATTTGTATAAGCCTCTCCAGGTAATTATGGAGTCCATCTCCTTCCCATTTCTTATAGGAGGTGCATCACTTTTAAAATAAAAATTAAAAAAAGGAGCTTGAGGGGGAGGTTGTGTAAATGTATTTAGATTTGCATGGTCATAAATCCAGACCATACTTAGTCAGTCACAGTGTTGTAGAAAGGGTTTGGAGTCTTACTAAGCCCTGGGTTCAGATTCTGGCTCTGCTACTTATTCTATGTCTCACAAGTCACTTAACTTCTCTTGCACTGTTTCCACATCTATAAAATGTGGATATACGGACTACATTATCCTGCAGATCCCTTCCAACTGTAAATCTCCCCCCAGACCTTCTCCCCCGACTGCCAGTATCTCTCACATCCAACTTTCCCTTTTTTTTCCTACTGTATTTGGTCAATCATTGTCTTTTCTGATCTTGAGTTTCTCTTCATGTAAAATAGCTTCGTGGTATCTGTTCGTACTTAAGCTACTTGAAAGTTTTGGTCGTGGTGGCATAGACTTAGGACTTCAGAAACCATTAATGCAACTGATTCATTTTAGGCAAACTAAGGCAAAATGAGATACAGTGACTTACCTAGAGTCACAGAACCATGAAGTGTCTGAGTTAGAATTCAAATCCAGATCTCGCAGGCTCCAAATCCTGGAATCTATCGACTATACCCTTCCATTCTTTGTACTTGTATTGCAAATGCCCTGAACTTAGTAGTTTTTTTAAACAATATTCGTTACTTGATTGATTAATTAATGGCATAATTAAACCAAACCATAGAGTTGAACTTTCTGATCTCTTTGTAAAACTGAGTTTATTTCACTCCCAATTATTGTGTGGCAGAGGGGAGGATTACATGCCAATTATTTCCAAGAGGGCAATACCTTCTCACTTGTTATTTAAAATTCTCCTTATGTACCCAGGACACATTTGCCTTTACCCCAGAATTAGCTGTACTTAAGCTTCCTTTCCTATGCATTAAAATGAAACTAATAACATTGACTTTAAGTGAAAGCAATAGCCAATATCTATCCCTAACCCTCCTGGTGCCAGCTTCCTAATACAATTCCTCAGGGTTTAGACTCCAACAAGAGCTACCTTCTAGCTCTACCTCCAATTGAGGGCCGAATGCCTCTGCCCTGTGCACAGACAGAAGCACTTAATCTTGATTAAGCCTGAACAATCCTCTAATAAAGCCAGGATCCATCAATCAGCATAGTTGGGAATGGACAACATAAGTAAAGTCTTAAGAAAGTCTAGGTGTTTTCTGTAGGGTTTAACGGAGTGCAATGGCTTCTGGGAAATGCAGTTATCCCTTCTACATCTTGGGGGTTAAGGGCATGGCACCCCCGTAATCTGGACAATCTGAGTCAAAGTTCTTGGCCCTCCCTTTGTACCAGAGAAGAAATCTGAATTTTTTTCTTTTTCTTTTTCTTTTATGGAGCATTTCTAGTACTGTGTTGTAAAATTTGGAATGATGCTATACAATACTAGACATATATTTTATGTAATTTGAGTTTCTAAAGTTTTTCTCTGTCATCTGCCATCATCTGTGGCTTCCGTAAAACTTCCCCCCAAATTCCTTTAAGTTCCTTATGCTGACCCTCAATATATTGAAAACTCAATGGGGAAAGCCTCAAAATGGAAGGAATAATTGTATTAATTCAGTCAGTCAACAGATCTGTATTAGTGCCTACTCTGTGCCAGCACTGCGATAAGCAACAGAGAGACAAGGAAAGGCAGAAATCAGTCCCTGCCTTCAGGGAGCTCCCAGTCTAATGGGAGAGACATTATCCAAAAACTACGAGTGAAGAAGACACATGGAGGATAAATTCAAGACAATGGATAGAGAAGTTTTGAGAACTGGGGTGAGGTGGGGTCAGGGAAGGCTTCTTGTAGAAGCTGGGAACACAGGAAATGGAGATGAGGATGATACTTCTACCCAGAACAATGCTTTAATGATATTCATTCAGGAATTCTTTGGGGCTCTTATGAGGACAGAGCATCCTTTGCCCCTACTAAGTGTCCAGGTCAGTTTGGCATGGATTAATAGGGATAGATCCTGGAACTTTGATTTCACTGGTGCACAGAAATCTTATATTAGGAAATTCCCTCTACTCATGCAAGCAAGTACCTTTTTTAAGACTCATAGTCTCAGAAATATACCTAGGACACTGAAGGGAGAAGTGGATTGGCTAAGATCACATAGCTTAGTAGGTATCACGGGCAGTACTTGGACTCAGGTCTCCCTGACTCAGAAGCCCAATTGCCTTGGAATGATGCATGGCACAGGAGGATGAGAATGCCCTTGAGAGTTTAGGAATGGGGAGAGAAAAGATCCAAGAGTAAACTGACAAACAAATTCAGAGCCATTGGATCAGGTTGTCAAAATTACATTCATGGGTTAATTTTAATTTACATATTCCTGAAGATGCACCAAAAATTTTAATTAGAGTTTATTTTCCAGTTATCTACCCTTGTAATTACAAGTGACAGATATTGAGTTGTACCACTTCATCTGGCATTTCCTCCATCTCTACCCTGGCCTCCCCTGTGCTCAGTTAAGTACAATGGCTAATAATTGGTTGGTTTTTTGGTGTTTTTGGTGGGGAGTAGGGGGAAGGGGGTAATGTCAATAACAAGAGTGAAGACAAACCTGTCAATTATAGAAGCTTGGAATAATTATCATTTAAATTCAAATTTCCAGAGGGGGTCATTCTGAAAATGGTCCACACCTGTAGGCCAGCAAAGCCTCCCTCTGTTCATGGTTGGCTCTGCCAAGGAAATTTAATCTCATGCTGCTTTTCTTAATTCTTATCCATAGGAAATCTTAATTCTTACCCATGGCAGCTCTGGTGGGAACTCTGTTCAAGTGCATTGTTATTGGCATTTGGATGGATAACAATTTAAATGGGTAGCTCCCTTTACACCCCCAAGTTCAGGGCAAATGCTGTGATTATGCTTTAGTGGAATACTTCCTTAAACTTGTTTAAATTAAATTAACTGTGGATTTGTTTTTAAGATGCAACAGGAAACATTCATATTTTTACTTAAAAATTCAGTGCCAGCAGTGTGTGTGTCTTTGTGTGTTTGTGTGTGTACACATATGTGGCAATCTTTTGTTTGTTTAGCACAGGGAGACGAAAGAAAAATCTTCATCTCAAGAGGGGCAATTTCAGAAATAGACTAAAATCATTCACGCTCTCATTTTATTTTTAAAATGAGATTTAAATGATGACATAAATGAAAATGAACCATATAAAATGAATCTTTATTGAAATGTTCTTATAAGGAATGGTTTGCCATTTCCTTCTCCAGCTCATTTTACAGATAAGGAAAAGAGGCAAACAAAGTGAAGTGACTTTGTCTGGGGTCCCACAGTTATTAAGTGCCTGGGGCTGGATTTGAACTCAGAAAAAATGAACCTCGGTCATAGGTTCAATGACCTAGAGACTAGTCTGAATTGATAACAAAAGAATTGTTGGGGTGGCTAGATTGTGCAGTGAACAGAGCACCAGCCTTAGAGTCAGGAGGACCTAAGTTTAAATCTGGTCTCAGACATTTAAAAGAAAATTATCCATGTGACCTTGGGCAACTCACTTAACCCTAATTGCCCTGCCCTTCCCCCTCCAAAAAAAAAGCAAAAAAAAAGTCAATAAATTTGTATTATTTTCAATTAGCTACAATAATAGGCTAATAATGATGGTTGTAGGTCTTAATGTTTTCAAAGCTCTTTACCTATGTTCTCTCAAGTAATCTTCCCACAATCCCATATTGTATCTCCATTTAGTCTATGAAGAAACTGAGTTTTGTGACTTGTTTATATGTATACAGATAGTGGGTATTAACATGGAAGATTGGAACCCAAAGTTTCAGAGTCCTTTCCTCACATGTCTGAGGCCCTTCTAGGGCTTACTTTATTGTCCAGACCAAGTGCCTTGTAGTAATGACTTTTAAATTGATGACTATTTCAAGTCTTGGAAAAATATGTCCCCCTGATGATGAAAAATGCTTTTTGCTTCCAGAGGGAAAAGCAATGACCTTTGAGCATAGACTGAGCAAAATTTTCTTTCACTTTTTTTTTAATGTTTTACAGCATTGCTAATATGAAAATAGGTTTTATATGATTTTACATGTATAATGAATACCATATTGCTTGCCTTCTCAATGGGTGGAAGAAGTCCTGGAGAGGGGAAGAGAATTAGGAACTCATAATTTTTTTTAAGTGCAAAAAAAGAAAAAAAAATCTTTGCCAAAAGGCAAATAAGCCCTTCCCCTTAAATTTTTTTTTTAAATAACAACACTGTAAAGGGGAGGGGCATATTTGCCTTTTATAAGGTAATATAATAACAGAGTGGTATAGTAACTTGGTGTATCAGTTACCTCAACCATAAAATGAAGGCTGTGGGATGGATGAGCTCTGTTGTCTCACCCCAAAATTTCATGAATTGAGAAGTTGACAATAAGAGAAAGGAGAAAAATAACACCTAGAAAATGAAATAATATAGAAAGAAATGTAGTCTTAAACTTAGATTTAAAAAATCAACCTTCCAAATAAAAAAAGTATCCAGATGATGTAGTAGATGGTCTGAAAAAGACCTGAGGTTTTTAGTCTTTTGTGAGATCAACGTGAGTCCACAACAAAAACAGTAGAAACTGATTCTGTAACATGTACTCTTAGATTCAGTGACACCAAACTCTTGACTGTTACATGAACAAGACATTCTATCCCTTGACTTTGACCGTTGTCTCCAGCTTCAATGCCTGGAATGCTCTCCCTCCTCTGCTCCATCCACTGACCTTCCTGGCTTCCTTTAAACCCCAACTAATACCCTCTCTCCTTCAGGATGTCTTCCCAAACCCCTTCTTAATCCCAGCACCTTCCTTCTTTTAATTCTTTCTTATTTATCCTGCATATAACTTGCTTTCTATATATTTATTTAAATGTAGTCCTTTCTGTTAGATTGTAAGCCCCTTGAAGTCAGAGACTATTTTTTGTTTCTTTTTGTATCATCTCAAGTGCTTGTCGAAGTCCTTGGCCCATAGTAGGTGCCTAATGAATGCTTATTAAATTGAATTGAATTCTGTGTACTGTGATTAAAAAAAAAGGTAAGTGGGTATGGGATCACAAATAGTGAATGAAAAGGGGCTGCATTTGGAATAAGTGGCCCTGAATGCAAAACTAGGATTCCATAAGCAGTATCCATCACTTAGCACTAGTTTTCTCAGAGACAGGACAAAAGTAAATGTCTTGTTTGGTCTGGCCCTAGTAATGGTTGTTCTGAATGAGTGGAAACTCAAAGAGAATTGGAGTAACTATTTATATGAACTTTTATATTTAAGGATTTTATTGTCTGGGGGGGCATATACTGATCACATCTCACATCTCACCATCTCTTTCTACACCTCTGTAGATGGTCTTCATGACCATAAGGGGCTAAAAGGAAAGAAAAAAAAATCTATATCCTATAATCTTCAAGTACTGAGTCTCTGCTCCGAAGTCAATCCCAAGGTGACAATCAATAAATGAACATTTATTAAGCACCTCCTTCCTATGTACTAGGCATGGTGCTAAGTGCTTGGGAAACAAAATGAAGCAAAAAAGGGTAAAATGGTTAATAATTAGATTTTTTTTGGGGGGGGAGGTGTGGGGACAGAGTGGTGGCCACAACAAGATTGAAGACAAATCTGCCCTCAAGAGCTTACAGTCTAACAAAAGAGAATCCATCACCAGGCCAGTATTCACAGTCCTTAGGACTTGGTAGGATCTATCAGAGCTCATGCCCTCTTTGTTTAGCCTTCAAGAGCTGTGGAACATTCTCCAGCCATGCTGAGACATTACTGAAGGTGATATATTTAGTGAAAGGCAGTACAATAACTGGGCTCAGTGCCTGGAAGATTTGAGCTCAAGAACTAATCGACATCTGTTGAATGTGTGACTCTGGGAAAGTCACTTAACCTTCTCATTCCATACCTCCAGGCAACTCTCTGCAGACTTTAGGTTGAAGAGTAGCTGCTACTCTGCCTTGGTGGAGGGAGTTTCCCATCAGACACTGATTAATTCACAGGCCCAACAGAAAACTAATATATAAATCTTCATGACCGTATTTCAGGGGACTTCACTGTTATCAGTCATGAAACCTCTTAATAACTGACCAGATGGTCCTGTTGTAGTGTTATAGCCAAACAGCTAATTGTACTGTGGCCAACCTGCAGTCGGTCCTTGGACAGCAGACATAGATTCTGAGGTTGGAGCTATAGAAATACGGACACAAATATTGGTATAAATGTGCATGTGGATATAGATAGAAATCACAGAATCATAGACTTTGGTGATAGGAAGGGGCCTTAGCAGCTCTCTAGTCCAACACATATAACTGTCGATATAAATATATATGATAGAGATGACAGTTTAGATACAGATAGCGATTGTGATATAGAATGCCAGTATGATGTGGAGGAAAATGGGTTGACTTTGGAGTGAGGAAGACTTCAGGTCAAGGATTTGGCTAATACTAGTTCTGTATCCATAGGTAAGTCACTGAACCTCCCAGTGAGTGTCCCAAGTAACCATTTAAACTTATAAATTCAAGCTGTACCACTGGAGGGTGTTTCCACACTGGAAATTCCCCATATACATGAAGTCACATGAAAACACATGCATAGATATGCACATATTATGGTAGAGAAGAATTCTATTTTTGAAGGAAAAATGTAAAAGAGTTATGTTTTTTTTTTCCATGCAAGCATAAATGACTATTTTAAAATGGGCATTTAAAAAATAGTTCCCATTAACTAGCATGGTGTTACCGCCTAGCATAGAAGTTAAATTATACATGTTCATGGAAGGAAAGAAAGAAGGAAATAAGGAAAGATGAGGAAAGGCAAGGAAGGGGGAAGAAAGGAAAGGGAAGGAGGAAGAAGAAAAGTTGAATCAAAAGAAGAAAGGAAGGGAGGGAGGAAGGAAGGAAGGAAGCATTCATTTAGAACTTCCTATGTACCAGGATCTTGGTCACAACAACCCTAGGAGGTAGGTGCTATTATTATCCCCACTTTACAGTTGAAGAAACTGATACAGACAAAGGTTAGGTTACTTCTCCAGGATCACACAGCTAATAAATGTCTGAGAGCAGATTTGAACTCAGAACTACTTCCTTGCCCCAGACCCAATGTGCTTTGTACTGAGCCACTTCACTACCTCTAGGTACCTCCCAGACCTTAGCCTAGATTCTTCCATGAGCTTCAGTCTTTAGCATTTCTGCCCTAAAGCTCCAGTGTAAGTTTTCCCTGTTTTGTAAACTCAACATATCCATCCCCAAATGCACTCATCTTCCCTCCTAGACCTACTCCTTCAGAAAGCCCTGCCAGTCACCAAAACTCAAAACCTCAGTCACTATTAACTCATCTCTCTTCCAACTGTTACTTGCCATAATCTCCTCTACCATACTTACAACAAGTGTAATACAACCTTGGTAATTAATATTTCACCATTTGCAATGGTTATCCATAGGGTAGAATCGCATCGTAATTGAAAGGGAACTGGATTTCGTGCCAAAGGACTTGGTTGACTCCCAGCTATGCCAAAGTCCAACACCTGGCCTTTTTCTCATTCCTTATCTTTCATTAGCAGAATGGAGCAGGATAAAGGCCAGTCTATATGACCTTGATCACATATCTTCCTTTCCTTGTATCTCTATTTTGTCTGCGGTGAAATAATGAGATTAGAATAGAAAATCTCTAAGGTTCCTGTTGCTGAAACTAACCAGGTGTTCATAGCAGTTTAATCAGCATTATTTGGTTTTGTTTTTTGTCATTGTCATTATTTCTCAATCCCTTGTTCCATCTGTTTTGTATCAGTTTCCTTATTCTTATACAAGGGAGGGAAGAAAGACAGACAAACAGAGAAAGAGAGACAGAGACAGAGAGAGACAGAGGGAGAGAGACAGAGGGAGAGTGACAAAGGAACAGAGACAGAGAGAGATGGAAGGAAGGAAGGAAGGAAGGAAGGAAGGAAGGAAGGAAGGAAGGAAGGAAGGAAGGAAGGAAGGAAAAAGCAAAACCACAAGCAGAAAGCTAGAAAGGAAGAGAGGGCCACAAGTCACTGAAGGTCATAGGATTGTAGATTTAGAGCTAGATAGTAGCTCAAAGGTCATATTCGCCAGAATAATAAGTGATTTTTTTTTCAAGTCTGGAGGGCATGTTGCGAGGACTCTTCAGTGACTAACAGAATCTCAGAGGCAGAAGGAATCTGAGAGTCTATCTATAACTTAGTCCTGACCTGATCAAGAACCAGCCCCACCTGTGATAAGAGCTTGGGATGCCTGATGTTCCCATGTTACTGATTTACTGAGATGTATGAGGTCTTATACAAATGTTTGAAAGGTGAGGCAGGGTCAGATCATTCTCTTTCTGCTGATTGCATTGGTAATGGGAGATTACTAATGAAGAATCTTCCAAGTGGAGGATGAGAGGCAGCATGGAGGAAAGCAGAGAGGGCTGATACTGGAGGGAAGGAATCTAGAGCTTAACATTTCACGTCTGACACAAACCATGTAACCACGACCAAATCCCTTCACACTAATTCAGTGAAATTCAGTTCATCAAGCATTAGCAGAATACCTATTGTGAACAAGAAATGCACAGGTTATATGATCATGGAATAAGGCTTAGAGCTGGGAGGGTCTTGGAAGACCATAAGGCACAACCCCTCCAATTACTGAAGAGGAAACTGAGGGCTAGGGAGGGTCAGTGACTTGCCTGAAATCACTCAGGTAGCAGAGTCACAGGTGGGTTTGGAATCCACATCCTTTGACTGCAAACCAGGGCACTCCACTGAACCCCCAAAATGAAATCTCCTCATACAAAAATTTGGCTCAGAGATCTTCAGAGACTTGCAAGGTCATATAGCTAGTAACCATCAGAGGTGGAATATGAACCTAGTCCTGGAATATCAGGGCCTTTTCCACTGTTCCATGCAGCTTTCTCATGGAAGAAATGCAATTCTTACTTTCTAAGACTGTAAGTTACAAATGAGTTATCATTATGCACCAGTGGAGGAAATTTTCCTGCTGGAAGTTTCCTATATAAACAGGCCTTTTATTTATTTATGTTTTGAGGGGGAAAGTGAATTTGGAAATAATGATCTTTTTGAATTGGGTTGAGGGGGAAAGGGAAAGCTGAACAAAAGGGTTCCCTGGCTAAGCATATTAGATAGAAGCCTTCGTGGTTTACTGTTTGGTAATTCCAAACAGAACAAATCTTCTTACCCCTAAACTTGCATTTGCTTTCTGCCTATAACTCTTACTGCCTTGTCGATAATTCCTTCAGTAAAAAGAGGGATTCCTGAACACCATGTCCAACTGTTGCCAACCTGTGTCCAGATGTCTTCATATATGATCAGGGAGAGAAACCAAATGGTTTCTGGGGCCAGCCTAGTGGGCAGATGAGGAATTATAGAGCTTCATGTGGCTTAGCTCACAGCCCTGGCAAACGGGGACTTCTTAGAGCCACTACCAGACAGCTGTTTTCCCCTGCTCTTTTCAGAGTTTCTGGCACCGCCAAGGTTTCATCTTGTCCTCTCAACACTCCTAAGCCAACGTGCCCGTCTAACTAATATACTGATATGCCTTCGAGAAGGAAACAACGTAAGAAGCAAACATAGGCTAGGTGGCAGCCAACAGTATGTTCGGAGCTCGCGGTGACTTTAGCATTACCAGAATGTTGATAGCGGTACATCTGTTGTGTCTGAAAAGCACCAGGAAATGGTGCTAATTTATAATGTAGGAGGAAGGAGGTGATGAGAGATATGGTGGTGAAAAATTGTGCACAGTAGGAAAGAGTCCACAAAGTAGTAATTTGTTAAGTTTTATCCACACTCTATAGCAAAATGCTTTCACAGGCTCCTGCTTCAGCCCATAAATTAGTCAGTCTTATATGCAGTCTAGTGATACTTTCCACGGAAAGAGTCTATTGTTCTAAAAATGCGACATTATTTGTTCTCATCTTCCAGAAATAGTGTGTACATTTTGAAGGGCCATATGGTCCAGCTTAGGGATCAACCTTTCCATTAGCTCACTAGACTGATTACTAACTATGGATGTCTCTGGCAGGTCCAAAGCATAGATCAGCAAGAAAGAAAGAAAGGGAAAAGGGCAAAAAAGGAGTATGGAGGCAAGGATAGAGAGTGGACAAGACATCCTATGTGGCCAAGGAGTTAACAAGAGAATGTCACTAAGAATCAACTCAGTGACCATAAACAGACCAGGTTTTCCATAATCCCCATTTAATTAAATTCTACTTATTTGCTGACCCTCACATTCAGTTCTCTAACTCTTATAATCATAATGCCTACCATTTTAAGGTTTACAAAGTATTTTCCTTAAAAAAGATGACCCAGTAGACATTATGTAGCATATTATTTTCTTCATTTAACAGATGGAGAAACTCAGGCTCATATCTGTTAAATAGTTTGCCCATGGAAACAGTAAATGTCAGAGTCAGGATTTAAACTCAAGTCTCATGACACCTGCTTTAGGGCTTTTTCATGTGTG
The DNA here is from genome assembly GCA_028646575.1 of Pseudocheirus occidentalis. NCBI lineage: Eukaryota > Metazoa > Chordata > Mammalia > Diprotodontia > Pseudocheiridae > Pseudocheirus > Pseudocheirus occidentalis. The sequence continues at coordinate 301,874,754 of CM053595.1, forward strand.
AGATAGTGGGTAGAGCATTGGACTTGACCCCAGGAGATAGCTTGCTTTTGAATCTTACCTCAAGCATGTATTAGCTGTGTGATCCTGTGCAAGTCATTGTAGCTGAGCATCAATTTCCTCACCCATAAAATAGGAGAAATACTAGCACCTCCCTTACAGAAAATGTAGTGATCCAGTGAAATAATGCATGCTCCATGTGAGCCTCTAAGGTACCAGAAAAACATGAGTTAATGTTATTACTGCACCAAACTCCCTTTTGTCTTTGATAATAATAAATTGTATGAGAATTTCATTCAACAGACATCTCAGTCTCCCATTGTAGTTGCTGTTCTTCAGTTGTTTCAGATTCTTGGTGATCCCATTTGGGATATTCTTGGCAAGGATACCCCAGTAGTTTGCCATTTCCTTCTCTGGCTCATTTGACAGATGAGGAAACTGAGGCAAGCAGGGTTAAGTGATTTGCCCAGAGTCACACAGTTAGTAAGTGTCTGAGGCTAGATTTGGACTCATGAAGATGAATCTTCCTGATTCCAGGTCTGATGCTCTAGCCACTGTGACACCTAGCTGCCCTAGCACCTAACAGTTCCCCGTAATTTATTTCAAGCATATTCACTTCTCCTTCAATTTAACTTCTCCTTAAGTTCCCATTACTGATGGTGATGTTTATGGTTTTTCAAAACAGATGCCCTTAAAAGTGGTTGGGATTTATAAATATATACATGTGTACAATCCAAGTTCCTTATACATTTTCTAGGTCTATCCTGGGCCTGCTTTAGGATTATGTCTAATAGGATCAGGATCAGGGATAAACCTCTATGAAATGGGATTTCATAGGTGCTCAAAAGGCCTTGATATTCTCCCCCCCCCCACTCCACTAACCAAATACCCTTTCACTTCTAGATTGAGATCTGATAGCTTAAGCTTTTGTTTACTCTAGAATAATGCAGATATTTCTTTCACTCAACACCAGTTATCAAACATCTATATCTTGGGTTGAATTAATATAGTTTACCTATTTCCTCAGGACAGGTTTTGATGGTCTATAGCAAAGGGAGAAACAGTACAACTGCTAAACTTCTTATTTTATTCCCCCCCCCTCCCCCAATTTGGAGAGTGTTGGCGGTGTTTAGGGAGTGTGGGCTTCCTACTGGGTAGACTAAAGGTTAAGAACCAGGGAAATTGAAGAAGTTGAACACAAACTTGTTGAATTCAGTCTGAATGACCTTCTCTGTCCTTGAAAATCTTGAGTCACACCGCTGGTTTATAGCAAAGCTGAATTCTTGCCTAAACGGCCCTCTCTCTACATCAGAACTATTCTTTGATTCTATAGTTTTATACAAAGGACCTATTCAGCTTTATTTTTTTTAAGCTACCTTAATTGACATTGAATCCAAGTTCACCCAATTCTACAAATTCCAAAGGTGGGGGTGCGTATTTTCTGTGCTGCATCCAATTAGAATCAGTCATCTTCTCAGCCTCTACCTCCAAACTCAATTTCAGCTAATGAGAGGAGAGCCATGAGTCATATTTTTAGTCCCTTCCAGCTACCTCTTAGGCTTTTCTTTTTTCTGTCAGGATCTTTGAGCTTTCCATTTACTGTCAGTAACCGAAGTTCAGGTGATCATGACATGTGCTATGCAGAGCTACCAAACCTCCGACACAATGGTAACTTATATTCTAAGGGAAAAGTGATAATGGCTACTTAGGGGGAGGCAGCACTCCTCTGACAATGATACTCAATGGAGGTGATTTTGAAAACAACACCAAGAGCTTCCTTCCCATGCATGATACACTGCTGAGCAGATGATCAAAACTCCATGGGGTCTGGGAAGAAAGAAGTATGCCATGTTGGTTAACTAAAGAACAAGCTGCTTTCCTCATGTAGTTAGGTTGACTGATTTGATTCAGTGGGAGATATTTCCCCTCCTCACTGTCAGCAGGAAGGCAGAGACCATTAGCAATGAAAAAGCCTGTTGCATGGTGATGATCTGACCTAGCTTCATGGTTCTGGCCATTTCTAATGAAATGGCTAGATTCCTGAAAGGGAATGTTTGCAGGAACATTTGAACCAGGGACCCCTGTATTTGAAGAATGCTTAATCCCCAGTGTAGCCAGAAAATAGTCAGTCCTCTTGACTGTTGATTCCATATGAAATCTGATCACAGTCACACTCCATCCATTACTAAAGATTTTCTCAGAAAGTTCTCTTCTAGATTAGGATTGAGGTTAATCCTTTGTTCCTGAAAAGGACTGTGAGGTCAGGAAGATGATACCATGATTTGCAAGTGAATTAGACTTAAGTGAGGGAGAGCTATGCAAGGTCACCAACCTCTCTTTCCCTCTGGAGTCATTTGGGTTCAGTGACAAGATATAGATTAGGACACCTGGAGATGGCCCCCTGGGTTAGGATAGTAGAAGGCCAAAACTGTTGCCCTTGGGGGACAGTCTCAGCCTATTTAATGTGCAGGTCCACACTATATTTTAAAGAAAGACAGACACATAAAAGGAAAATTATAAAGTAGGTTCAGAAGACATTTTGTTCAGTTCTGGGAGCTACATATTAAGGCAGTACACTCCTAAGGCAGGTACATGTAGATGAGGGCAAGTAGGGCACTTGTGGCCTTAAGAATAAATCAGAAAATTATAGATTTGGAGACAGAAGAAACATTACTGGCTATCTGGTCCAACATATGATGATATTGGTTGAAGCAACTGGAAATGTTTAGTCTGGAGAAAAAGGGATTTAGAAGTAACGATCGTTCAAATACTTGAAGAGCTCTCAGAAAGAAGAGGGATGAGATTCACTCCATTTATTCACAAAAGCCAGATTTATAATCATTGGTTAGGTTGCAGAAAGAGAGATTTGAACTTTATTTGAAGAAAATCATTCCTATCATCTGAACCATCCAAAACTTGAATGACTGCTTTGGGAGGAGAAGATTTCCCTCCAACTAAAGATATTCTAGTGCAAGTTGGCTGGGTAATGTTATTAAGGGAATTCTTGTACAAGTACTGTTAAGATTACATGTCATTAGAAATAGTCCACAAAGAATGAATTTAACAAGGGGTTCTCCACCCGAGGTCCAGCAACTCCCAAGGAGTTCATGTATAGCTTTTAAGAAGTCTACTTTTTTGGAGCCTCAAATATTTTGATGAGTGTTTCTATAGAATTGGTTTTTTTTACAATCATAATTCTTTTTATTAAAATATATATGTATATTTTTTTTCTGAGCAGAGTTTCATTAACTGTACTAGACTACCAAAAGAGTCCATGCCATTACAAAATTTAAGAACCACCAACTATAGCTCTATGTGGAGTAACTAACAAGAGACAAAGACTAGCTGTCATGTAGAGGATTCCTGGACCAAGGAAGGACTGTGGCTATAGTTATGGTTCCTCTAAGCCAGAGAGCAGCCCAAATGTGGGATTGAGCATTCAAGTTTAAAAAAATAGCGTATGTCACTTCCATTACTCAGAATTATCTAGCCCTCTGATTTGCACATAGTAAATGCCGTTTTTATTTTTATATTTACTGATACAATTAACTTTTCTTGACTTTGTGAGCTTAATGTTTGCAAGCTGATGGCAAACCAATCTATTCCGTCACTCCTACATACTAGTGAGCAACCTTTAACTGCTTATGTAAATGTGAGTTTTTAATAATGTTTGCTACAAGTACAGCCAAGGTGTAGTGGATTGAGGGCTAACCAAGGAGACTAAGAAATGGGAGCTCTGACACATAGGAACTATACTATATGAACAAGTCACTCCCTGGAACATCACTAGATTACAGAACATCTGCTCTTCTGTATTAAGACAGGGAATTTCCAAGCTGGCAACTTTCTATACTAATAAAATTACAGGTCTAGGTCATTTTTTTTTTATCACTAAATATACTTTTTTCTTCTCTTCCCACCTCCTTTGAATCATGGTGCATTTATAAATCAGAACAAAATGTGATGTTACGGAAAACAGTTGTAAGACGAGATTCTATTGAAATAATTCTTGAAATTGATTCTATTGGAATTGGGCTTCGCCACATAACCTTTCTGAGTATTAGTTATCTCATCTTCAAAATGGGGAGGGGGGGAGAAAATTATCTCTAAGGTCCCTTTGGACTTTAATGTTGTATGACCCTATTTGAATAGAGTCAAAATAAGACAAGAGTACACTGAGTGTAATTATACCTTTTTCCTCACCATCTTTGCTCTCCCCCTTTTTATTTGCTCTTAGTTTATTTTTTCCACAACCAGCTGTAAGGCCTTTAGAACCAGAGTTGATCATATTCATAGTGACTGCCCACTTTTGATACTACCTGTGGGTCTTCACTCTGACCTGGAAATCAGTCTGTAGAACTTGGCAATGGGAGGAAGCCAAAGAGGGGAAGAAGGCAAGACAAGGCACGGCACTTTAATTATGTTTAAAATCACAGGATTTCTATTAAAGTTTTCTCTCTCTTTCTCTCTCTCTCTATTTTTTTTTTAACACTGCTGGAAAATTACATTGGCCGATGAGATAAATACAGCTTCACATTTAAATTAAGATTATCTTTCTGCTGGTAATCTCATTTACTGTTTAGCAATTTTAATTCGAGACTGTGCAATTAGTGTCCTGAGCCAATGCAATTTCTCACTGCTTTGTAGCTGTATTTACTGCTGTTAAGACAAGTCTGCTTGGGTGTAAAGTATAAGTCAAGATAATAAATTATTAAAGGGGCATACATCAATGACTACTCCCCATGAATACTGATGCCCTGGCCTTCCAGGCATGCCACTTCATGCAGAGGAAACATCATTACCATCGCTGGCAAAACCTGGGGCATAACCACTTTTAAATGGAGATAAATTCTCTTGGAACCTTGCTCTTAACAGCATATATTATTTTTAGCTCATACTTAAAAAAATATATCATTTTCTATCTGGGACCAGTATATGGTACGGATTAGACGGGAAACTAGTACTTCATTTGAATTGGCAGGTTTTGCCCTAGTGGGATATACAGATTGTATGTGGGCTTGTGTTAAGCTTCAGAGGGTTCCAAGGTAAATGCCTACAGCTAAGAAGAATAATTTGAAAAATACTAGGTTCTGTTTACACTTATATTGTAATTATTTGTTTGTTTAGGGAAGGCCTCATGCCTTAGTTGAAGGTATCATTAAAGGGAAAGTGTTGATGGAACAAGCTGTGAAATATGCCCCATGTAGGGACTCAAGTACTCCTACTAAAACAATCTTTGGGACCCTGGGTAAAGCCCTTAATTTCTCAGTGTTTAGGCAGCTCTCTAAAGCTATAAAGCAGAGAGGAGACTCTTTCCATTCAAGTTTCTAAGACTCTAAGTTAGAGAAAAGTACCCTCTAAAGAACTTCC
>CM053595.1:301880620-302005383 GCA_028646575.1 Pseudocheirus occidentalis
TGAAAGAGTTTGCAGATCCTATACATGATTGTATGCCACCATGGCAGGGGGTGGGGGTGTGGAGGAAGGGAAGAAATCTGAAACTCAAGTGATTCTGGAACTGAATCTTGTAAACTAAAAGTAAACAAACAAGTCAATAAAATAATTTTTTTTAAAGTGATGCACCTCTGGAATAATGTAAGCAGCATTCTGTGTTGTTTTTTCTTGAACTTCACCTTGCTACTAAAGAATCAGTATAATTGGTCATTTCACTGACATTTCTCATCTCTCTCCCATTTCTTAAATAGGTAAATTTTCTCTTTTCCCTAGGAGAAAAGAGCTCTGGAAAAACTTTCCTATTCACACATTCCTCTTGACGGAGCCCCTTGTTTGGAGAAAAGGAAGATCATCTGCATTGTTCAGTCATTTTCAGTTATGTCTAACTCTTCTTGACCCCATTTGGGGTTTTCTTTGTATAAGATACTGGAAGGCTTCACCATTTCCTTCTCCACTTCATTTACAGATGAGGAAACTGAGGCAAACAGGGTGAAGTGACTTGTCTAGGGTCACATAGCTAGTGTCCAAGGCAGGATTGGAACTTGGGTCTTCCTGACTTCAGGGCCAATACTTTTCCATTATGCCCCCTAGCTGCCTCAGTATATGCCAGGCACTGTGCTAAGAAGAAGAAATAAAAAGGAAAGTAAATAATAGCCCTTGTTCAAGGAGCTCACGTTAGCCCAACAGTTATGCCAAGATTCAATTTAAGCTCCAGATGTGCTGATTTTGCTCTTTCCCATCTACCCACTACCCTCATTAATGACTGGGTCTGGAGTCAAGAAGACCTGAGTTCAAATGTAGCTTCAGATACTTTCTAGCTGTGTGACCCTAGGCAAGTCACTTCACCTTTCTCATTCTCAATTTCTTCATCCCAAAAGTGGAAACAGAAATTCCACCTAGCTTACAAGTTGTTGTGAGTATTAAATGATAGAATACATGTAAAACATTTTGCCAAGTGTTAAAGTATAAAAGCTGGGCCCAATAGAGTTACAGCAAGCTCTTATAAACGCTTTCTGACAGACTGTGATGAAAAGGAGTAAAATGATTATTGCACAGGACTTCTGTTGGTGATTAAAGAGAAATTCTCTTTGGAGATTCTGAAGGTTAGGTGCAGGGATCTGTGTGGGCTCTGAATATCTGGCTGAAGGCACCATACATCTTTTTTTTTTACCACAGCAAAGAGAACTCTCACTGAAAACCACATCACACCTGCACTGTCCAGAAAGGACACCTTTATTCCAGGCACTTTCTCATCTTTAAAATGAAGGGGTTGGACCATGGTCTCTAAGGTCTCCTGCCCTAATGGTTCAATGATGCTCTTTCTACTTTCTGGGTTAGACTGCAGAGTAACATGTGTTGGGATTTAACTTTATAAAAAAAAATTATTTAGGATGTTGAGGGAGGATGGGAGTTGCGTGTTGACTGAGTTAACAGAAGATATTACCTCCAGGTTACCTCTCTTTTATTAGTTCATTTCTGGATATGCCTGCTCAAACTTACGCTACAAGAAAGCTCATTGTATAGTGTAAACTATCATTGCTTGTTAAAGCCCTAGGTAGGGAACTGAATTCTCTCACCCTTAACCTCCCTCCCACCCCCTATCCTTACTCCTGAAGGAGAAGAATGAACTGAGTTACATACCCAAGGCCAGATTACTCTATTCTAAACTGAGTTTGACTACTCTGCCCTTAACTACCACAGTGAGGACAGGTGCTGGAACTGTAATGCCATACAGAGGAAACTGAGTCATTTTTGGAGTCAGAGGCATTGGGTGCACATTTCCCCTCTGATACTTGCTACCTATGAGTGGAAAAGTCACTTGGGACTCAGATTTACATGAGAAAAACGAAGGGATTGTAATAGATAGTCTTTGAGGGGTCTTCCAACTCTAGAGCTAGGATCCTCTGGGGAGAAAATGGTCAATAACAAAACTCAATGAAAGCCCTCCTTTTTAATTCAACTAACAATATTAAGAAATACACATTTCTCTGGTCTAACATCTTTTCCAGATTTTTCTTCCTTCTCTTAGACCTGACCCCTTTCTCTCAGGAAATTGTGTAAAAGGTCAAGAATGAAAGCTAAGGCCTCAAATAATGGATTAATGGTGATAAGCTGACTACAAATGAAAAATAGTTCCCTTCTATTTAAGGCCATGGCCTTCTCCAGAAGGAATTAGAGTAATGACCTACCTAAGGGGAGTGCCCTCTTTTTCACGTTTTCCAAAGTGATTAAGATATTGATCAGAGGTAGAAAGTCCTTTTGATTATTTCTAGTTTTTACCTGTGACCAGCTAGAGGAGGAACTTGAGGAGAGTGCTAAAAAAAAAAAAAAAGAGGTTGAATAATTTTAGGAAAATAATTATTTAAGGGTCAAAGAATCATAGAATTTCAAAGTAGAAAGAGACATCAGCCTCTGTCTGTCTGTCTCTTTCTCTCTATCTCTGTCTGTCTGTCTGTCTCTCTCCACCCATCCATCCATCTATTTATCTATCTTGGACATCAAGAAGAAAAAATCAGTCAATACTTAAAAGAAATTAATTCAGGCTTTTCACCAGAAGGTCAACACTGAAGCTTAAATCCTTTTGGGGACTCATTGGAAAAGACCCTGATGTTGGGAAAGACTGAAGTCAAAAGGAAAAGGGGATGGCAGAGGATGAGGTGGATAGATAGTGCCATGGAAACACTGAACATGAGTTTGGACAGTCTATAAGAATTAGTGGAAGACAGAAGGACTTGGCTTGCTTTGGTCTACCAGGTTATGAGAAGTCAGTCACAACTCAACAAAATCAATCAATCAATCTACCCATCCTTCTATGTATCATCTATACATAAATTCATATATCTACCTTCCTATATATCAACTGTGTATATGCAGATATTATTTTATATATTGTGTATACACATTATATTATATAGTCTGTATATAACTATGTATGCATATATGTGCATATGTATATGCGTGCACACTACATACTTGTACACTTATACAAAACAAACACACATACACACATGCATATATGTGTATTAAATACACATTACACACATATGTTTATACATGTACACACAGTTACAGGAGTGTGTTGTGTGTATGCGTGTGTGTGTGTGTGTGTTAATTCAAAATATGAGAGGCAGATGTGGAGTAGATGATGGCCAACCTTGAAATCAGGAAGAAAGGATTCAAGTGTTGCCTCTGTTTAATTCTGGTCAAGCAAAGTAACCTGTTAGTGCTTTCAGTCAGTCCTGTCAGACAAATAGAAACCAGTCCCCAGAAGCTTAGAAAACCACAAATTACTCTTATTTAGGTTCATTTCATTTTTACTTATTTTGTTTAACATTTCCCTATCGTATCCATTACATTCATCTTCGGGTTTACTGGGGAGTTGTGCAGGCATGAGTTTTTATGATGTCTCTGCTAGGCAATTCTGTAAGACCGTGAGTTGCATCATTGCTACCAACCCACATTGGTGGAGAGAATTTCCTCACCTGGGCCTTCCGCCAATGACTCACAAGCCTGGTAGCTATCCCATTTGGTGGGGGGGGAAGGGAACAGACTAACAACTAAGGGAATAAGCAACCTCATATTTGTGGTCATAACTTTCTCAAAGACATATTAAGGTTTTGAATGAAAATGAAAATTTAAAAAGAGTCTCAAAAGATGAATGAAACCAAAAAACAGTTGTATTCTTTCCCAAATGAGATAAACAATAGCTCTTATCACAATGATTTGCAGGGAATTGTCTTTTCTTCCTAATTCATTGTGTATAGGCAAGAAAGACATTTTCTGTTCTTGTATTAACTTGGCATTCACATTTACATTTGTGCTTGATATTATTTGTTGCCACCCAAATTGTCATTGGACAAGTTAAGTGGCTCAGCGGATAGAGCTCTGGGCCTAGAGTGAGGAAGATCTGAGTTCAAATATGACCTCAGATACTTCCTAGCTGGATGACCCTGGGCAAGTCACTTAACCCTATTTGCCTCAGTTTGCTCATCTGTAAAGTGAGCTGGAGAAGGAAATGGTAAACCACGCCAGTGTCTCTGTCAAGAAAACCCCCAAGAGAAAAATAACTAAGCAACAACAAAATTGTCATTGCTGCCCATCTGCGATGTGTTTCATAAAGAATGGAATGCCACTATGTACCTCAGCCTAGGCATATCAACACCCAGAAATGTTGCATTCCCGTTGAATGGCTTTTAAGAGTTTTAATTTTTTAAGAGTTATAATTCTAATTATCTTTGCAGATGTTGTCCAAAATGTATTTTAAATTATTCTGATTGAACTTTAGTAAGTATTTATGGCATACCTACTACAGGCACGGCTTTGTGTTAGGGGCTATGGGAACAGGAATGCAGAAGGTGCAAAGGTCCTTGTCCATAAGGGACTTACATAGCAGAGGAGATGAAAAATGGATGCAAGTCACTGAAATCTAAATTAGAATGGGGTACATAGGAGCAGTATCGGGTAGTGGAGAGAGGACTGGACTCAGAGTCAAGAACACTAGCAGGGTGGGGTTATTATATGGAATGTCTTTGCTGTATCAAGTCATCTTCCTCAATTATTTCATCTGTGAAATGGGGATAATCTTAACCCCTACATCATGAGGTTGTTGTAAAGATCTAAGAGAGTATGTGAAAAGTATTTTGCAAACCTTAAAGCGTTATATAAATGCTAGCTATTATTATTAATATATTTAATATAATTATTATATTAATATATAATATAATTATTAATTATATAAATGATAGCTATTATTATTAATACTTAACAATTATATGGTGCTTTAAGATTTGCAAAATGCTTTACATATATAATCTCATTATAAAATAAAAGAGCTGAGTTTTGAGGTGATTCAGAGCCAAAGATTACCATGAACCTGATCTAAGATCCTCTGGAAGACCCACCTTCTGACTAGGGGTGGGAGTAGGGGCAGAGTATCTTCTGGTGCCCTAATCTAGATTGATTGTCAATCACTTTTTCTTAACTTTTTTTTTTGGAGGGGGGAAGGTAGGGGGCAATTGGGGTTGAGTTGCCCAAGGTCACAGGGCTAGTTGTGTGTGTGTGTGTGTGTGTGTGTGTGTGTGTGTGTGTGTGTGTGAAGTGTCTGAGGCCAAATTTGAACTCAGGTCCTCCTGACTCCAAGGCCAGTGCTGTATTCACTGGGCCACCTAGCTGCCTCTATTGCCAATTAATCACTTTTAAAGGATAATTTCCATCTATGACCCAAGTGTAATGGTTACTTAGGAATATCTGCTAGGATAAGGTCTAGGTGGAAATGCTATCTCAGCCACTCCAGCCTGAAGGCAAATAGGGGGTCTCATGGGAAACAGACATCTTTTCTATTGTAAGTCCCTTTATCCTACAATTAACAAAGACAGCTATATGGTACAAAGCACAGACTTATGGAACTGTATTTGAGAAAACCCTAGATCAAATCCAGCTTCAAAAACTTGTTACTTAGAAAATCCTGGACAAACTACTTAACCTCTGCCTCTTTTTCCTCACCTGTAAAATGGCGCATAATAGCACTTACCCCCCTGGGTTGTTGAGAGGCTCAAAAGAAATATTTGCAAAGCACTTCATGAAATAAAGTGCTTTGAAAATACTAGCTACTAGTACCAAATAATAATGAGGCAATTTCTGAATTTTTATCTTGGAAGTCCATAATGCAAATATTTAACACTTGTTAAGATAACGGGGAAGAAATTAAGACAATGAGCTGGTGGATGTATTGATTTCACATCTGAGAACCCAGGATAGGTCAATATAATTGAATACGAGCTTAAAATAACACATGTTCCAATAGGATGACTCATAGAATCTCAAGAATGGGCTTTGTTCTAGACTAAAAACATCCCTTGCAACACAACATACCGGACAATTGGTCATCTGGAGTTAGCTTGAATACTTCAAATGAGAGGGACCTGATTACCTCCAAAAATAGCCCATTGCCCTCATGGGGAACTCTGTTAGCTTCCCCTACATTATGCCAAGCTGAAATTTGCCTCTGCAGTTGCTCCCTGATCCTTCTAGTTCTTTGCTCTGGGGTTAAACAGAGTCAATTGAATGCCTCTTTTACAAGGCAAATACTCAGATACTTAAAGACAGCTTTCACTTTCCTCCCTCCCTAAACAGTCTTTTCTTCTCCCTCCATGCTAAAAATGATCATAGGCTCATATGGTGTTGTCTGAAAGGCCCTCGTCTTTCTGGTTCCTCTCCCTTGGATATTCACAGGCTTCTCAATGGCCTTTGTAAACAAGGCAGAGAATACTGAACATAATAGTTCAGATGTGCTCAGATCAGAACAGAGAGAGATAAGGAATTATGAGATTCACTGTCAACAAGAGCTAATATATGTAAAGCACTTTTTAATGGTAAAGCCCTGGATAAATGTCAGCTATTCACATAGTCCCAAAGCAGGCACGGCCCAAAGTGGGCTTCCATGGAATGGGAGGGAGGCAAAAAGACATGTGCTATGTTTCTCTACTTTGTCCAAGGACCTTCAATCCACATCTCTGTCCTTTCTGTCCTGGCATCTTTGGAATCCACTCTGTTGCCTTTGACCTTTAGGGGCCAGGTTGATGTCTGCTAACAGTCCATCAACTTAGGGGCAGCTAGATAGCACAGTGAATACAGCACCAGCCCTGAAGTCAGGAGGACCTGAGTTCAAATCTGGCCTCAGACACTTAACACAAACATCTAGCCATGTGACCTTGGTTAAGTCACTTCACCCCAATTGTCTTTCCTCCCCTCTTCAAAAAGGAAAGAAAAATCCATCAACAACCAACCAACAAGCGTAAATACACCTCATGTGCCAGGCACTGTGCTAGGTTCTGCTGATTTATGGAAAGAAGACCCAGACAGCCTGGCCTTCAGAGTTTACATCGGAATGAGGGAGACAGCAGAGATCTATAAAAAGGAGTCACTCATTCATTCAACAAGCGTTTATTTAGGCCTAATATGTACCAGGTAATGGGCTAAATGTTAGGGGAGAGGGAATCAACATTTACATGGTACCTGCTATGTTCCAGGTGTTGTACTAACTGGTTTTATAATATTATATCACTTGATTCTAGTAACTAGCCTGCAAGATAGATGCAGTTATGATCCCATTTTACAGCTGAGGACATTAAGGCAAACAAAGCTACTTGCCCAGAATCACATAGCTGGTAAGTGTCTGAAGCTGGATTTGAACTCAGATCTCCTGACTACTGGCTTAGCACTCTATCGACAATGATGTCTTCTAGTTGCCAAATGCTTAAGGACATGAGAGAGATTACCTTGTAGTAGTGTAGATCAGGCTTAAATAAATACACCCAATCAGGATGGAGTACATGGAAGATAACTCCCCAACTTTTCCTCAATTTAATGCCCGGAGCTCAGAATATCAGGGGAAGGAGAAGGCAAAAAGCCATTCCTAGCATAAAGTGGCAACATGGGAGAAATCAAGAAGAAGGGGAGGCTAAGAAGGAGGTTTGTTAGAATCCATCCGACACCCATAGAGACTGGGAAAACCAAAAGGGACCATCTCGAGAGGACCCAGATGTTTTCAGTGTGGTGATTATGATTGGCTTGGCTGTTTATTTTTTCTTATTCTTTAAAAAAATCTTTGTGATAAAGAGATAGTTCTCTGGAAAGGGAGAGAGGGAAGGATATGGGGAGAAATAAAGATAATCTAAAATCAAGCTACATATACATACATACATACATGTGTATATACATATATACATGTATGTGTGTATGTATATATATGTGTGTATATATATATAAAATACATACACACACATACATAAAATCCAAAAAGAGAGGAGATCCAAAGTGTTGCCCAAGCCCCAAAGAAATAGTAAGAATACTAGGAGAAGGCTAGTTGGTTGGGTAGCTTGGAGGTTTCTGTGAAGGACATGGACAAGAATGCCTCCAGATGAGAAGGCATGGATGTGTTGTGACCTTGAAAACAGAACCCACAAGGATGAGATCAGGGATTTTCAGCCATATCCAAATTTTGCAGCATCTGCATTTTAGAGTTTCCTGGCTTCTCCCTCCCTGTCAAGCTGTCATCTCTAACCATGGCTGCCTCTAGGAGACAGCTCCTCCCCCTCCTCCCCACTTTGCTATTTTTCAGCATCTGCTCCGTCATATACTGGGAAACCAGAGATCGGAGCTTCTCAGAATTCTGCTTCCCCATGTTCCCCGTTCAGCCTTTGTTCTCTTCATTCCTCATGGCTGCTCTCCTCTATACCTCAGTTCCCAGTATATTAGCTCCTAGGATCTGTTGTGTGACCTGACAACATCCTGAACTTGGGGTCCCATTAGTGATCCAAATTGGATGGTGATGATCTCTCTCAGATTCAATTTCTACATCAGTTAAATCGAGACAAACCACTATTATCAGCTTCACAGGGGTGTCATGAGTCTCAAATGTGACCTATTTATGAAGGATTTTGTAAACTTAAAACTGCAGTTTCATTGATCATTTCACTATTGTCATTGCCATAATCACTGTCACCCCTCGGCATGAAGACGCATCACCGAGTTCTCCCTTCCTAGAGAAATGGCACTTTGATCCTCATCTCTTACTAAGGAAAGAAAGGTTATGAAAGGGATGTCTTCATCATGAGTTTTGTGGAGAAAGAGGCCGGGCCTGCAGGATGGGCAGTGTGGCCCTGGACAGAACCAACTGGGGTCCATGTTAGGGAATCTGGATGAGAATCCTGCCACTCTCATTTATTACTTTATTTTTATTGTAGGTGATCCAACAACAAACCTTGTGCTTTCTAATTCTCTGTGTGTGTGTGTGTGTGTGTGGTTGTTATTGTAGATTTTCAATTGTTTTTCAGTCATGTCAGACTCTTTGTAACCTCATTTGGGCTTTTCTTGGCAAAGATACTAGAGAAGTTTGCCATTTCCTGGGCAAGTCACTTAACCCTGCTTGCCTCAGTTTCCTCGCCTGTAAAATGAGCTGTAGAAGGGAGTAGCAAAGCACTCTAGTATCTTTGCCAAGAAAACCCCAGACAGGTTAGAGAACTGGAGGACTGAAGAAACTGAAGAACCACAAAAACAAAACTAACAAATGCTGGATGACCTCCGACCTCCCGTCCAGCTTTAACCTCTGATTCTATAGGGGACAACTTCTTAGCACGACAAACGACTTCTGCCTCTGTACATCCTCCTGGGCAGCGTACTTCAAAGACCATGTATGAGCCTGGCCATGATAAAAACTGACAATATATACACTGGCAAAAAGGATCTTCAGGTGCTTTGTCTCCCTACAGGGGAAAATACCTCTTGTGTAGGTCCCTTTTCTTTCTTAATGACACTTTCTGTGAAGATTAGCCTCTCTATGTTCACTTCCCCCTGGATCTTAGCTGAGGGCCCTGAAATACCTCTCAAGTCACTGAATAAGATGCTGTCCCTTTTATGGCCAAGTCTGGGGAGGGAAAAACATTCTGTTCTCCGAGGGCACTCTTGGAGTGGACTTTGGACCCCCAAATAAAAAAACCCTTCCCTTCAAATTAAAGCAATGAGAAATTCACCTTTACAATAGCTGCTGGCACTCTGACATGCCATTTCAGATCTCACTAAAATATCACCTGAAACAATTCGGTGGCTCCAGCCGAAAAAGATAGGAGTCTTCCTCCAGGGGAAGAAAGCAAAGGGAAAAAACCTGAGTAGTGACATTATGGAACATTTCTCCTCTAGCCCGGTACACAACAAAACAGGGTAGAAAGAGATACATATGTGCCATTGAAGGGAGGTATGAAACAAAATTTAAAAAACAAAGAACTTTTACTAGTGAGTAATTTGAGGGTATGTTGGCGAATTCATGGTATAAACCATTCCAGCACCATAAAGGCTAGAAGGACCTTTAGGAATGTGAATGGCACAGAATCCAGCTGAGTGGCAAGGAACAGGGAATATGAGGAATTCAAAGAAACCCTGAAAGAAGTAGAACCAGAAGGACAGTGGATGAAAATAGCTAATACGAGTTCAAAGGATACAAAAAGGCAGCTGAACTCTGAGCAACAGTAATGACCAGTCATGGTCCTGAAGAGGAGATGATGAATGGACTGAGGAGGATGAGAGAACCAGCTATAGAAAGGGCCTCAGAGAAAATCTAGTTTGATCCTGTTTTATCAGAGATGTGACATCTAAGGCCCTGGTAAGAACTGAGCTAATCACATTGGCTCCAAAGGACTGGGGACTCTGCTTCTCTCCTTAGCAAAGTCATTTGACTCCTACGACAGGTTCTCTTCTCTTGTCCGAAGAGACAGAGGAAGTAAGTCGAAAGGTGGATTTGAGTCTAGGCCCTCTAATTCCAGCACTGTACTGTGCTGAAGCCCACCTCTGACCAGGCAGACCACAGCAGCAGAATGTTTCATGCACTGATTGTAATCATTGTACTGACAAGTTTTGCTTAACTGTTTTCTGTCATTACAATGGAGAGTTCATTGAGGGGAGGGGTGGCAAATCCAGAAATAATGCTGTAAAGATAAAAGGTATTAATAACATGCATTTTATAAGGGGAAAAGGATATATAGGCATTATCAGTGCAGACTCGGTGTTAGGGAAGAAAGAACATTATGCAGTCAATAGACCAATATTCCATACAATGGGAGTTACAGTGTAGAACCTGGGTTCAACTACCACCCATGGCACTTAGTAGTTAAATGACTAGGAATCAATGGCTCAGTCTCTCTCTAAATACCACTTTGCTCATCTTTAAAATGGGGTATACTGATACTTGTAGCACTCCAAGACTGTCCTAGGGATCAAATCAGATAATTTATGTTAAATTGTCAACATTAAAGACCCTGTATCTGAGGAGACAGTGTGCTATGGCAGCAACACTGACTGCCCTCCACCCACACTAAGTGATGCAGACTATGTAAATTTAAACCATCATTATTGCTGATAGGATTGTTGTTGTTTTGATTTAATGCAACAAAAAGGCAGTAAACAAAGACTATTTTAAAGCTGGCTAGTATTTTCTTTGAAATGCCTGGCACTTTCTCTCCCCTTCCTCCTTAAGGCTGATTTGGAGGCTTCCCCTAAAAGAACAGAAGGGACTCTTGGATTTCTCCCACAGCAATGATTCTCCCTCCCCCCCCCCCATGGCTGGCCCATTCTGCTAGATAACTCAATCATTAGCCAAATTGGACAGTTTCATTCATTTTGTAGAAGCCTTGCCAACTTTCTGCTCTATGTAAAGGGTGGTGGGCTTAAATGAGAAAAGGCTCATTTGAAACTGGGCTCATAATTGAACAGCCTTTATACAATCAGCCAAAGCAATCTTATTGGGGAGGGGTACAGCTTAAAATTCCCTGCTCATAAATATACTTGTAATTCACACAATTAGCAGGACCATTTGGCAACAGCCGCCATTTTATTTAGGTTAAAACTTGGGTTAAGTGGCAGAAGGATCACTATGCAGACAATTAACTTGTCTGATTAAAATTCATTCTCAATTCAACTAAATTTTATTCTATTTTAAAAAGAAAATATTGAATACCTACTGTGTTCCAGGCACTGGGCTCCATGCCTAGGATATAGTTCCAAAACAAAACTAAAAAAAAAATGCTCCTTCCCTAAAATACATTTATTGGGGGGAAAATCTACATACAAACAAACAGAGCATATATTTAAACATGATATGAAGAATTTTCCAGAGTACTAACACCTTGGGAAAATCAGGAACCCACTAATAGGGGATTGGATGGTTTTTGAACTGTTCCTTGAATGAATAAATTGGTTTTGGCAAGTAGAGGTGTGAGGGCATCAGACACCAACAAAGGCATTCGATTGAAATTGGGTTGAGTTGGATTGGACTGGATTCATCACCACACAAAGATGATAGAGGGCCAGCAGATAGAGGACCGGCCTGATGGCAGGAAACTTGGGTTCAAGTCTCATCTCTTAACATATGATGTCTGTGTAAACTTGGTCAAGTTATCTGAGTAATCTAGGCAAGACCCTAGGAGCAAGAGGAATCAAAGGAAAGAAAATGAAGAAATATTTCTGCCTTGCCTCCTTATAACTTTCAAAGGGGGAAAATAAATTGCAAAACATTTAAAAAAAACCCATAACACTTGTATCTAGTCATGAAACAATAAACACTTATTAAGGGACTATTATGTGGCAACCTAAGCTGAGGGTACAGAAAAATAGCCATACACACACACACACACACACACACACACACACACACACATACACACAGAGTCCTTGAGCTCCCACTTCTTTAGTTCCCTTTAGCCCTCAGATTAGACCCCTTGACTGGAGGGCAGAGTGAGTCCTGGGCTCCAGGGCCTTTAATAGAAAAGGGAGCTTAACTCAGGCTTCTCTCTACTTCCCACCAGTCAACTAAAGCTGCAGTGATTACATCTGGAGCATCTTTTGGACTATCCAGAAAGCCCCCACCCTGGATACGTTCTGCCTCCCTGCCTTTCAGTTTGCTTTTATATGCTGTGTGCCCTCAGTGAGGGGAAGGATTGTCCTTGTTTTTATTTCTGTTTGAATCCCCAATGTTTAGCACTGTGCTTGGCACATTAAGGTTCTCATTAAATATCTGACAATACACTATGCCATGAGGGTATGTGTTATTCTTTAGTACCAGATTTTGTGCATATACACATGTATACACATATTCATACATGTATGCATACGTGTGAATGTGTATGAATATACATACATGTATGTGTGTATATA
Source organism: Pseudocheirus occidentalis (assembly GCA_028646575.1). NCBI lineage: Eukaryota > Metazoa > Chordata > Mammalia > Diprotodontia > Pseudocheiridae > Pseudocheirus > Pseudocheirus occidentalis. Next base: position 301,893,359 of record CM053595.1, read on the forward strand.
TGTGTGGAGAGAGATGTAGAGCTAGATAGGTACATATCTCCATGTCTATCTATATAGAGATATTGGATTGGGTTGAGTTGAATTGGATGAGAGAGAGAGAGAGAGAGAGAGAGAGAGAGAGAGAGAGAGAGAGAGAGCAACATTCCAGTACTACCAGTGATTTATGCTCTCAGTGATGAAGAGTGAAGCTCATCCAGGTCAACCCATGGAATAACACATCGAGGGCATGAGCAGGCTACCAACATATTCTAAAAGAGAAATTACAAACAGGAGAAATGGGATAATGATGTCCAATGTGTGCTGGATATTTGTTCTACAGGATGTTTGAGGATGCCAAGGGGCACCCCACAGAATGGAAGTAACAGAAAATCATGGGTCTACAATGGGAGCCTTCAGAGGCCATCAGTCAGTGAGATGGTTTTGTCAGGATTCCATGTGTTCTCTCTACCCCAAACCTTCCATTCTGTCACCACCTCCCAAAAAAAAGGAATTATAAATCTCACAGGCTGTCTGAAGTCAGCAGGACCAGAATGTCTCCAAAGTAGGTTCACTCTGGATTGGAAGGGAAGAAAGAAGGAGGAAGAGAAGAAAGGACAGAGGGAAAAAAGTGAAAAAAAGAGAAGGAAAAAAGAAAGGAAGGAAGGAAGGCAGGAGGAAAGGAAGGAGGGGAACAATAAGGAATGAAAGAAAGAGGAAAGGGAGTAAGGAGGGAAGGAAGGATAAAAACCTATTCTACTCAGGCAAGCATCACATAAATATTGTAGAGAGTTCATGGGCCCATTCCTTTTTTCCCAGTCAGTCTTCCTTACTCTGACTTCCCCTTCCCTCCATAAGTAGCCCAATCACATGTTCATATACTTTAGTGTCTCATTTGCTTTTTTCCTCTCAGAATCTCTTGGCTCCTTGACTATACACCATTGTACCATTTACTTTCTCTACTACTGTTTGTGAGCAACTAAATACATGAAATCTACTTGATTTCACCTGCCATAAACTTTTGTTGTCTACCCTTTACTGGACTTCCATAGCTGCTGACTAATCCTTCTAATTTACTTCTTAGGATGGGTGGGAGGGGGTGGTAGTAGCCTCTGGTGCAATGGGGGGGGGGATGAAAAAAACAGGGGGGCAGGAATAGCATAAAGAAAAAAGAGAAGAAAATTTTGGAAAACAAAGCCTCATCTGTTGTATAACAGAGTTAAAGTTGTTGCGATTGCATTATTTTCCAACTAAACACAAAAAATGCAAGTTATAACCAATCAATGGTCAAGTCCACTGACGGGTCTTAACAAGCCAGTGCTGGCAGGGGAGTATGAACACATTGTTGGGAAGTCCAGCATGCACTGGCAGTAATGTATGTATGCAATAACTTGTTTAAAATAAAATACTATATGGTTACATGATTCAATATTGAGTCATCAAAATTTCAATAACGGGAAAACCCCATAAATTTACAATAAATTATTAAATTTAAGATATGTCATATATACGTAAAGTCACACAAATTAAAAACAAACAACAACATTAAAGGGTTAAAGAAAGATGTTTTGATGGGGGGAAGGACTGAGTGTTTTGTCTTCTTCTTCTTCTTCTTTTTTTTTGTTGTTGTTTATTTAAAGGGAGCAGTAGACCATCAGTTCCCCTTCTTCTGTCTTCAGAACATATACAGAAGATGGAGGAGGAAGTCACAACCAAGGATTGACACAATAGTATGGCAGAAGCTTGTAAGAGTGGTATCAGGATAACTAAGGCCAGAAGATGGCATAGAATTCTATTCTGACTAAAGACCTGGTTTCTCAATCAACTAAGGACGTCTTTACCAAAGTCACAAACACAACACATCCCAAATCAAGCTCATTTTGATTCTCCCTAAATTTGGCCTACCTTTTGTCTTGACTTTTTTTTTCCTTTGGGAACATAATCATTCCCCTCAAATTACCCTTTATGTAAGTTCCTATCATCTCCCCTAATAGAATGTAAATTCCTTTAAATTAGGTGTTGTTTAATTTGTTGCCTTTGGATTCTCAGCACCTAATGAAGTGCCTGGCACATTGTAGGCATTCATAAAGAAGAATATGCAAAATAAATACAAAGCAAAATTTTTTTCAAAGCTATCCTCTTCTCTTTATCATCTTCTGAACCTCTTTTTCTTCCCCTTTGTACATTTAAAATGCTATAATCATTCTTTTTGTCCTTCTATTTTTAGAGGAGAGGACATTCTTGTAGCTAACCCCCTTTCCACCCCTGGAAAAACAATTAAAAAAAAAGAAAAATCTCCCTTGTGACATATAAGTATAGTCAAGTGTGACAAATCTATACTGTAGTATGTGAAAATATGTATATCTCAATCTGACCTGCCAGTCCCTCACATTTCTATCAGGTAGTAGATAAAATACATGCTTCTTCATCAGTCCTTTGTCGTAGTGACTGACCGTTTCATTTTCCAAAGTAACAGGTGATTTTAAGAGGAAAAGGTTATATGGGAGTATAATCCAAATTTAGGAGAAAATTAGTGGTACAGAAAGAAAAGATGGAAGAATCTGTGAGCTGAATAGGAAGAAATCCAGATTAAATGGATTCTAGCATTCATGGAGGGGAGTGATGTATAATAAGTTTGGAAAGGTAGATTGTGATGAGGTTATGAAGAGCTGTGGAAGTTAAACCAATAAAAGGCTGAATACTATCAGTGATGGGGAAATTAGTTTATGAAAGGATGTCACCCATCCAGGTACTGGATCAATTGTTTTTCCTCAAATGTTTCTTGAGAAGCTGATGCCTCCAAGTAACCAACATCCATGACCACACATTCCAGTGTCTTGGCTACAGTGGTGGATGTAGGGGAGTGGAAATGGGGGGGGGAAAGTTGGGGAAAAGTATTACTATACTATGAAGTGAGCTCTGTATATTAACAATGACTACAGCAACAAGAACCAGTCTCAAGTTGTGAAGAACGGCATTAAGAAGTTAAGCAGTGCTCACTTCTGCTAATGTCATCTCTACTCACTCCAACTATTAGATACTTAATATAGACAGAAGGAGCTGAGTTGTCTCTATCCAGACAAAACTCCCCTGCCCCGAATGCATCCATCCTTTCTAAAAGCTTTTAGAACCACTCTGTCAGAGATAATTTGACTGAACATCAATTGAATTTCTCTAGCGATCCACTCAGGCGGCTGATACAAATGCACATCACTACTGGGGTGGGAAGTCCACCACATGTTGTGAAATGCCTCACAAAGGAAACACGAGCAATCAGACAATGGAAAGGTGGTAGAGATCACTTGCTTAGTATTTCAGGAAATTAGAAGTGAATCTGAGTCCACTGGTTCAAACCCCATTTCTTCTTAAATTATATTTTATATTGTTTTCATTCAGTAAAAAAACAACTGCTTTCTCACTCTTCCAACCCATCTTCCTTCCGCCCACACTGAAGAAGCTAAGAGAAACAAACCCTGTCATAAAAATCTAGTCAATCAAAAGACATTCCTATGTTGGTCAAGTCTAAAATAAACAGATACATACATACATACATACATACATATATACATATATACATAAATGTCTCTCTGCTCCCTGAGTTTTTGCTTCTCTGTCAGGAGGTAGGTCCCATCATTGGTCCTCCAAAATCATGGTTGGTCATTATGTTGATAATTGTTCCTAATTTTTTTTAATGTTGTTTGTCTACACCACATTGTTGTCATTGTATCAAGTGTTTTTCTGATTCTGTTCATTCTGCATCAGTTCATATAAGTCTTCACAGGTTTCTTTGACACCATTTCCTTCATCATTTCATAATTTGTTCATTTATTTCCAAATTTATGGACACACTCTCAGGTTCCCATTCTTTGCCACCTAAAAGAACTATACATTCTTACAGCTTACTTAACTTAGGACTAATTCCTTTCTTCATCAACCCTACCTCCAATTCCTCTTCCTCTTTCTCTTTCCTTCCTAGTTCCCTGTTGAATGAAACATTTCTGTACTCAAGTTGTGTGTGTATGTGTGTGTGTGTGTGTGTGTGTGTGTGTGTATTCTTCCTTCCTTTAGTTTAGATGAGAGTATGATATCAACTGTCCCCCACCCCTACCACACCTCTTCTTGCTTGTCTATGTGTCTGCTTATGTACTTTAATTATGTGAGATAATTTTTCCTAATTTTCCTTTCCCTCCCCTTCCCCTGTATATTCATCTCTGTCTCTTATTGTTCTTCTCTTAAGATCCCCAAGACCTAAAAAAACTATTTCCAGTCCTTGTCTAAGACTCTCTATTACCCCTGATGATGATAAGGTTCAGAGGGGACTCCTTCATTTAAGGGGGAGGGGAAGGAAAGGAATAATCGTATAACACCTACTATGTGCCAAGCCAATGACAAATATCATCTCATTCAATCCTCACAACAGCCTTGCAAAGAAGGTCTTTTTGGAAACTGAGACAAACAGGTTAAGTGACTTGACCAAGGGCACACAGCTAACAACTGGCTAAAGCTGGATTTAAACTCAAATCTTCTTGACTCCAGGCCCAGTATCCTATGTCCTATGGTGCCAACAAATGATCTAAAATTTATTATTATTATTATTATATTTGAATTTCAGCAATTTGCCCATGTTCAGTCAATTATCATTGTTCATGTTTTGCTTTTATTAATAATGACAGTTTTGAGTCATTGAGAGTATAAGCCACTCAACTTTGATATGCAGATAGCCACCTGTCATATCTTCTCCCTTTGTAATTATAAAATTGATTTTTTTCAAACCCAAGTATAAGACTTGGATTTAACTCTATCACATTCATTATATGAAGTTATCATCCTTGTTCTCTTTGCCTTCTTTCATCTTCTTCCTCTTTTTACTCTTCATCAAATTAAAAAACATTACTAAATGCTTGAGATCAGTAATTAATAGTAAAAATTAATAATGGTTAACCATTGCTAATTGCATATCTTATATGACCCTTACAATACAACTAGGAGCAAGGTGATTTAGTCTTCATTCTTCTGGAGAGTCACATAGCCAGTAAGTGTCCGATGTAAGATCCGAACTTAGGTCTTTCTGATGTCAAGCCCATGTTCCATCCACTAAGTCTCTGATCCACCTCTATCATTGGTCCATATCAGGTAGAGATGGGAGTAACAAGAGCAAGAATTTGGGTACAGGATCATAGATTTAGACTTTAAAGGTCATCTAATGTATCCCTTTCATTGAACAGGAAAGGAAAATTAGGACCTGTGAGAATGAGCGAATGATCATCATTTTTTTTTTTTGGTTCTGTTTTGTTAGACAAAATTGTTTCTTAGACATAAACAACAATTCTTTTTATCAGTATCTAAATAGGGTTGGGTTTCCTTTAGGATATATTTGGTGGGAGGGCAGGGAAGAGAGTATGGAAGTTCTCCTTTCTTATGAAAAGAAACAAAACCTAATTTCCCTATGAAAACCTTCACTTCAATTGACTTCCATTGATCCAGTCAATTAGGCCTTCCTGTTTGGAAAAGAAAGATGAAAAAAAATAGATAGAAATGACTTCCTCGGGAAGAGTGCCCAGAAAAAAGTCATTGTTTAGACTCAAAAGCAGCCACAGGGAAAGGGTGTGTACTGACGCTGAGATGAGGAGCCTCATTAAGCCAATGTGACCACCAAGGGAAGAGAATTCCAGCCAGGCACCCCCATCACTACACCCAGTGCTCAAACGCTTGTTGTCAGTAGAGGGTATCAATGCTACTGTCCTGAGTGATTTCTTTGTCAACCCACTCAGAATAGCAGGCCTTGAGAGACTGGATTTCTCTCACTCCAGAACTGAGTGGTCTTAGCCCCATGGCATTTGAAAACAGATACCACACCACCAAGGAAAACTCCTACCTGCTCTTCAGAGGTGCAATGATTTTAACAGGGTCACATAGCCAGGATGTGTCAGATGCAGGAGGTAAGCCTAAGCATTCCAGACTCTTAGGCCAGCTGTTACACAGTCCACCCCTACTACAATAAACAAGTAACTTCCCCCTGCAATCACATGAATTAACACTTTTTAAGACTATGGACTGTCATACTTCATATTGCCATTGCCAAAGGCAGCATACTGGCCTTGAAATCAAATGGACTTAGATTCAAACCAGGTCTCTGTCAATTCCTGACTGCGTGATCCTGGACAAGTCACTTTCCCTCAGAGTGCCCCAGGCAAGTCTATTTTTTTTTGTAGGGTGGAGGGTAGGACAATTGAGTTTAAGTGACTTTCCCAAGGTCATAAGGCTAGTTTTTGTGTCAAGTGTCTGAGGCCGGATTTCAACTCAAGTCCTTCTGACTCCAGGGACAGCCTCCTCAATTTTTAAATATTTTTTTGAATTTTTTTTTTTTTTGCTTTTTGGAGGGAGGAATGCAGAGCATTTGGGATTAAGTGACTTGCCCAAAGTCACATAGCTAGTAAGTGTTAATTATCTGAGGTCAGATTTGAACTCAGATCCTCCTGACTTCAGAGCCTGTGCTCTATTCTCTGTGCCACCTAGCTGCCCCTCCCCAGGCAACTCCAAAACTGGCAGAGATATGAATCTGCTTTTGTAAAGGGAGTTTCATCATAGATAGTTTTCTGGATCAATAAAATTACAAGTCAAGGCTCTGTCCCTATCCCCAGAGCCTAGAAAGGTGCTTCACACATGACCCCTAAGAAAGGCTCATCAATCACATTGAATTGGAGAGAGAATATAACTTTTCAGGAATTTCAGGAATGATCTTTGGAATCCTTTAGCTTTCATTTCCCACTTTTTGTTATCACTGGCTGCCTCCTTTCTAAAAGGGGGGTGGGGGGAAGTGGCAACATTCCTTTAGGCTGTGACCACCAGATCTCTCTTTTACCCAAGATCTCTCTCATAAAAAAAAAATCAGTGTGCTGCCCTTGATAACAATTATTATTTCTTATTATATTAGTAACCAGTTTTCACTATCTTCTAAACATCCAAAGATCGTCCTTTTGATTGCTCATTCAAAGCCCAGTCTTTCAAGGACATTTCTGACTGGTCCCAAAAGTTCACCTCACCCAGACCATTGCATCTGGGTGGTGGAATTCTTACTTTAACCCCACCATAGTTCTAGTGGAGTAGAACTGGGTGGAGAATAGATTCTTTTTGCCAGAATGACTGGGAGATTTGCATAATTACCCATGCACACCCTATATTGAACTGCTTATCCTCCCAGTAAGGGTGGGTGATGAGGGAAGAAGGGAAAGAATCTGGAACTGAAAGTTGTGAAATCAAATGTTTAAAATACAATAATAATGATAATAATAATAATAATGATAATAATTATTATTAATGATTATTATTATTATTATTACATGCAATTGGGAAATAAGATATGCAGGTACTGGGGTATGGAGATTCATCTTGCCCTACCAGAAAATGGGAGGAGGAATGGGGGAGCATATAGGACAGAGAAGATTGGGGGAGAGGCTATACAGTGGGATTGCTATTTTGGGATGGGGGTAGGGGAAAGATGAGGAGAAAATTTGTAACTCAAAATCTTGTGGAAATGAATGATGTAAACTAAAAATAAACACAAAATTTAATTTAAAAAAAGAATCACTGGAAGATAATCACAGTTAACAAAGATGGCAGCATGGATTTGAAAAGGCAACATGATCCATCTTCCTTGGCAACACCTGGATCCATTATATTCCAAATGATGAGTCCTTAGAGGATCCATTAATAATTGGGACAACAATACTTTGTGCTTCCCATTTTCTTCAGGGATTTCAGAGCAACTTCTCAGACACCACTGTTCATCTTCTGGTCTTCCTGAGAGGTAGGAAGCTCTGTACTATTGTCCTGAATAAGAGGTACTACAGAGGGAAGGAGGTGCCTCTGAATATGGAAGGAAGAAGGGAGAAAGCAGACTGTCCATGGCTACTTTTGATGATTGAACCTGCCTCCTCTATCCCCATTTCCAGGCTGAAATCAAAGGAAGGTTGGTTTGATACCTAGGCAGAGTATATAGCTACCCACATTCCTTTAACTGGAGGCTATCATAAGACCTTCCTTGTTCACACTTAACCTCATCAACATACCAACCTGCTGAAAAGATAGAAATGCCTCCTTTCTCCCATCTATATATTTGAATTATGGCATTTAATTTTAAAAGGGAATTTTTTTTTTGGCTTTTTGGAGGACAATCAGGGTTAAGTGACCTGCCCAAGGTCAAACAGCTAGTTTTTGTGTTAAGTGTCTGAGGTTAGATTTGAACTCAGGTCCTCCTGACTCCAGGACTGGTGCTCTGTTCACTGAGCCACCTAGCTACCCCCATTAAAAAGGGATTCTTATAAAATAATACCCTAGGATCTGTTCACACCTTGGTGTTTAGTGGGATAATACTGGGAAAGAAGTCAGATGGCCAGGGTTCAAGTTCCATTCCTGTCACCCATTTCCTTGTGTGAATTCTCTGGGGTTCATTATTCTCATTTGTAAAATAAAGGGGCAGAAATCAGACTTCTGTCAGCCCTAGTTTCTGTAAAAGGGGAGAATGGCACAGGGTTGTTTTGAGCCATCAAAAGAGATAATAAATGTAAAATGCTATGCAAGCCTTAAAGTATTACATAAATCTTTTATGTAAATATGTTTATATGTACATGCATGTTTATTTTAAAAGACAATGGGGTATAGTTTAAAGAGTTGTGGTTTAGGAAGAAACTGAGAATGAGAAAGGAAATTGATCTGCCCAAAGATCACACAGTAAGTCAATGGCACATTCCAGAACTGCTTTTATTTATATAAAAAGCCAAAGAGGGCTTAGGGTTATTTTTGTTTATGCTTTCTCCCTCATTCAATGTATCTTTTCCATGTTGTTCTTGTAGTTTTGAATAATTTTTAGTCATTTGTGACTCTTCTTGGCCTCATTTGGGGCTTTCTTTACAAAGATACTGGAGTGGTTTATTTCTCCAACTCATTTTACACATGAGGAACCTGCAGCAAATAGAGTTCAGTGATTTCCCTAGGATTATACAGCTAATATGTATCTGAGGCTGGATTTGAACTCAGATCTTCCTGACTTTAGGCCCCACATATTCTCCACTGAGACACCTAGATGCCTTCCTCCAACCCCCCTTCTATCCTCTGTGTGGCCACAAATATCTGTACATTCATTCAACACTCCATAATGTTTGGGTTGGAAAATACCCTTCATCCTTAATTTGGTAAAAAACAAACAAACAAACACAAAGATGTCTTAGGATAAGAACAGGAGTTTATTCTCTTTCCCCAGAGAAGAGGGCAAAATGCCCCATGCTGGAACACGGAGGAGAGGGTGTGTTTCAAAAGGGTAGAACCAGAATTTATAACTTAACTTAGTCAAGCCCCCTTTCCCAACTGTTTTGTCTCTTGTTGGTGGAGAAACACACCTCACCAAATTCTTCCCAACTGGGACAGCAAGAGAAGAGAGTGGGGAGGGTCCCACCGAGGTGGGAAAACAAACAAAGGAAGTTAAAAGTGATTGATAGCAGCCATGGAAGAAGGGGGAAGGGAAGGTTAACACCCCCAGATTGAGAAGTTTTCAATCATTCCACACAATAAGATCCTATTAAGTGTATAGTCATGTCCTGGATCCCAGGAAAATGTGGTGATTAAGAAGGATGAAGTCCCTGTCTCCATAAATATGTGCACAGAGGCATGAGTGCATGCACACAGAGGAATATGCATGTGGAAACATTCACGCGCCTCCCAGAGAGGTTGGGGAATGAGCTTCCCTGCTCCCTCCAATATTCAGTCCTGACCAGCCTTTCCCATCTCTTCTTCACCGTCTGTAGAGCTAACATCCTTCTGGCTCCCCAAGAGGCCTCCTTGCAGATTCAGTGAAATAGCCCTCAGCCACTCACATCTGACAGCTAATTCTTCTGAAACCACCAACCCTTGGCAGGAGCACCCAGAAGACCAGCTATGTCCCCAGGTGAAGTCAGAGCAAAGAGGGTTCAACAGCAGAGCATGGAGCAATATATTAGTAATTCTTTGTTTGCAAATAGCAAGTGGAATCTCAGTTGCTCTTCAACACATGAATAGGAAGAGAGCTGGTTTCAGGAAATAAACACAATTCCCAGTACAGAAATCCTAATTTATTTTCATGCTTAGAAGATCACCTAGGAGTAGTCATTGGAATGCAGTTCCATTTTTCTAAGGTTTCTATCCTTTGGCCTCCAGACCATTGTCTGCCATGTTTGATGCTTGCCCAATCTAGTTGGGTTGTAGATTTGGTGACCTGCTCACCCTTAAAGAACCCAAGAAAGGGGTGGGTCCAGTAGATTCAGAAGTCCAGGCAGGGTTTGATGAAGTTCTGCTGCCTACCACTCGTCTGCATCAACCAGTTCTGCTTTGTTTTGGACTCTGTTGTTGTAGAGGGGAGCTTCAGTCCGTCTCACTGTCTTCCATTTTGCTAGCTGGAGTGGGTGTTGATCCAGTCCTCCACCCGCATCCTGAGCTTCTTGCCAGGATCTATCTTGACTCCCTCTGCTTCTCAGGGACTTTAATTTCCTTGGACCCTCCTTTGAGGAGGTGGTGTTCCTTGGTACATAATAGTGTCTCCATGACCCCAATTCTGTCCCTAACCTTGGATATATTCCTTGAGAATAGGGCACTCAGGAGCAAAATCTGTGTATTTAGAGTCATAGGGTATGAATTCAAGTCAAGGCTCTGCTAATCACTGCCTGAAGGATCTTGGGAACCCATGTAACCTCTCTTGGCCTCAGATTTTCCACCTATAAAATGAGGGGTTTTGATCAGATGATCTTTAAGTCCCTTGTATAATAAAACCCTATGATACTACTTGCCCACCTAGTATATCTTCCACCCATCTATCCATGAAAATGCAACTTAAATCCATCCTCTGGGAAGATTCCAGAAAACAAGGCTCTCTTTTCTTCCCTCTGAACCCAGTCTAGAATCTTCTCTGTGTGCTTAGCCTCAGTCATGTACCAGGCACAGAGACAATAGAAAGAAAAGACATAATGCTCCCTAATTTCAAGAAGCTTATATTCCATCAGGGAAGCCAAAATGGGGAGTTTGAAGTAGGGCAGTGGATAGAGGGCTGGGTACTGAAGAAGATATGAGCTTGAATGCTGCTTCAGACACTGACCAGTGTGTCACATTGGCAAGTCACTTAACCTCTGTCTGCATAAGTCTCCTCATCTGTAAAGTGGGGAGACTAATAGCACTTCTCTCCCCGGGTTGTTGTGAGGATTGAATGAGGCATTTGTTAGGCATTGTAAAAATTGTAGAGTGCCAATATTGTGAAATATCATTCTTATTTCAAAAGCATGCATACATACATAACTTTAGATAGAGAATATATATGTAGCCATAGCATATATGTATGTATATGTATGTGTGTATATGTATCACACATACATATCTCTCACACACATCTATATCACATACATGTGTTGTTAATATTGGTTTGTATCTGTACCTATATGTGTGTATATATGCATATATATGTAAATATGCTCACATTTGTATACAAATACATACACATATAAATATATCTATATCTATTTATCTGCCTAGATGTCTCCCTGATTATCTGTATAACCATCCAGCTATCATCTACGAATATATCTGTCATCTTTCTGACTGTCTCTCTATCACCTACTATCTACCTTGTATCCGTTCTCTTTCTGTCTCTCTGTCTCAGTCTCTCTCTATCTCTCTCTTTCTCTGTCTCTCCCCATCTATCCATCCATCTATCCCTCTGTGGATCCCTCCCATTTATCTCATCTGTCAATCTGTCTCTCTTGATACACACACATACATAAAGATACACACACATATTTGTGTATGTGTATATATGTGGATGTGTAGATGTCCCTTGATTGCAGAGACTATTTAATTGTTATCTTTGTGTCTCCAAAGCTGAGCAATTAGTCTCTGGCACTTTGCTGTAGTTATTGCTCTTTAGTTGTGCCTGATTCTTCATGACTCAGTGGACCATACTGTCCATGAGGTTTTCTTAGCAAAGACAGTGGAAGAGTTTACTATTTCCTTCTCTAGTGGACTGAAGCAAATAGAGGTTAAGTGACTTGCTCATGGTAACACAGTTACTGAGAGCCTAAGGCTGGATTTGAACTCAGGTCTTTCTGACTCCAGACTCTGTGCTTTATCCACTGAGCCACCTAGTTGCCTCCTACTGGCACGTAGTAAGTGTTCAGTATATGTTGTTGGTAATGTGGAATTTAAACAACAACAACAACAAAAAATATATATATATATATATATATATTTTTTTTTTCAGGAGAGACAGTATTATCTGTGGAGTTCAGGAGAGGCCTCATATAGGATGCTCTGAACTTTGAACCTTGACCGGTTCAAATCTGAATCCGGATCTGAAGTTTGGAGACAAGGAAGGAAAGCCTTCAGGAATGAGGTCCACAAGAGCAAAGGCCCAGAGACAAGAAGATCTACAAGAAGGAAAGTCTGTCTGGTTAAACTAAGCCATGGTGGGTGAGAAAGGGAGGAAATGATACTACATCAGAAAATAGACTTTAGGACTGTACGTTTGCCTGTAAATGCCGAACCAGAGACTTGATTCGTCTTCTGTTTCTGGTTTACATTCAAACATTCATTTACCTTTGTATTACAACAATGTTTTTCTTCTCCTCCCCCATCCAGAAGAAGAGCCCCTTAAGGCCAGGTTTTGGGTTTTTAATTTGGTGTCTTCCTTATGGTGCCCTAATGTAACATAGAACACATAGGAGGCAACCAGAAATGACTTATTTGGAGACTGTTTGTGAATAGGCAGGTAGATGTATTGCTAACCATTTATCCCTAATTTTTTCCTCTGCAACCTGGAATTCCAAGGATGTTGGTGACTCCCTGAAAGGAAAATCTCTCTACCAGTGTGCAGAATCATTTATCAATCAACAAGCATGTGATGTATTTGAGGTACTGTGCAGGTTATTGTGAATATAAAGGCAAAAATATGACCTAAGCCATGCTCTCCCAGAGGAACGTCCTCTGATCACTTACAAACTCTGTGCTTTGGGGCAAATCTCGTAGCCAATCTGGGCATCTGCTTTGTCAGCTTCAAAATGAAAGATTGGATTGGTTTAGATGGACTCTAAAGAGTCTTCCAGCTCTTAAATCTGTGATCTTTGGATCATGTCGATTTAAGGGGAGGGTCTGACTGAGTAAATTGATGTCACCCTACCCCACTTAAAAGAAGTGACATTTCTAGGTAAAATTATATGCCAATTGTTCACCAAGTGTCATACTTCCCTAGATGCTACAGGAATTCTGCTGGATTGGCTGAGCCCTCTGGAGCCAGAATGAAAACACTGGGCTAGTCGACCTGTGCAATTTTGAGTTCCTAACAGTAGAAAGGAGTGTGCCATCTAAACTCCTTAAAAGAAAGTGGAGAGAAATTTGATTAAGGGAGAGAGAAGCAGAACCCTGGACTCCAACCGTTTTCAATTTTGTCTTTTCTAGCACCATTTTGGCTAGAGGAAGGCTTTGAGAGTTTCAAGGAGTCCAGATGATTTTGGACTTCCTTTCTTCCCATCAGTATCCTAAAAATATCCCATGAACAGGTGACAGCAGAATCTAGACAGTATGCATAGAGAGCCAGGATTAGACAAAGGGATCTCTGGATAAAAGATTCCATACTCAAGAGAAACAACTTCAAAAATCCAGCAAAAGAACTTCCAGGATCTATGACTCATCCCTCTGTGACATTTGTTCTAATCTCAGCCCATTTCCTTGGTTGCTCTGTGTGCAGAGAGGGTATTACAGTCTTTTGGGTGGAATGTTTAACACCAACTGTTCTTACTATAACATCTTAATAATCACCTTTTTGTAAAAGCTAATTGAGTCAATTTATTTCAATTGATATTCATGACAGAAAGCACACTAGTGGGGGTTCAGAGTGTGTGCTTTACCCATTTAAAGACATGGACACTGAGGCTCAGAGAGATAAAAAGAAAAAAAAGTCCAAACCCCCCACCCCACCCACACAGGTCACATAGATAGTAAAGTGCCAGAAGTGGGGAAGAATCCAAGTCTCTGGATTCAGGGATCTTCCCCAGTGTACTAGACTGCTTCAAGTTTAGGAATTGAGAGACAGGAGATATGGACTAGAAGTCTCCAATCTTAGGGATGGAGGAAGTGTTAATTTAATAAAAAGTTTAGTGCAAAGTCCAGATCTTGGAATAGATAGATCAAAATTTAAGCTCTTACTACACACCATATATGGATCATTTGCAAAATAAATAAATAGAGTTATTTTTCTTAATTGCTTGGCAAAGTGATTGGCACATAGTAGGGACTACATAAATGCTTATTCTCTCCTCACCATACCTCCAGTCCAACAGTTAAGTTTCCCAGAACAGGATCATAGAACTATAGTTGGAAGTGACATGAGAGGTCAGAGTCCAGCACCCCCTTATTTTATATATGAGGTAAAGTACATAGATATTCAGTTAGTTGCCCAATATCAGAAGCAGAATTTAAACTCGCATCCCATGACTCCAGGTTCAAAACTACATTCCATGACACGCCCCCCCACATACTCTACTTGTGTCTCCCATTAGCATGAAGCTCATTGCAACTAAGAAACTGTATCATTCTTTGAACTTGTATTCTCATACCTGCCCCAGAACCTGACACATCGTACACAACAATGCATTTGTGTTGATGCATGAAAGCCCAGATCATCAGGCCTTTAATCCAAGGAAACATTTATATAGAATAAAGAGGCCAGGGGAAGCAGCTTGGGAGAAAGTACAATACCAAGAAAGAGTATGATTAGTTGTGGAAATGTAATTGGATGGATGAGCAGCTAGGTTGTGCAATGGAGAGAGTGCTGGAGTTGAAGTTGGGGAGACCTGAGTTCAAATTTGACCTCAAACACTAGTCATGGGAAAGTCATTTACCCCAGTTTGCCTCTGTTTCCTCTGGGAAATGAGCTATAACAGAAAGTGTCAAACCACTTCAGTGTCTTTGCCAAGAAAACCCCAAATGGGATCACAAAGAGTTTGAAATGACTGAACAACAACCTCAATGGAGCAGAGAGTGTGATATGTGGATCAAGGGAAAATAAAGAGGTGAGAAACCCTTAATCTGGTTTTTCATCACATTCTCCCATTAGGAGGTAGCAGCAGTAGGAAAGAAAATTAATACGGTACTTTTCCTACCCAAACGGCAGGATTCACCATTGGCACATGGCTAAAGGGAGCTGTGGCAGACTGGGAGTCCTGAAGGGAGAGGAAGAAGAGATGGGCAGAAAACACAGTCCCCTCCCATATCCCCATTTTCACATGTAGCCAGGAAAGACAGTCCAAACAGCATCTTCAAACAGAAGGAACTAAGAGCTATTGCTAATCAATTCCCTGAGAAGACGAGCTAGGGAAAACCAACAGAGTGGGAAAACAGCAGTGATGGCTAAGGGTGAACAAGGCAAAGAGGTAAACAGCAGGGAGAGCAATGGGTTTGGCAAGTAAACAAGATGACAGATGCTGAGTAAAGGGCATTGGATTAAACTGAGAGGGTCCCAGTGAAATGAGATAGGACAGTCATGGGAATGGAA
Organism: Pseudocheirus occidentalis; assembly: GCA_028646575.1. Classification (NCBI taxonomy): domain Eukaryota; kingdom Metazoa; phylum Chordata; class Mammalia; order Diprotodontia; family Pseudocheiridae; genus Pseudocheirus; species Pseudocheirus occidentalis. The sequence continues at coordinate 301,908,897 of CM053595.1, forward strand.
ATGAACAATTTGGAGAATCTGGGAGCTAGAAGGGGCATTGAAGATCTCTTAAGGACACCCCCTGGATTTACAGAGGAGAAAAATCAATGGCCAGAGAGGGCTACTCACTAGCGCAGATTCATACAATGAAAGTGTGACTGACAGAGACAAGTAGAAAGGGAAATAAAGCTACCTTGTCGAAATAGAACTAGCTTTGGAATTAGATGGCCTAAGTTCAAATCCTTCCTTTGATACTACTTGTGTGATCTTGGGCAGGTCTCTTACCTTCTGTGGGCCTCAGTTTACTCATCTGTAAAATAAGGGTCTAGATGACCCGCCATCCTTTCTAATTTGGGATCTGTGATCTCATGATCCTCTAGCTTGTCATCATTTTCATCTTACCTAAAACGTTTTTGTTCCTGGTGTGGTAGAACTGAACTCCCATGCACATCTCTGCTTCGTGGACTTCCTCTCTTTCTTTAAAATGGGGCTCGAGTAGGTCTGTATCAGAGATAGCTTGAACAGCTTTTGAGAACTGATTATGAACATTTCAGTGTGAGCATTTATACTTCAGAAATCTACAAATGATACAAATCAGGTCTTGTTTTTGTTTTGTTTTAATGATTGTCAAGATTTAAGAGAGTGATGGAGAAAATGTTAATGCAGATTAAAAATTGTCATGAGTACCTTTTTTTGGGGGGGGGAGAGTCAGTTTTTAAACATTTACTGGCACATCACTGAGCTCAGTCACCATCTTCTGATTGAATTTTTCCCAATCCCTTCAATTGCTTGTGTCCTGCTTTCCAAAATATCATTCAACTACTTTATATATTTTAGATTAATTTTCTGTTTATGCTGTAGATTTCTGCCATACATATGTATATATACATATATGTATATACACATATACATACATATGTTGTTGTTCAGTCATCTCAGTCATGTATGAGTCTCTGTGACACCATTTGGGGTTTTCTTGGGCAAAATACTGGAATATCTTCTCTAGCCTTTACAGATGAGGAAACTGAAGGGTTAAGTGACTTGCCCAGGGTCACACAGCTATTAAGTGTCTGAGGCCAGATTGGAATTTAGGAAGATGAACCGTCCTTAATCAAGGTCCAACACTACCCAAAATGCTGCCTAGCTACCCCTAATATGCACACGCATACAGAGATACACACACACACACACACAAACACACAAACACACACACATTGTACTTGTTTCTCTCATTAGCGTCAAAACTAATTGCAAGTAGGAATTTCTTTATTTCTTCATACTTGTATTTCTAATGCCTAGCACAGTCCCTGACACTTTATAGGTATTTAATGAATTCCTGTTGATTGACTGATTGATTTATTGATTGATTGATTGACAAAGAGCCAGTCCTCCTGGTAACATCTGAAGGTATTTACTTTCATGGTTACCTGCTAACAGAGCTAAAGGATCATTCTGCCCACCCAGAGCAGACAGAATGAGGACCAGGCAGGGGGGCCACAGGTAGTGTGTGGGTGAGCTTAGCTGTGGGACAATTACCCTGAAGTAACCATAATGATTATAATTCACCAGAAGCATAGGAACCAGGCTGAATTGTGACCCTGACAAAAAGAGGCTAAGTGTGAAGGATTCCCAAGTTCTGGAAAGATTGGACAGCTCCCAGTCAGGTGAGAAGGATTTCTCTAGGACCATAGATTTAGAGCCAAAAGACAAACAAACAAACAACAACAACAACACAGAGGCCATTGAGACCAACCTATCATGCCCACCTTCTACAGGAGGTCTTTATACTCCCTCTTCTTCCCTAGAGTACCTGAGGTTCTTAACCAAGTCAATATTTTTTTTTCAATTATGATAAATGCATTTCAATTTATTCCCCCTTGTATTCTATTCCTCTATTTTTTACTTTATCCCTTAAATCAATATTCTGAGAAGTGGTCCCTAAGTTTCACCAGATTGCCACAGGGGTCCATGACACATGGACAAAAAGATTAAGAACCTGAGGTAGGCTTGTGGAAAACATCTGCTTTTCCTATTTTCACCTTACCTTCAGGCCTGGAACCCTAGCTCAATAGACCCTGAACCTCTCCCAGGCCCTTCTGTTCAATTGAACTCCTTTGACCAGACCTTCCTGGTCAGCCATTCCTTGGCTCACAGAACCATAGATTAGCTACTAAAGGCACCTTTAAGGCCATTTATCCCAGGCCCCTCGTTTGACAAATGAGGAAACTGAGGATCCAGGAAGGTTAAGTGATTTAATCAAGACCACACAAGTAATGTGTCCAAGTTCAGATTTGAATCAAAGTTATCTCCAAAGCCACTGCCCTGGTCAGACACCAAGATTCAGCCACACATTTTTCTGAAACTCTGAAAATTTTTCAATCTATCAACAAGTATTTATTAAGCTCCTACTATGGAACAGGCATTGTGCTGTCCCTTTATTTCAAACTCTTTAAAATGACTCATATTAAACTCTCAGGTTCTATCCAGAGAAGTCAAATGAAAAGAGAGAACCAGGATTCTTTTTTCGAATGTAATAGAGATCACAGTTTAATACATATGGAAGACTGCACTCAGTCTTTTGAAAAGATTTCTGTGGAAAATGATGTTACCTGCACTGATGGAACAGCAATCTTACTACAATAACATCATCCAAATGCAGAAAACCAAGATGGTTTTGAATTGTGATATAATTAGAAAACAGATAAACAAATAGGAACATCATTTATTCGTTAAAACCAGGCAAATAGAAAATCCACTTAGTTAATTTCTTTGTGTGATGTCTGTAGACAATCCCTCCAGGGAGGACAGCGAAGAAGGACTTTCAGGCCCAGAACAAACCACTCAGACGATGGGCTCATGTACAATGAGGAGAAAAGTCATCATGCTGTGACCATTTCTAGGAGGAAATGGTCTTTGAAGTGTTATAATAAAGACACTAGGATGGGCTCACATGTGGAATCTTGTAGACTGGTATAGGACCAACGTGCATCAATACCATTTCTACAGTATGGCCCAACAAATGTCTATCCTTCTACCTCTCTTGCTTCTGACAATGGAAAGTCAATTATTAAAAAATTATTATGTACCTACTATGTACACTCTGCTAAGAACTGGGTATACAAAATAATCAAAAGATCATCCTGCCCCCAAGAAGATCACATTCTTATGGAGGAGACAGCATGCAAACAATTATGTACAAACAAGATATCTACAGGACAAAATCAACAGAAGGAAGGCACTAGAATTAAAAGATTTTTGGGGAAAGCTTGTGGTAGGAGTTGAGGTTTTAGCTGGGACAAAAATGATAGAGAGTTAGGTGGTGCAGTGGACAGAGTATCTGCCCTGGAGTCAGGAGGACCTGAGTTTAAAACTGGCCTCAGACACTTAGTAGCTGTGTGACCCTAGGCAAGTCACTTAACCCCATCTGTGTCAGTTTCCTCATTGGTAAAATGAGCTGTAGACAGCCAGGGAGAGGTGGAGATAACTGAAAAAAAAAGATTAAACAACCACAAAGTGATGAGAAGTTGCAGCATGTGGTGGTATGTGGCACTGAATTGGTGTGCCCCAAAATAAAATTGTGTCGTTACCATACAATTATATATTAAGAGATAGAAGGTATCACTAAGGACATCAAATCCATCTGCCTTAGCACACAAATAAAGGAATTGTTACCCAGAGGGGTGGAGTTTATTACACAGGTAATAAGTGTCAGAGGTGGAATTTTAATCCAACTGATATCCAAAGCCACTACCCTGCTGTGATAGCAAGACTGAGCCATACATTTTCCTGAAGCTTTGAATTTTTTTTTCAATCAAAAAGCATTTATTAAGCTTCTACTATGGGCTAGGCTTTGTGCTATCTCTTTATTTCAATCGCTTTAAAATTTTACATGATAATTAACTCTCTGATTTTATATTGATAAATGGTGGAAAAAAGGAGAAAAAGGATTTTTTCCCGGAAAGTTCACTTAGATATGCATCTCAGCTGAAATTTGAACCCAGATCCTCTGACTCAAGAGCCAGTTCTCTTAAATCCTTAAGAAGCTCTGAAATCCACATAATTTCAATTTTGCATGAAATTCATTATACAAAATCAGGGGTTGAACAGAGACAGTCCATTACAAAATTGTAAAGTTTTCAAAGTCAGCCTTTGCTATGTCTTTCACATGTTGACCTCATGTTCTCTCAATACCAGGTCACAGCAAGAATATTAAATGAGAATGTTTGGGGTCAATTTTAATTGGTCATTGAGACTGGCCTCCATAGTTACCTTCATCCCAAAATAGGTTGGTTGGTTGCTTGTTGTCCATAATCAGGGATGACCAAAATTATATTACTGTTTCAGGGTCAATGTAACTGTGTCCAACTGTGGCCAATCAGATCAATATGAACTTGGAAGGCTTTACCAGAAGTCAGACACAAATAGTCTCTAGGATCATTCAGAATGGAGATGTCTCCCATCATAACATGCCTGTTGTAGATCTCGTTCTATAGGAAAATGTTTTTCGTCTACTTTAATTTGAAAATAATCTCAGTAATGGAGTCAAACTAAAAGTGAGCATGTCTAATGGGTTATTTCACAGAGATATTTGCATTCATAGACTCAAAGGAAAAAAATGGAGGAGAACTTAGTTATCATCAAAAGACCACCAGTCACACGCACTTCAACTTTTTCTCTGCAGAGAGAATGCTAAGTAATCTGACATATTAGTCCATATTAACACAAAAATGCTAATTCATGGGCTGATGTGTTTCTTCTTCATCTCTGCTTATGTTTTAATATGGACCTTTGGGAGACAATGCTTTAACAAAAGGAAAGACCATAGATAGAAATTTCAGAAGGAGAGTCAGGTGAGAACATCATGAAAAACTAGTGGTCAGGATATTTAGGTGAAAGAGGGAAGCCCTGAGTGCTTATAAGACCACAGCATATGAGTGGTCACCTCCTCTGCCTCTATATATGGCTTGTTCCCCAGGGTTTTCTTGAATTGATCCAGCAGAAAGTCCATAGTAGCCAGTCAGCTGTTCAACACTTCTGTTCTACCAGGGTAAAAATGAAACAGGATGCTTCTGGCCGTTTCTCCAAGTATCACAGTAACAGGAATGGATTCATCAACCAGAAAATTAAAATAAAGTTCCTGTGATCACATCTTTGTCCATGGAAATCCAGAAATATTTAAGAATACACATTTGGCAGAGAGCAGGGAGAAAGAAGGTTGTTTTTGATGAGTACAGGCATAATTAAAGCCAACTTTGCAGGTAAATAAAAGCAGTTAGTGCTACACAGTGGATAGAGCACTGGGCCTAGACTCAGGAAGACCTAAGTTCAAAGTTGGTCACAGACACTTACTAGTCATGTGATCCTCAGCAAGTCACTTTCTCCTATTTATCTCAGTTTCCTCATCTGTCAGATGCGCTGGAGAAGAAAATGGCAAACCTCTCCAGTATCTTTATCAAGAACACTCCCAATGGGGTCATGAAGAGCTAGACATGACTGAACACCCAAACTGCAGGTAAATGGGAAGCTCAAATTTTGAAACAGGACATCAAAATACCTTCTTGTCCTCCATAAAACTGATCTCCTGTCCCTTTCTGTCACAGGGCATGAACTATCTAACATCATAGCTTCATTCCTCTAATTTAAGTCATTTTAGCACTAGAATATTCAGTTTTAGAACGAGAACTCCTGGACGTTACTTGGGTAACTTGGAGTTGGATGCATTATCAGTCATAATGGTACAACAAAAGTTTAGTTTTTGAGATAACTCACACACACTTTGGAGAGAGGAGAGCAAGAAATGGATAGAACAGGACGCAGATGGGGTGAACTTAGAGGGAGTCAATAAGCTAGAGAAAGTGCCAGAGGATAAGCCCTGAATTAATGAAAATTCTGCATAGAAAAGGGGTATCGCAGGTAGCTAGGAAGGAATAATAGTAAATGGGATGTTGTGTATGAGCATCTAATGGGGAAAACAGTCAAAACTGGAGAAGAGTGGTCCTGAAAGGGAATGCAAAAGAGGGCTAAAAATGAACTGTCCGCTTCTCAAGTCTACCAGAAGTCTGTCCTTCGCAACTAACTCCAAGGGGATTCATGGTACATAACATAGTAAGAATGCTGAACTTCGAGTCAGGAAAATGAGGGATTTGGACATTACTAATTTTGTGATCCTGGATATCACTAGCCCTTTCTTGGTTTCAGTTCTTTCATCCATAAAGTTGGGACAATAGCAGTGCCTAAGTTACAGACCTGTGAGGCTCAAATGAGATACTGTATACAGAATGATTTCCGGTTTCCAAAGGGTTAGATAAATGTTGATCTTATTCTTCTTATTAGACCAAAATCTCTAGGGGTGGCTAGGTGGTGCAGTGAATAGAGCACTGGCCCTGAAGTCAGGAGGACCTGAGTTCAAATGCAGCCTCAGGCACTTCACACTTACCAGCAGTGTGATCTTGGGCAAGTCACTTAACCCCAAATGTCCTATCTTCCCCCTCCAAAAAGCAAAAAAAGAAAAAAAAAGATAAGGAAGGGAAGGGAAGAGAAGGGAAAGAAAAGGAAAAGGAAAAGGAAAGATTGCAATCTCCAAATGTTCTCAAGATCACGTTCCTTGAGCTGTGACCAGGGCACTTGGGAGAATCTGGTTTAGGGTCATAGATGGGCAGCTCCTTAGAGCTGGAGGGAACCCTCAGAGCAATCTAGTACAGACCCCAGTAAAATTGTGAAAACTGTTCACTGTCACCTCCACTGTCACAATCCAGGACTGTCACAAGTTTATAGATTAAAAGCTAGAAGCAACCTTAGAGGCCATTCATCCTAAGTACCCTATTTTATAGATGAAGAAACAGGGATTTACAGATTAAGTAAACTGCCTACCGTAGAGGTATCAAACATGGTTGGCTGGACATTCTGCTTTTTTGGCAAGAAGCAAATTAAAATATAACTTGGAAATATTTAAAAATGAGTAAAATATAACAAGACACAGATAGCTTACAACAGTTCATCTGAGGCCCACAGGAATCTTTATGGATTAATGATACCCATTTCAATTTAAATATGACAGCACAGCCAGCAAGTGTCTGAGGAAGGGTTTGACCTGACTCCTGCTTCAGTGCCCTTTTCCCTACAGATGTGTCTCTCAGATGTGATATTATGAATACCTGATGACCGAGTAAACACACAAGGGATTGTAATGCCAAGCAAAGGCAACTTCTAAGGTTCAGAACACCAGTATAGTAACTCTCTGTTTATTCAGTGACACATAAAGGCAAAGCATTCGCAGAAAAGAGAAAATCAAAATACAGCATTCACCATGCGTAATTCAATAATTGAGTAAGTCCTGAATTCAATCACAAAGTACTAAGGTCCAAGTACTACTCCACCCCTGGGCAGTACATTCATTTAGTCAATCACAAAATCTCTCTATTCAACTAGAGATTAGTTTCCAATGATAAACAAAGTACATTCATTCAAAGTAGGAAAGTCAAAAGTTTTTCACCCCTTTAGATCACAACTGAATTACAATACTATCCATCACTACCAAGCACCCTCTCCAAGACTTGTCTTAGAGACTTCCTCTTTTCTTCATCTTGCCCCAAAGCAAGTTCTCAGCAATCTCTGTTCCTAGGAAGACAAAGCCTGACAAAGTGACAATATACATTTACATTGTCCTCATCAATTCACTCTCTGCCTCCAGAACAGTCTAAGGACCCCTGAAAACATCAGCAAGACACTTCTTCAGGATTTCTGTAAACATACAAGAAAATCCTGCTTCAGGGCTTCTGAACCAACAGCAAGGTTCCAGGACCTCTGCCACAACAACACTGTCCTTTACCAACAGATGAATCTGGCAAAACAATATCAAAACAGACAGACAAAATACCAGGATCACAGTCATGCCTCCCCAGTTCTTGGCAGCTCCAAGTGGCAATTCTCGAAAGACCTGGGCAGCTCAAACTGTCCCTCAGTAGTCTGGGTGGCTTTGGATGGAAGTACTCTTTCTCCTTCTGCAACTCTGGTCCCTGGCAATTCTCTTTCTCTTTCTCTCTCTCTTTCTCTCTCTCTTTCTCTCTCTCTCTCTCTCTCTCTCTCTCTCTCTCTCTCTCTCTCTCTCTCTCTCTCTCTCTCTCTCTCTCTCTCTTTTCCTCCACAATGCTGCTCCCACAAGTCCTTCTTCTCTCTGCTTGGGTCTCTTTCTGGATCCATGGCACCAGCTCCTCCCAGTTCAGTCCCCACTCTTCATATCAACAAGTCCATTCCACAAGTGGGATTCATAAGCTCTGGGTTTTAACACAACCCTAAAACCAAGCCAATACAAGGTGATCTTTAATTATGTTACCATTACAAGGATATACTACTTCTGAGAATTCCTCAAATTCCTCAAATTCCTCAAGATTTTTAAGTGACTTGCAATTCATTAACCACAACTACAGCAGCATACATTTAAATAACCTTCCATTCATGCTGTATGCTTTATGGTGCTAAATAAAATTTAAAACTAATGATACTTGATATGGATTGAAATTCAATAACTACTTTCCCCCAGACCCAAAAGCCCATTACTCCAACTACCATAACACTAATCTAGTAACAAAATCATAGTGTTTCATAATGAAAGGAAAACTGAAGCCACCTAACCCAAGGCTTTGTCAAGATACCACACCCAGCAACTAGTTATACAAAATTAATTTTAAGACCTCCCATAAGGGGGCACTCATAATCTTCCAAGGCAGTCCTTTCTGCATTTTTATCCCTCTAATTATTAGGAAGCTTTCCCCTACGTGTGTCAAATCTAAATTCAACTTCAGCCAGAAAAGTTACTTGTCTAAAGTCACTTGAGTAATAAAGGACAATAAGAATTTGAACTAAGGGTCTTTGAATAAAACTATAATCCTTTCTGATATACCAGTCTTCTTCCTTCCACATTTGGTTTTGGTTTTGATTTTTGGTTTACTTGTAGCTGTTCAGGACAGAAGTGACTAATCTCTCGATCAAAAAGTTACGATTCAAATGAACAAACATTAATTAAGTACCTACTGTGTGCCAAGAACTATTGCAGACTCTAAGAACAATTTCAAATAAAATATGGTGCCTACCATCTGTTTTTATTACTGAACTCTTTCCTCTCAAAGACTACTCTAAATTGTTTCCTTTCTTCTTGAACCAGCAATCACATGTCCATGCTAAGGCTACTAATAGGAGAAGAATTGAGTATGAGGCCAGTGGAAGCTTGGGAAAATCAAAAGTTGCCTCTGAGTAGTAAAAAAAAAAAAGAGTAGGGAAATAAAAAATTATAGAGACAGAATATGAGGTAGAAAATAACTCAGAGGTCATAAGAGCATAGACCCAGCATCAGAAGAGACCTAGGAAACCAGTTAATCCAACCCTCATTTTACAGAAGGAAAAGATGAGAACCAAGGTGGTTAAAGGACTTGCCCATAGTCACACAAGTGGTAAGCAATAGAGGTGAGTCGAGTGACACTAATCTCAAAAACTACCACTTACATAAAGCCTTTCTTTTTATGTCCAGTTGCTGGTTTCCTCCCTCCACAAATTATCTTGTTATTTTTGGTGTTGTTGTTTTGTTTTGTTTTGTGTGTGTGTGTGTGTGTGTGTGTGTGTGTGTGCATATAATTAGCATTAGACTAGGAGAACTATATTCATTAGGAAAAATGCTCATTCCACGTAGGGACTATATGAATTCTGTCTCTGTAGCCTCAGTGTTTCGCACAATGTCTGGCAGATGGTAGTGGTGAATAAGTGTACCTAGAACTAAGCACAATGTTCCTGATGTCTTCTGATAAGAGTTTGTTTGAGAACTGACAGTAGACCTTTCAGCCAAGCCTTTGCCTGACATGGATCCCGGCTGACTTGTATTGCATTTGCATTCTACTAAAATCCCTTGATCAATCAACCAAGTAATTAAAAACAATAATAGTATTATCCTGGAAAGTAATGATCTGACAGGATAACAAACACCCAAACAGATGGCTGAACACTCGGGAGGACAAGCCAACAGTCTAGTTATTCAGACAGAAAGGGAAATGGCAAGAATTTGATAATCATTTTTGGTATTAATCAAATTTTTGCTTTCATGATATCAAATCAACCTAATACATGAGTGAACGAATGTATTTTATATTATTATATTTCATTTAAATAGCACTTTTCAGTTATTCCCAATATTTTCCCATTGTTTTGTTTTATTTTATTCTAATAAACACCTTATTAGATCGATAGAGGAGCTGCTTTTCAGTTCATTTTACTGATGAGGAAACTGAGCCACACAAAATTGTAGTGAACTGCTAGTTATATAGCCAGTGACAGAATCTAGAGCAGAATCTACCCTCAGCCCTGACTCTGATCCTTGTTTTTTGGGTTTGTTTTTTTTTTTACACTTCAAAAGGCAGAATGTCATCTCATACCATCTAACCATTTTGATGAAGTAGATATTTTAAGGATGAAGGACTGTTATGACCATGAAGAAGGCTCTCTGATGCCTCTCTGAACACAATGTGTCTACTTAAACTGATCAGCTCTGGCCTTTCTGTTGTCATAGTACATTTGAAACCCCTAAAGTGTCTTTCATTGGGATATTTGCTTTTGCAAATTATATTATAGTTAATTCTCTTATGACACATTTTCCCTCTGAAATACTACTCCACTGATATGTTGATTTTAATGGGCTGGTTCCATTGGTTACATCTGTAATGGCAAGCAAAAGAGTATATAGCACCTTGTTTCAATTCAACTGCCTTTGAGCCTTGCACTGTTTATATCAAGTCTTTGTTAAGAAATAGATCTGTGAAGCCCACAGTGGGAGAGACTTGCCGTAGACCAGAATAGGAAGGACATAAGAGGTAGGCAGAACAGGGAGGAGCTGATGACATATCAAAAGTTCAATCAGAGCTGGTCCTGAGCAGAACTGGGAGGAAGTATGGCTGTGGCTCTGGCATTTCATCTGCTTGTGTTGATGTTACTTTGTTAGACCTTTCTGCATATAGGGAATGTTGCCACTGTTACAGAAGCCCTGGGACCTTAGTTCAGAAGCTGTTAAAAGAGTACTTTCTTGTTGTTTGTTTACAGAAGTCCTGAAGGAGGGTTTTCAGAGGTCCTGGGACTATACTGATGATTTGTGTTGATTTCTCAGACATTGTTTATGGGTCTGTGTTGATTTCATAGGCAGAAAGTGAATTGATGATGGTTCTGGCAATGTGATGATGGTTCTGGCAATGTGTATTAATGTTGTTTTGGCTCTGTTAAGCTATGTTTTCCCAAAAACAGAAGCTGTGAAGGTCTAGAGGTATACCGGACACTGTGAGCTTCAATATTGAACAGAAACTATATGAGTAACTTGACAAGGATCTGAAAGCTGCCTACCTGTGAATTGGGGTGATGGTTGGGTAAATTCAGGCAAGAGCTGGGAACAAGGAAGAGGAACCATGGAATTTGGGAACCAGCCTTGAACCAAGATGAAAGGATCTCTCATTGGCTACTTAGTGCTGACTGACAAGATGATGATTTACTGTGACCTATGGGTGGGAGAACTTTGTACTTTATACCCCTTAAAGATGATTGAGTTAAGGATGATTGGAAGCTACTCTCCAATCAAGAAGAAAGAAAATTTTCTGACTGAGGAGATTAAGATAATGTGACCAAGGGGTGGAAGACTTTTGTATTTTGTATCCTGAATGATATATTTTGTTTAAAACTATGTGGCTACTTTAAGTGAAAACTATGTGGCCACTTTAGGGATAAGTTGTTATATTATATCATTATGAATGCTGTACTTGAGTTTCTGTGAATATTTTGCTTTAGTTTACTGCTGAATGAATAGAGAGTTCACTATACTATGTGATCAGAACCTTAGAGATATTCACAACAGCAGTCCTCTGGAGAGTTACTTATGTTTGGCTAGACAGCATCCCTCCTATTATTTTCTTTTTCTGTTTGAAGGACTTTTTATGTAGGTGAGTTCAGGAGAGCAATGGGGAGATCAAACAGAATGGGCTGATCCAGAACACTGATGATAAAGTATATATCCTACCTCTTGGCAGGGAGTAGAGATAGACCGGAATTGCACAAGAAGACATGCACTTTATTTTCCCAGACATCATCAATGTATGAATTTGTTTTGTTAACTACAGTTATTGATCACAAAGAAGGGCTTTTATTTATTTACTTTTAGGTACCGGAGGGAGCTTTGAGGGGGTTGTTGGAGATAATGATAGTAAAAAAGGAAAAGAGCAGGAATAAAACATTAACAAATACACAGCAAAGAGCAGTAAGATGTTAAAGAGACAGCAACAAGAAAGGCATTGTGGGACCAATCATCTTAAACTGAGAAATACTCTAAAACTAAGCTGTACATAATAGAGATTTATTATTTCATATATAATCCTTTTTCTTTTCTTTGTCCAAGGAAATATTCATGTTTGTGAATATTTTACATGTTCATAATAATAATGAAAAATATGTATTTTTAAATTTTCTTTGAATAGTGTAGATTATTAAAGACCTAGAGCGAGAAGGAACCTTAGGTGTCCCCACAATGTGCTGTCTTTAAGTGATTTTCTTCCTCTATGTGCTTCTCATGCAACACAGTTTACAAGGGCAAATGTGGCAACCACAAATACTCAATCTGTTCAGTTGATGAGTTAAAAAAAAAAGATGCACCACAGCAAGACTAGCAGTTAGAAAACCGTGCTCTTTATTCTATCACCTATTCAAGTTTTCTATTCCTTTCTTTCTTTACCTCCCCCCACCAGATCTTCTTCTACAAGATGGCTGATTTAGAGATGTTGGGCATGATTGTACCTGTATAGCTTATATTGGATTGTTTGTCATCTAGGGGAGGGGGAGAGAAAGGAACAGGAGAAGGAATAGAATTTGGAACTCAAAACTTTAAAAATGTTTAAAAGTTGTTTGGTATGTAATTGGGAAAAAGAAAATATTATGTTCAAAAAACTGCAGTAAGATTTTTCTGGATGCCCTATGTCACAATGTCAATTGATACTTCAGAACAATCCTATAAAGTAGATAGTATTATTATTCATATCTTACATATGGGGAAACTGAAGTTGCTAGAGCATAAGAGAGTTGACCATTATCATACAGCCACTTCATGTCTGAGGAAGGATTCAGACTAAAGTTTACCTGACTCAAAGTCAAGCACCACTCATCTAGCTATGTCTAATAGTTTGTCTGATAGGGTTTGAGACATTCCATGGAATACATGTGTTTTTAAATTGAACTCTAAGGATTTAGATGTACAAAGGAATCAAATTATAATGAAGACATTGCATTCAAAGAGGCTGGTATATTGGAATAGAGAACCCTGTCCATTGTCTTCAGAAACCATGGCATATATAGGCAATCCATCTATGTAGTCTATATTTAAGGCAAACCCTGGATATTAATATACTATATACTAAGAACAAGTTACTATGGCATTAAAGTCAGAAGAGAACTGAATTTCAATCTTGTCTTAGACACATTTATAGTCTCTCTTCTCTGAACTTCAGGGGTCAAATCTGAAAAAAATGGCAAAATAATTATGCCATGGACAGTAGGCAGCATTCTCATGAGTAAAATACTTTGTAAAACACCCAGTGTTTTCTGGTGAGACAACTAATAATCACAACAAATAATAGATACACAGAAATAGAAGCATAGAAATGAAAAAAAAATGTAAAACTGCAAAACATTTAGTTGCCTGAGTAATTTTCTTATGAAAACAATCCTAGGCAAACATGAGAAAGTACCTAAGAATCTTGATTGAACTCTTCTCCTTCCCTCTTATTTCTATAAATTTCTAATAATTCATCCTTGCATTCATGCATTTAACCAGTATGGAAGGATTTGAGGAGCAGCATGGCTTAATGAATTACAGTCATGAAAACCTGAGATCAAAACTTGCCTTTGACACATAATGGCTGTGTGACTGTGGGGAAGTCACCTAACCTCTCAGTGTCCCAGGCAATTTTTGAAGAATATGAGTGGTAAAGAAGTGTGAATCTGAACTAGTAGAAGGAGTTTTCACTGGGAGATCCATCCATTAGTGAAATTATAGGTAGTAGTAATATGCACCATCAGTATCATTTTCAGCAGGAACATCTTCATCATCAACAAAAGTAATCACGATGATGATAATGGTCATACTACCACCGGCTGTATGCAAACCACTGTGACTATTCTTCCTCATGCTTTAATAAATCTCTCCCATTCCAGTCCTCCTCTCCTAGACACCCAAGTCTCTCTCTCTCTCTCTCTCTCTTTCTCTCTCTCTCTCTCTCTCTCTCTCTCTCTCTCTCTCTCTCTCTCTCTCGACTAGATGGTAGATAAACTTCCAGGGGGGAAAAATGCAACTTTTATGATGAAAAGACCCATTATCACTTTAGTCTTAGGTTTAAATTCTACCTTAGACACTTGCTAGTTGTATGACTATGGGCAATGTAATGTACTTCTCTGGGTTCCTGATCTACTATAATGAAAGAAACAATAGCATCATAATAAACTTCATAGAATTGTTAGGAGGAATAAATTATACACATACACACATGCAAAATGCTTTACAAACCTTAAAAGTTCATATACATATTTGTTGTTATTATTACTAATTAAAACTAAGCAATGAATCTTTTAATAAGGTCAGAATAGATTGCTATTGTGGAAGGGACAGAAAGGGGTGAGAATGAAAGGGAAAATAAAGGAAAATGGCAAAAGAAGGTTAAAAAAAGAAGAAAAGGAGTGAGACAGTGAAGAGAAAGAAAGCACAAGAGAGACAAATAGGGAAAAAAATATAGTAACTTACACAGAAAGGAATAGGAAAAACACTGAACATTGGGCTCAGTAATTGATATGACTGTCCCAACTTGAGATCTTCCTCAATTCCCATTCAGATCATTACTTATATAGAAGAGGAAGAGAAAATTGAGTCTGAAAGTGAGTAAGGGCACACCTCAGGTGCAGTTCCACATCTGGTGTGCTCCATCACCAAGGACAAGACAGTCCTGATGAACAATTCCTTTAATGAAAAGGTATCAAATAAACTTTGGGTAAAAGCAATCCCCAAGGCAGGGGAAAAATGTTTCAGGAAGGTGAGTGCACATGAAAAGGAGATTAAAAGTACTCAGCAAAAATGTTCCCCGGAGTCTTAGGAGCCTTTCTTACCCAAGTTCTAAAATACACACACACACAGACACACAAACACACACACGTATGTATATACACATAGATATATACATATATACATACATGTGGGTAGATAGATGGATATAGATATAGACCTAGAGAGAGGGAGAGAGAGATATACATATATAGATATAATGTGTGTTGTTGTTTATGTGTATACATATGTCTATAGATAGATACAGATATAGATATATATTGAATATGTTTGTTGTATATGTGTGTATATATTTTATTTAATACACACACATACATACAAATATGCATATGTATATATAATTATACATGTATGTGTATATGTGTGTGTGCACACACACAAATACATACACATACTTCTAGCTCAAAGTATACAAAGCCAGGTCCCAGATCCCTCCATCTGTAGGCAGAGTTAATTCAAAGAGCCCAAGTCTGCTCTTCAGTGACTTAACTTATAACACTCCGGCTTGGTGCTTGCAAAGTGTTCGGGTAACCAGCTGAGCTTCTTCCAGTTCCAATACTGTTTGGGCCCACAACAATGCCAGAGTAGCAGTATGTTTCAGCTATCTGTTGTTTAATGAATAAATGGAGCAGAAATCAAAATGGAGGCAGGAAGGCTGGCAGGGAAAGCCCTGAAATCTGATACAGAAGGAGACTTTGAAGGGCAGCACTGGGAACAAGCTCTTTGGTCTAAGCTTGAGAAGATGAGATCTGGCCTCCAGATCCTGGGTTCTGGGACTATTTGTCTGATTGGGTCTGAATGTCTGATGGAATGGAGGAAGTCCTTATAAAGATAAAGAACAGGGGTGTCTAGAGAGTTCAGGGAGGAGCAGTCACTCTGGTGTGAGGGCCTCCAAATCCTTTTCAGGGCTGCTCATCCCATGTGGTGCACACTTTCAAACAATTCTTGCCTGTGGTCCCAAGAAGCTGTAGCACGCATAGGAGCCAAACCCCAGTAAACTATCTCAGCGATGGGCAAAACTAGTTTGAGGGTAACTGACAGGTCTCAAATCCAGGAGTTAGGAGAGTGTCTGCTCCAAGCATGTGAAGACTTTCTCTGGCAAAACAGTAATATGGGAACAATTTGTTCCAGAGGCCTTTAAGGAAGCTGAAAGAGGCAGTATGGGGCAATTAGAGTTTGGTTTGACATTGAAGACACCAAGGTTGTCCACTGCATGGATGATGGCCCACATCACCAGTCATCCTGACTTTTCTCTTTCCACTGGACTTTGAGGGCTCTGGAAGAGAAAGCCAGGCTGAGGGCTCTGCACAACTCTGCCTCCTTCGAATACAATTCATACCAAGTCAAACCATCACCCTGTGATGTACCTGATTCTCCTCAAATGAAGGAGAAACAACAACTCAAGATGATAAGAAGCCAGTCGCATTACTTCAAGGCTTCACAGGCTGAGACAAAAAACATTAAGAAAGTCTTACTGAGCAAAAAAGCAACAACTTGTTTTCTATTTAAAGGCCAGCCCATGTGCCACATAAGTTTGCTGAATGTGTGCCTTTTGTTTTTGTAATATCCTTGCCTTAATATTTTCATGGTCCATAGGGTTTGGCCAGGAAAAAAATTGGGGTTCTCTTAGGGTTGTCTCTCTAACTGAGAGAGTACCGGTGCTTTACAAGGCAGTGGATTTAAAAAGGAGGGAGGGAGAGGTCTCAGTGGAATCAAAGCTGGTGCTAAGAAGGAGAAAAATGATCTTCTTGTTGGGAGATCAAAAGCTGTCAGTGACAACTCAGGAGAGGAAAACAGAGGTGGTGATGAAGGAGGGGAGAAAGAAGGAGAACAGGAAGGACAGTATGATCATCCATGACATTCCAAATCCAGGAGTCATGGATGAACTCATTCAAATATGAACTCCATGAAAGCAAGAATTCTGTTTTTTATCTCTCCCTGCCACCCCATTTCCCACCCCTATCACCACCACCACCATCACCACCACCACCATCATCATCATCATCATCATCATCATCATCATCATCATCATCATTATCTTCTTCTTCTTCTTCTTCTTCCTTTTTTCCTCCTCCTCCTCCTTCTTTCATATAGTGATTTAAGGCTTACCAAGCACTTCACATATGTTAGTTCACTTAATCTTCACAATAACCCTTGCAGGAATGCTTTATTATTATCACCATTTTCCAGAGGAGGAAATTGAGACCCAGAGAGTGCCTTACCCATAGTCACATATTTAGGGTGTGTCTGAGGCAAGATTTAAATTCATGTTATCTTGACTCCAAGTCCAGCCCTCTCAATAGGGGTGACTGATTGACTGATATAATGGAAATGACTCCTCTGGAGTCAGAGAACCTTCCAATGCCTACTGCCTTTCTGACACTGTTACCTTGGGCAAGTCACAATTTCACTAGGCATTGGTTTCCCTATAGTCATCAGCCATTCAGCCAGTCAACCATCATGTAAATTATGTGCTAACAATGTTCCAGGAATTGGGAAGATGAAGAAAGGCAAAAACAGTTCCTGCCCTCAAGGAGCTGTCATTCAAACGAAATGGAAAAACATGCAAATAATTATATACCACAAAAGTATATACCCTATTAATGAAAAAAAAATCAGACGGAAGGCACTAGGGAGCCGTGGGGGTGGGAGAGGTCAAGGAAAGGCCTGCTACAGAAGGTGAGATTAGAATTGAGGCTTGAAAGAAGCCAAGGGAAGTCAGGAGGTGGAGATGAAGAGGAAGAGGGAAGAGCATCCCAGGCATGAATCAGACAGTGAGGAAGCACAGGATTGATAAATGAGGGTACCAAATAGGTGGCCTCTCAGGTCTCTTTTTACTTGATATCTATGGGCTCTGTATCCATTGCTTACAGAGGTGAGACAAAAAACTCCAGGATGCTCTAGACTGTCTTAACAGACTCAAGAAAGAAACTCTCAGAGCCAGATGGTACAGCATCCTAAATATCTTTCTAACCATCTTAACAGAATGCAAGCTCCTTCAAAGCAGGGATTACTCCATTTTTGTATTTCTCCATTTTTCCATGACCCTCTATCCAAGAGACTGTGTAAATCATACTAGATACTAGATAAATGTTTGTTGACTCAACTTGAATCGAATTGTCTCCACAGGTATTCATCCTTTAGCTTCCACCTATGAAGTGGCCCTTCCAACCAAGTAACACAGAAGCAAGGTCCTATCTCCACCTTTTTATAGCAGATAAAGGAATTTGGCATAAATGGCCTGCACACTCCCTGTATTACCAAATTAATTGGCTGACTGGCATCAGAAAATACTGTGATTTCAGGACACTGAATTTCCAAGAAGCATATTAATTCCAAAGTAGACCCCTTGAGGCTCTCCAATAATCTCTTCCATTTGTTATCTGAACTCCATGAGTCACTGGATTCTTTTAACAAAGAGTGAGAGAAATGCAGGAAAATTGGCCCAACAAAGTGAATCCTCTCTACCATCCCTCAATCTATTCCAAGACCTGTTTATTTCTAAACATCATGGCAAGGATGATCTCTGTTCTAATAACCCGCCTTCCTGGTGGGGATTTGAACCCAACCAAATGTAGTTTTAATGCGGCAAAGGCTGAAAAGTATGGGGGTGGCAGACCTTATCAAAATTCTTTCCACAAATAATCTTGTAAATCCCTGTGGAATTCAGGATGATGATGAAGATGAAGATGAAGATGATGATGATAACTGGAATTTGATACAACAATTTACAATTTACAAGGCATTTGCTTAGGGTCACACACTAAAGCATTTGTTTGAGGTTGGACTAGAATTTAGGTCTTCCTAACTTTATGTTCAGCACTCTATCCATTATGTCACTTCTCCCTCTAGGTGATAGCCTGTTTTCACTCCTGTCATTAATCAAGTTGGTCCTTTGGGGTAAGCCATTTTCCCTCTCTATGCCTCAATTTCTCCATCTGTAAAATGAAGTAGTTGGATAACATGGCCATTATATTCTCTTCCAGCTCTAGGCTTGTGGTTATAAGCTAAAGAGAAGCAGATTTCATCATAACAAAAGGAAAATACTTCCTAAGAATTAAAGCTATTCAAAAATAGAATTAACTGCTTCTAAAGGTGGTGAGTTCCTCATCCCTGTTTTGTCTTCAGGCTTAGATAGATGACCAACTGCCGGAAATGTTATAGAAGGAACTTTAATTTAGTTAAGGATTAGGCCCATTGACTTCAGAAGTGATCCAATTTTGAGATGCACTAATTTCCTGAATTATTTATGTATAAGGAGAAGATAGTTAAGGACTGGGACATGGGGGAGTGTATTGCAAGAATAATCATTGCTTTGATTCTCCATTTTAACTTACTCCTCTTCTTTGTGGGGGTGTGGAATTATGCAATACCCCCTTTCCTTTCATCCTTTCCAATCTTCTCTTCCTCTCTTTATATATCTCTTCACCACCTTATTTTATTCTAGTAAATGATAGGTGGGTTTGGAAAAGAGCTCATGGTTAGAGCTAAAACAGTTTGATCAGAGTGGGGAAGGAAAGGGATGGTCATGTCAGTTGCCCTGTTTCATTTCGGAAAGACCTGGATTTGATTTAACAAGTGTCAAACAAGCATTGTGTACCCTTCCCTTTTTTCCTTTGTATTTTCTTTCCAGTTTCTAAGTTAATCAGAGTGACAGGTGGTGTGGCATTCATGGCAAATTGCCAAAGTCATGAGGCTTGTGGAAAAGTTTAATAAAGGCTGCATCCAATGACTTTCTTGGGAATTTCAATTTTTATCTCTCCAAGTCTGTTCCCATAGCAAGCCCCAGGTTTTTCAGTCAGAACATGGACAATGCAATTGACAGCAAAAGAAAAAAATTGAGCAGGGAGCTCTTCAGAACTGACCATATTCCTGCCAAGAAACTGGATTGGGGAAGCCAAAGCTGTTCATTATCAACCTCTGAGAAAAGGAAGTGGCTAAAATGTTATAAAAGAAAGCAAAGAATGGCTAGCTTCCTCAGCACCACTTAGTCATGTTTTCCTTTCTCTGAGTCCAGGGTTCTTTTGAGCACACATTACCAAAGTACCATCTGGGGCAGTTGGTATGTCACATAAAAATCAGAACCTTTCCAGGGCTGCCATCACATTGGGTCATGGTATAGTTACCTGAAAGGAGAACCAGGTCAGACATTGAGGGGGCAATGGCTGGCAAAAACACAAAAGCTGAGAATTTGGGCACAAATGAATAAAAGGCCAGGTGACCTATCAATTAAAAAAAACCTGCCAAAGGGATAGACCAAATGATACCAGTCTATGATAATTATCAATGATTTTTGAGGTCCATAGACATTGAGGCACAGGGCAGGAATGGCAGGGAAGAGCCATGACATAGAGCCACAGTGGAAGCTATGTTTGCAGATTAAGAGTGGAGGACTTTGGGGTGACTAGGTGGCAGTGGTGCAGTGAATAGAGTTGCTCTAGTCA
This sequence comes from Pseudocheirus occidentalis, assembly GCA_028646575.1. Classification (NCBI taxonomy): domain Eukaryota; kingdom Metazoa; phylum Chordata; class Mammalia; order Diprotodontia; family Pseudocheiridae; genus Pseudocheirus; species Pseudocheirus occidentalis. The sequence continues at coordinate 301,929,441 of CM053595.1, forward strand.
GGAGGATCTGAGTTCAAATCTGGCCTCAGACACATGACACATAAATAGCTGTATGACCTTGGGCAAGTCACTTAACCTCAACTGCCCTACATTTTTCCCTCCAAGAATATTAAAACAAAAGCAAAAAGCAAGGCAAAGGGAAAAAAAAGAGCGGAGGACTTATTTATCCAAGAATGGCGATGGAAAGAATACTAATTATGAAATGAGAATACTTAGATACATATTCAGCCGCTGGCAGTTATTACCCATATGTTTCTATGTATGTCCCCTCTCTGTGCCTCTTCCTTCTTCTGTAAAACTTCCGTGGTTAGACTAGATATCCATTGAAGCCCTCTCCAGTTCTAAATCCATTATTTGATGATCATTTAACCATAGGATGGGGTGGGTTTATGGAAAGTCATTTAAAAATGACAGCATTTAATGAAAAATTTCAATCCATAGGATCTTAAATTGACAGCACTCAAATGAGAAGAGAACTCAGAAGTCATGTATATATCCTCTTAATTTATAAATGAGGAATCTGAGGCCCAGAGATATTAAGAAGCTTGCCCAATGGCATATGATGGAGTATCAAAGTTAAAATTCAAACATATCTTTCAAGGCAAAGTTCACCATTCATTCTTCTCTATTTCAATGAATATATGATTCAATGAAAAATTGTGCTTTGAGGTTCAAAGTTCAAATTAGCAATAACATCTAGACACTCTGTTTTTGTGTTTGTTTGTTTATTGTTTCATTTCATTTCATTTCTTTTTGTTTTTCTTTTTTGTTTGTTTGTTTTTTCCTTTGCGAACCTGAACTTTCTGGATCAAATGGAAACTCCCCCACATCCAACAAAAATTAGACTTATTTTGTCCCATGCTCTAAGGGAGAGAAGCAATGGATGTGATGAACCCTCTTCAGCCAATCTCCTCTCTGTCATTCATTCCATCAAGAGTGATGCTTAGAAAGGAATCCCTTGAATCAAGAAATAAAATGTTGGTTTAGGCCTTTGAACTTTCAAATATCTCTGATTCTCAATTCCAATGTGGCCTTCACTGACAAGACCTAACTCTCACCCTGTTCCTAAACCCTCATAAATTAAGATGTCCCACTATTAAATTCCACACTCATGTTGTCTTCTCACATAAAATATGAACCCCTCACTGACTTGTCATCTTTCCCCTTTATATCCTCAGTACCTAGAATAGTGCCTGGCAGATAGGAAGCACTTGATATGATGCTCCAATGAGAAGTTAATTGAAGAGGCAGAGAGATTAGGGATTGGAATTCAAATCAAGACCTTAGTGGGAATCCCAACTCAGCTGCTATGTGATTTTACCTTTGGGTGACAGATGCAGATCCAGGCAAAGATACTTAGTCTTTATATCACCATTGGTCAAACTGTTTAAGGTCTGCAGGACCCACGGTCTGCATATGTAAAACATAGAATAAGGGTTGGTCTCAGAGATTCCTGAGGTCCCTTTGAGGTATAAATCTATACTCCTAATAAATGCTTATTAATTGATTTCTCAGTCATAAAAAGGGACAGTCCCTCATTAGATAACAGTCCCCTCATCAAAACCCATTTCAAATCCTACCATGTTCCTGCTGTCCATCTTGGCACAGTTCCCAGTTGGAACACACATGGGTTTTGCCCCCTGCCTGTGTTTTCTACCACAGGCCCATTTTGCAACTCCCTCACAATGCAGTTTATCTCCTACTTTGTTACAGGGTCTTAGAAATCATAAAACTCATTGAGTTGAGAAAGCAGATGCCTTTTTGCCCATCCAGTTTATGCACAACAGACAGATGGTGACAGCCAATCTTTTTCCCTAAAGGAGGCTGAGCCACTGAGTAGGTTTTCTTGACTTTTTCATAAAAAAGTCAAGGAGGAGAGCAGAATTACACAAGGGTTACCTTTTGTTCAAAAGGCCCAGTGAAAGCACAAATTGACTCTTTTGGATTTGTTTGTGTTCTCTTGCTGTCCTTGATCTTCACAGGGGGCTCATTAAAAACCAATTCTGCAAAAGGTCTTACTTTTTAAAATGATTGTTTCATTCTTTATCATCACACCAAGTGGAGTAAGGGCAGGGTGTGAAGCCCCCAGACATGTTTCCTGAAGATTCAGAAGCTGGTCTTTGTATCATTTCTGCCATTCTACAAGATCCATTCTTCTCCATTTAGACTATTAATAAATACAATGAAGGTTTGCTGAAAGCCTGTCCCCAGCACAGATAGATCTTCAAACCTTTTTCAAAAAAATGATGCAGAATAAAAACAACCAAAAAAATCCACTGAATTAATTTAAGTTTCTACCCTACACCAAAGGATGATTCAGAGCTTGAAGGGCATTTAGAGGCCAAAAGTCTACCTTCTATTCATTCTACAAGTAAGGGAATTGAGATCCAAACCAGCTGTGTCCGTTTCCTGGGATCATAGACACATTTGAGGCAAGATTTGAACCCATGTCATTTGAAAAGGCAGACTAACCTAATACTCCCACTACATTTAAAGCACTCTTAGTTCTTGTTTTATACAGATGGTTCTCTAAGTACTTTTTTTCTCTTTTGTTTCTTTAGTCTTGGATTTCTTTTCTTGGGGGTAGAGGAATAGAAGCTGAGAAAAGTTTCTTTCTCTTTAACTATTGATATAACTCCTCTGATTGATGCTAAAGCTCTTCACAGCCTGATTTCTTCCTAGTTTTATGACACTTTAATCCTCTCCATGGTGTTGTTGATTTGTTTCAGTCACTCCTTTTGGGGTTTTCTTGGCAAAGATATGAGTGGTTTGCCATTTCCTTCTCTAGCTCATTCTACAGATGAGGAAACTGAGGCAGACAGGATTAAGTGCCTTTTACCACAGCTAGTGTCCGAGGCCAGATTTGAACTCATGAAGATGAGTCTTCCTGACTCCAGGCTCATGTTACCTCGCTGGAGCATTCTCCATACTTCTATTAAACTATATTGGCCTATTTTTTATTTTTCACATACAGCCTTCCATGTCTTTGAATCAGTTGTTACCCATGTCTGGGATGAATTCCCTATTCATTTCTTTCTTCTGGAATTTCTGATTATTTTCAAGACTCCATTCAAGCACTATTATATAAATAAAACCTTTTCTTGCACCCCTCCCCAGGTCATAGTGGTCTTCTTCCATAAACATTTTGCATTAATTTTGTATATATCATGGATAGTATAGATAGCACATACAGAATTAGAATGTGAGCTCCTTGAGGGGAGTGATAGCTTTTCTTTTGTCTTTTTATCTCTTTGATTAACTGATTGATTGACATGTAATTCTAGGGGCTCAACCAATTCACCTAACCACCATCTCACACTCAGTCATTGCCCTTTCTGATGATAATCAAGTCTGAACTGGAGACTGTCTCTCTACCATCTCCTGTGTGTTCTACACTGATTTATTTGGACACTTCAGAAAAAAATTCTCACCTACAACATAAATCCCAAAGTAAGAGGCTACCCTCTTCCACTGACCCTTTTTTCAGGCTTACCTATTAACAATTCTTAGCTCAGAAGGTAATCCACATTTGCAGAAAAGTGGGATACCATAGAAAGAACATTTTCCTGGGAACCAAAAGACTAAAAGCCAGCTGTATAATCATGGTCCAGCTAGTTCCCCTTTCTGGACCAGAGTTTTCCATTTGCAAAGTTGTTGTGGGGAGGTAGACAAGATGACCTCAGAACTCTTCTCTGGGTTTTGCTTTCAAGGTTTTTTCCAGGCTTTTCTAAATAGCAATGATTGTGTGTGTGTCTGTGTGTGTATCTATATTATATATACATTTAAATATATTTAATATAATTTTGGTTTTATTGACTTTATTTGTACAAAATCTTTACAATTTAATCAAAATTGTCCATTTCACATTTTGTAATGCTCTCTAAAATCTTCTTTGTTCATAAAATCTTCGTTCTTTATAAATCTGACAGGTAAACTCTTCCTTGCTCTTCCAGATTGCTTATAGTATCAGCCTCTATATCTAGATCGTGTACCCATTTAGACTTGATTTTGGTGTATGGTGTAAGACATTGGTCTGTGCCCTCTTGCTGCCATACTGTTTCCCAGTTTTCCCAGCAGTTATTGTCAAATAGTTTCTATCCCAGAATCCTGGGTCTTTGAGTTTATTAAACAGCAGATTACTATAGTCATTGACTGATGTGTCTCATGTATCCAATCTCTTCCATTGATCCACTACTCTATTCCTTAGCCAGTACCAAGCAGTTATGATGACTGATGCTTTATAATACAGAGTAAAATCTGGTACAGCCAAGCCACCTTCCCTAGCATTTCTTTTCATCAATTCCCTTGTTATTCTGGACCTTTGATTCTTCTGGATGAATTTTGTTACTATTTTTTCTAGCTCTATGAGGTTAGAAGACAACTCCAAAGGACTCATGATGGAAAGGGATCTCCACATCCAGAGAAAGAACTACAGAGTCTACAAGCAGATTGAAGCAAACTACTTGGTCTCTCTCTTTTGCGTTTTTTTAAAATTTGTTTTGCCCCTTCTTTCTCATTGTTCACTCCATTGGTTACAATCCTTCTTTACAACTTGACTAATATTCAACACTTGTAGATTATTTGTGGAACTTATATTTGATTGTATGCTGCCATGGGAGGGAGGGGGAGAAAATTTAACACTCAAGAGGTTGTGGAACTGAATGTTGTAAACTAAAAGTAAATAAATAAATTTAAATTTAAGAAATAAAAGAAAAATAAATAGCTATGCAAAGAAAAGTCAGCAAAATCCTGAATGTCAGGACTCAGCAGTTCATTTAACTAAACATCAAAAAATTAAAATCAAACACACGCACACACACGTTTCATTACTAATTGTTTACCAATGCTTAGCTCAGCAAACATATGTAGCCTGACTTTTAATACAAAATAAATCCTATGTACTGTAATTAGACAATTTATCTGTGAAGGAAGTAAAAATTCTCAGACAAATTAGAGTGACTATTAAAAAGCAGAGAGGGACATTGGTTCAGTTTATTCAGGGAAGAGATAGGAATGGAATTTAAAAATGTCCTCCCCTCCCTTCTGCAATGTCTATTAGCAATTATAGCCTATTCCAATTCCCTATTGGAATAGGGAATTCATCCCAGACATGGGTAACAACTGTAGACATGGAAGGCTGTATGTAAGAAATAAAAAATAGGCCAATATAGTTTAATAGAAGTATGGAGAATGCTCCAGTAATTATCGGTCTATGATTAACGAAGCCCTTCGCTCATAATGGGCACTCCATTCAGGGTGGAGGGATGATATTTTATGGACTGCTAGAGGCTTTTAATATCTTTATAGCACATTAAAATATAGCCAGTCTTTTCACCATTTTCACCTTGTTTAGCATAAAAGGCTGCATTTGAAATCCATTGATCTATACAGTCCACAGGAGACGTCATTAAGAACCTTCATTCTTGATCCTCTCTCTCCACCTCCAGACATATACACAAAACTTACTTATTAATCACCCACGGCCATTTATGGGCCATTGTCTTTGAGCAATTTGGAATTTTTTCACTTGAAGTGAAAGCACAACATTAGGAGAAACAGCTACCTGTGCTAGACAAAAACAAAAGCAATTGGCTTCCATGAACTAAATGTCTTCTTTATTTTTTTAAATCAGCCCAGTGATTATATAATTTACAGGGTCACTTTGAACAGGAACCTCCAGAAAAATGATAAACTCTTTTTATGAAAGTTCATTCTCAAGTAGTTCTGCCCCTAAAAGGAAGTACTCAAATAAGACTTTTGTAAGGAATATAGAGGAATTCAGGGAGTGTAACAGGCACATGACAGTCAATGAAACAAAGTCAGTCAATAAACATTTAACATCTATTATGTGTCAGGCACTGCCAGACACTTAATCTTTCCAGACTTTTGTTTCATTGCCTACAAAATTAGTTGTTGTTTTTGTTGTTGTTGTTTTGTTTTGTTTTCTGAACTCAACCAAAACATTTTGACAATAAGAGGATCCTAACCCGAACCCTTGAAATAATCTGGGTATTGGAATCAACAGCTTTAAATTTGTTTCTCTACTTTATCATTATTCAACCCTTTGCTTGGATTAACAATAATCCTTTCCCCACACACACCCTAAGTAAAGTTCTCTGCCAGTGGCTTCTGTGAATGAGTAATATGTTAGGGCTTTATAAGCTCTCTGTTGATTTCACCCATATGTCTTTTCACTGCAGAAAATTAGTCTAAAGCCACACTCTCATGTGCTGAGATCTATGCTGAAGACACTGAATTTGACTGAGGCTCACAAGAGATGAATTTGAATGGCATTTCCTTCACACAGCCTTCTCTGATGCTTTACTTGTTTTGAATATGTTCCCTGAAATCTCTTCATATTTATTTGTATGGATTTTATATAAGGGAAGGTGGTTTGTTCGGTGGATAGAGCACCAGGCTGGAGTCAGGAAGACTTATCTGACTGAGTTTAAATCTGGTCTCAGACACTTACTAGCTGTGTGACTCTGGGCAAGTCTTTTAAACCTGTTTGCCTGATTTTCCTCATCTGTCAAATGAGCTGGGGAAGAAAATGGCAAACCATTCCAGTACCTCTGCCAAGAAAACCCCAAAAGGGGTCATGAAGAGTCAGACTACTGAAAATGACTGAAACTGGGGTGGCTAGGTGGCTCAATGAATGGGGGACTAGCCCTGGAGTCGGGAGGACCTGAGTTCAAATCTGACCTTAGACACTTAACACTTATTAGCCATGTGACCTTGGGCAAGTCACTTAAACCCAATTGCCCTGCCTTCCCCTTCCGAAAGAAAGAAAGAAAGAAAGCAAGAAAGAAAGAAAGAAGGAAGGAAAGAAAGAAAACCACAAAAGCTTGAATCCTCCTCATATGCTGGAAAATGTTAGAGACAGGACAATTACTAAGACTCATACATCACTCTAAGTGACCTGAGCATGCAACCCACTTGAAGGGGCCAGAGGGGTAAATATATTTCTATTTTCTTAACTTTGAATAAGAAGAATCACCACCTTACATCCTGTTCATGAAGCCAGGAAGACCTGGATTCAAGTCTTACCACTAATAAATCCTATATGGCCATGAGACCCAGAAAATGTCTCTTAACCTCTCAGGACTCTTGGTTACTCTATAAGACTAAAAGTTGCATTTAAAGGGTCAAACCACATTGGTAGAAGGAGTTTCCTCATCTTGGATTTGCCTATTTTAATTAAATCACAGGGTTACTACTGACTTCTAAATATGTTGTACTCTCATTTTTTGCCCCAGCCTTTCCGCACATACATAGATGTATTCCCTGCAGTACAATATAGTATAAGAGAATATAATGAATTTTGGATTTGGAATCAGATGGACTTGGGTTCTAGTCTTGAATCTATTATTTTATTTACTTATTCATTCATTCATTCATTCATTCATTCATTCGCTCGTTCGTTCGTTCGTTTGTCCGTCCGTCCGTCCATCCGTCCGTTTGTTCATTCATTCATTCATTCATTCATTCATTCATTCATTAGTTCATTTGTTTATTTATTGAGACTGAGTCTCCCTATCTTACATAGGCTAGAACTGCAGCAGCTGTACATGAGCTGAACCTGCTAAGGATTGGCACAGAAGGATTAAACTGCCAGTTATCTCCTCTTTCGGCAGCCTGGTGTCTCCTCACTCCTCCCTGGGGCTCACCATCTTGGTATAGGATTTGCTGCATACACTTAATCAGCTTTAGGAAAGAAGTGAGCAAGCGAGGATTTCTACAGTAGCTATTCGGTGCTAGGTACTGTGCTAAGCCTTTTAGAAATATTAGCTTATTTGATCCCCACAACAACCCTGGGAAGCAGGTGCTATTATTATCCCATCTTACATTGAGGGAACTGAAGCTGAAAGAGATTGAGCAACTTCCCCAGGGTCCCATAAATAAGTATCTGAGGACAGATTTGAGCTCAAGTCTTCCTGACTCCAACTCCATTACTCCAGACACCATCTAGATGCTTTAGCACTAACGAACCTCCCAAGCTCAAACAATCCACAAACTCAGCCTTCCCAAGAACAGAGAATATCGAAGTGTGCCACTACCAGTGGTTTATTTACTTTCTATGTTCTGCATGATGTTGAGTATGTAACTTTGCTTCTTTTGTTCTTATTTTGCTCTTCTGTAAAAAGGAGGCCTCTTTACTGCTTCACCTCTGAAGTCCTTTCTAGCTCAAAAATGAAAGGCAACATATAGTAATAGAGAAGACACTGATTTAAAAGGTGAGGAAATCTGGATTCAAATTCCACTTCAGATATTTGTGTGGCAAGCCACTTAACTTTTTTCTGCCTCAGCTTCCTAATTTGTAAAGTGAGAGTGTTGGACATCAAGGTTTCTTCTAGCTTTAAATCTATGCTCTTAGCCTATTTAATTCTCTATCTGGCTAAATTCACGAACTACAATCTAATCTGAGACCCAGGTTGAAGATTCAAACCTCACATTTACTGATTCAGTTCATGGCCAAAGACAGCACCTCTAACTCTGGCCATTATGCCTAAAAATTAATGATGAACATTTTCAGGGAAGCTTCTGTATTTTCATAAATAAGAGCAGCCTTTAAGCAGTCATGATTTTGTTTTATGGGTCAGGTTTTAGGAACTCATAGTATTTATGATCTATGTTTTGATAGTTGGTGTGGGAGAGACCGCTTTCCATACAAAGACAACAAGAACTTAGCCATCAGTGATGGAGACAAGTAGTCAGCAGTGCCCTCTTCATATATGCTGGGCCACTCAGTCATTTGTCATCCATTGGATCTGGGGACAAGTACAAGGGTCCAATTAGCAAAATAAATTAATCCCAAGGTCCAGGAGATCCTGCTTTGTAATATTGATCTTTCCACTCTTTCCAATTATTCCCAAAGAGGAGTCTATTGGAAGGGTCTCATAGCCTCTCGGGGCTGATGGACGGTCACTTAATTTCAAGACTTCCTCCTCTTCAAGTCACCCTTTTATGAGAATCTGGAAGGCCACATGAGAACTCTAAAGGAAAATTGTAAATAGGTATAACATGCAATCTGATAAGACTAAGTTTAGAATTTTCATCACCTCTCTCCAAAAAACAAAAGCATTCTTCAAAGTTCTAACTCAGTTAGATTTATAGTTCTCCAACAGCCTGATCTTGAAATAATGTGCCTATCTAATTTTACTGCTCTTCTTTTCAAATGAAAATGACAGTCCTGATTTAGTGATTCTTCCTTAACCTACTGTGTCAGGGATGTTGATAGAGGTGTCGTCACTGACATGTCCCATGGTACCTTGTACATATGAGTTTATCAATAACAGTAGCAGGCAAAGCTTGGTTTATCCAGACAAAAGGCAGTGACTAACATAGGAACAGCTCTGAGACTGGCAGTTCACAAGGCAAAGAGTTTTGATTGAAGATCCAAGCTTTATATTTTACCACATTACCTGACAAATTGTGTGTGTAAGTATCACTAGCCCCTAGACACTCACTAGGTGCTAAACACTGATCTCATTCTATTAACTGCCTATTACTTTCACTCATACTGGCTGCTCTTAGAAAACGATTCACCACTCCTGACAGTGTAAACACAACTCTTATTAAAGTTACGCCTGTAGCCTGGTTTCCTTACATTTAGGGGCACAAGGAGTTAGCAACCAAACTCTGTTACCATTTTCATCTGAAAAGCTTCCCTTTCATGGAATTATTCTCAAGACTATTTCTTTAGAAAGGAATGATTGAGAAAGAAATTGAGTTGCTGGTGTGCTTTCAAGTCCTGGGTCAAGCTTAGGCCAGCTCCAAGAGATCTTAGTAGCCTTTGCCCCAAACTTTCAGCCCATATGTTGAGAATGTAGGTCAAGAAATCTGTCAACTTCATGGAATGAAGGGGATTAAAAGAGGAAAGGAGAACTCTCTCACACCAAACAAACCTGAATATGGCAGTGCCATTTTATGATCTTGGACACTTGGAATAAGTGGAAAGGCTGAAAAAGGTAACAAACCTCTGTTTCAGAGAATCAGGCAATCTCAAAGCTGGAAAGTTCCTCAGAGACCTTCTAGGCCTACTGATACCAGAAAAGGAATTCCCTCTACTACCTAGTCAACAAACGATCTCTAATCCTCTGTCTGAAGATCTCCATTGAGGAGGAACAAAGTCCCCCATTCATATAGCTCTTCTTGTTTGGAAGTCTTTGTTGGCATCAAGTATAAATTTTCATCGTTATATTTTCCCACTGTCTTCTATTTTCAAATGTAGCTAAACACAATAAATCTATCTCTACTTCCATGTTGCAAACATTCAGATACTTGAAGGCAACTTTTGGGTAGAAAACAAATCAGTTTTTACTTGGAAATATCACTAGTGATAAAAAAAGGTCAGGTGGCTCTCCTCAACCTTCCCAAGATAGTAACAGTAACAATTGGTCAATGGAAGTGAGAAGGCCCGAGTATTTAGGACATACCTAGAGTGTCAGTGTCTAATACACGTTGTTATTAAAGAAACCACTCATAGCATCAGACTGCACACAGGCTTGCCAATATGTAATGGTCAGAATAAAAGACCTGTAGTCATGAAAATGTGAGCTCTAATCCTAAGACATTTGGTAGCTGTGGGACTCTGGGCAAGCTGACTAATCCTGCTCAGTCTCAGTATCCCTTTCTGTAAAATGTCAATAATACCTTGCAGTAATAATACCTTTTGGTTGCAGGCATTCACTAATGATTAGCATGGTCATAATGATAACATGACAGTCCAATGCAGCATGCATCTTATTTGCATATCTGAGACTTGATTTGAATTTGGGTCTTCCTGACTCCAGGCCCAGTGCCATATTCACTGTACCACCTAGCTGCCCTTTATACTCTGAAGTTCATAGACTGGATAACAACAGATCCCTGGCAAGCACCACTTAATGCCTTTTTTTGGGCCCTCCTAGCTCAGAGTAAATGTAAATATTAACTGGGTTTTTTGTTTTGTTTTGTTTTTTGTTTTTTGCATTGGGGGCTCACTTATGAGAAGGAACTTTTGATTCCCTGGATGGGACTTTGAGTAGCCATTTTTTAAGAGCTCCCCGACTACTCCGAGGTTTGTGTGCTTCTGATCTGGAGATGTATGGAGGGAGTTATATTACTTTGTTCATTCAGTAGGAGCTCTGTTGAATCTCTGTGCAAATTTCTTTCCTTGTATTTTTTACTTATCTGTAATTAAAAGTAAAATCATTGACCCCTTAAAAACTTGTTTTTCCTTTACCAAAGCAGATCAAAAACCTGTGCTAGCAGGCCATCCTGGGTATGCTAGGGTGCTTGCTAATTCACCCTCTTAGTCTGATTTTTTTTTTTCATTAAAGAGGCCATTCCTTCACTCACTTATTAAAGAGGCCTTTTCACTGAATGGACTTTACCTCACTCAAGGTGAGAAACGAAAAGACCTTAGCCTAAAACAGCCAGGGTCTCCCATTGCATTCTGGGCATCTCCAGTCATCCTGATGAATATCTGGCTACTAGAACCAGAAGGCTCTGGAGGAGACAGAGGGGCTTACATGGACCTCCCTCACTCAAATTCAAGTCACCTGCAAGTTATGTCATCATCTCACTGATGGCATGGTCCACTTTAAGAATGGAGGACAAACACAAACATCTTATCTGATTAAAACACTGTATTGTACACTGGACGAAGCAAAAGGTGAGCCAATATAAGGAGTCTACCCTCATCCAGCTTACAGTCTAGTGGTAGATGCGACGGATGCTGTAAACAATTCAATTAAGCAATCATTTGCTAAGTACATACTATAAGCCAGACACTCTGTTTGAGAGGTGAAACATAAAGAACAAAACTAATCAAAACACCAACCAAAAAATTCATCTAAAGAAAAAAAATTTGGAAAATAGGCTCTACCTGCTGACAACTTACAATGAATAAGAAGCAACTCAAACGAAATGTGCACAAAGGAAGAGCAAAGACACAATTTGATGTAATACACAAGTGTATAGAAGGACAAAATCCTAAGGGAAGTCAAACAGAAAAATGAAAATGATAATTATCATTTATTGATTGATTTCAGTCTACCTATATATATACATTTAGGTACATATACATATACAGACATGCGCATGAATATATACACAGATGCACCCATGTTATATATGTATGTATGTCTGTCTATGTATATATCTGTATCTATATCTATATGGAGGGAGAGAGGGAGACAGATCGACAGCTAGAGACAGGGGGAGAGAGAATCAGACAGAGACAGAGACAGAGACAGAGACAGAGTGAGAGAGAGAGAGTTGTTTACTGTTCAGTTTCTCCTTCAAAGCACTATGATGCAGGTAGGACAGAGCAGGCATTACATTGCCATTTTGCAAATGAAGAAACAGAGATGTCAGGAAGTTTAATAAATCCCCATGGTCACAGCCTAGGAAGCGGTGGTTCCAGTTTGATGGATTGTGTTGAACATTTTAAAATGAAGGTTGGATTCCATCCTAAAACACTCATTAGTAGCCTTTTGATGAAGTCACTGGAACAAGCATAGAAACAGAGTCCAGGAACATCATGTCTTCCCCAGGATAAGTTCATCCCTCAAAATCTCATCCTCTAGGGACAGCTAAGTGGCACAGTGAATAGAGCACTGACCCTGGAGTCAGGAGGACCTGAGTTCCAATCCAGCTTCAGACACTTGACCTACTTAATAGCTGTGTGACCTTGGGCAAGTCATTGAACCCCCATTGCCTTGCCTTTCCCCCTCCAAAAAAATTCATCCTCCTTCAGAGTGACTCAACAGCTTCTCATCTTCAGTTGCCTGCCATCTCTGAGCCCATAGCTGGGGTGTGGGCAATACACTCCTCCCAAAGTCATCCTGTATAGATGTCTCAGAATTAATCAGATAACTTTTCCTCTTCCAACAGCTGCTCTGCTTGGTTTCAGTTCTAGGAACATTATACCCCCACGCTTATGCCAGGCATGCCTAGTACCCCTCCTCCCTTTACAAGTTGCTTTTCTGTATTATAGTTTACTACTAAAATTATATGTTTGAGATCCTATTAGATTTCTCTTTCATATTTATATCCCCACTGTTAATACAGATCCTGGCACATAGTAGGCACTTAATAAATGTTCACTGACTGACTGAGTCAGCTTAACAAGCATCTTTTAAACACTAATTATATACCTGCCACTTCATTAAGGTTGGAGGAACAATGAAAGGGGAAAACAAGTCACTGTCCTTAGGAGCTCACAGTCCAACAGGAGAAATGAGTGCATTCAGCACTCTCTTCCAAGCCCAATACTAGCCACAATTCTCAGCATGAGCACATTGGAGTCCCATGGCCCCTTTGGTCTTTTCAGTCTTTCCCTTACTGCTGCAATCTTCCTCTGTAAAATAATAACACCTACTTCCTACTGGGTATGTTTGCTTTTTCCCTAGAGGAACAGATGAGCCAATATAGCATTTTGAACATTGCAGAAAGCAATATAAACATTAGTTATTAATATAATTGTTTTGATCCCATGAACAACGGATACAATCAAACTTGATACAATTCTTGATTTTTGTCTTTTACTCCTATTTATTTTTTAGTGGAAGGTTGGAGTTTCTTGTTGGTAATGCTCACTTCTACAATGAACTCTCCATTGCCACTTGAGATATATTCAGTTTTAGTCTCTCAGAGACCAAACAAAGCATTTCACATTTTGATTCAAAGTAGAAAGTGTCCCCAGTACAGTGTTCATATTGTTAAGAATGTTTGTTTTCATGGAAAGCATGTAAGCTTTTGATTCAAAATGGAGATATGCAGTTTCATAAAAGCAACTTAGACCACTTTTCTCCCCCATTCAACTGTGGACCCAAGTGGTTGTCTATTAGTACTATATGTTCCTCAACATTCTGCTTCTTTCCTTAGTTCTCTGGCACGAAATTTGGACCGGTTACATCTCTGTCATCTTCACTGAAATATGGTCTCTCAACATAGTGCTGATTACTCACATACCAGATTTGAACCAACTGCACAAGAGGGGACACTACTACATAAATGAAGTAAAATAAGCTAGTACATTCTCTAGGAGGCCTTGAGAAAACAAATATGTATGATCTATTTCTCTGTTCTGAATCACAGTGAGCCCCTGATTATCTTTGCTAATAGAGGGCAGGCCTATTGCAGAGAATCCCAAACAAGAGATGATCCAAATATAATTTATATTTGGCTGTGAATTTCTCCTTGGCAAGAAAATGTCATTACTGATTATGTTTTTGTTAGACTAATACAATTAGTTTTGCACACATCACCTGATGGCAAGGTGAGGGGTACCCAAATCCCACCATGTGGCCAAGGGCTATATTACTGGGATGGAAAATTTGTGGGGAGTAACAGTCCTAATGAAGATAGTCAGCTGTATTTCACACTGAAATATTGGAGTCATGCTTTTCAAAGGAGCAATTGCTTGTGTATTTATCATTCATCTGACTTATAAATCTAGCTAGGAAACAGAAGGAAGATTATAAAAAAATGCTAGACTTAGATGTCAAAAGACCTTCTTTCTTACATACTTGCTACACTCCTCCCAATTATCCCTCTTCTTTTAATTCTTCTAATCTCTCACATTGATAACTACAGCCTCATCCCTGATATCTCGGCTTCCTTCACCCCATGTATCCAACCAATTGTCAACTGACTTTTACAACATCTTTCCCAGCTATCTTTTTTTCTCCCCTCACATAGTCACTACTTCAGCTCAGACCATAAAGATCTCTCACCCAGATGATGCCACAGTTTGCTACAGTTTTCTCATTGGTCTACTTGTCTCAAGTCTCTCCCTACCCCATTTACTCCATATGGCTGCTGACATGAATTTCCTTAAACACAGATCTGATCATGTCATTCCCCTACTCAATCAATGTCATTGATTTTCTATTGCCTGCAAATTAAATAGAAACTCCTTTTTTTAGCTTTGAAAATCCTTCACAACCTGTCTACCATTCTAGAATCAATGGATATTAATCACCCTTTCAACTCTCCAATCTACTCAAACCCCACTTGAATTCATGCATAATTGGAAAGTATAGACAGATTGTGTCCCTGATTAGAATGTAAACTCCCTAAGATCAGAGGTCATTTCATTCTTTATATGTATATTTCCACTGCCAAGCAGAATATATGGTACATTTTAGGCACTTGGTAAATACTTGTGGGCTTGATTGAGTCTATGATCCCTAGGAATCTAGAAAAGAAGGGGAACGATAGGTGGGGGTAGATAGATAAGACCTGATGGAGAAGTAGGAGATAGATATTTGGTTCAGGTTGAAATGGGATTGTATTTGGTTTCAGGACGAAGACCTTGTAGAAGAGTAGGAGGGTAATAGTGTATGTGGGGGGGGGGAGAGGGCGGGTGTTGAAATGGATCCTAAAGTAGAAAGAAAAGATAAAGAAAGGAGAAGGATGAGGAGAGAAGACATTTTTCACGCTTAGTGGACAGGTCCAAGGAAAGCCTTGGGGAATCCTGCTGGCTCATAATGCTTCAGTTTCTCAGAAATGTTCTTCGTGTCTCTGCACTCTTCTTTTTAATTTGTCCCAAAAAAGTGACCCTGACTTAGCATTATAAACAAGAGCAGACTCTCTGTTCCAAGGAGGATGCTTCGGTGGGGAGGATGAGCCGTAAGTACCCAGACTTGGCAACTTCCTGGTACAAGAAGGCCTTTGCAAGAGAACACAGTTAAGAAGGCCCCAGTGACAAAGGTATCCATTTGAAATCAATGACTCTGAAAAGTAGGCAGTATAGAAATTAATCTTCTTGAAATATAGCAGGAAGTCTCAGACTCTTGAAAAGTTAATTCCTGGTTTTAGTCCTCTGGTGAAATAGTCGACTTGTTACCAGCTGTCAGGTCCGAATTTTTTTTTTCAAAGCCCTTCTATTAGAGGAGGGTATACAAACAAGTTAAGGGTGGATCACCAGGCAGGAATCCAAGATTCCCACTGTTTCCATATTCCTATGAGAGCCACCAACATTTATCATGTGAGATCCAAAAAAGTACAAAGTCTTTCCCAAGGTCGCACAGGTTGGGGCAGAGCTGCTATTCGAATACAGTTCTGCTTATTTCCAATTCAAGACTCTTTCTCTTACACCAGATGGGTCTGGATCTCAGAAGAAAGATTAGGGCTAAAAATTGATTGGGGATTTATTTGTATGGGGGTGGTTGCTGCCGCAAGGGAGTGAATGGATATTAACGAAGTAGAATCTTTAGCAATGACATATAGAGTTTCTACGTCTGAACATCTGCTCCTAGTTATGTATAGTCAACTCTTAATTATCTCTGTTAATGGAGGTGTCACTGGCATGGAACATAAAAAAAAATCCAAGGCTCTGATACTGCCTGCTACATTTCCTAACCTACCACATCATTTTGTATTTCATATTTTCTATTGAATTATTTGCTGCATTTTTTTCTTACTGTTTACTTATTAGAAAAGAAGTTCCTCAAGGACAGAGGCTGTTTTCATTTCTGTCTCTCTATTTCTAGTACTTAGCATTGCACTTTGGACATTAATCAATATTAAATAATTTTTGAGGGGGCCAAACACTTAATGAGAGGAGGGAAGATAGGGATAATATTTATATGATGCTTGTTAAGTACTAGGCATTGTGATAAGTACTTTTAAAAATGTTTTCTCATTTTCTCTCATAGTAACTTTGTGAATTAGGTGCTGTTGTTATTCCCATTTTATAGGTGAGGCAAACCAAGGAAAACAGGTTAAGTGACTTGCTCAGCGTCATACATCTAGTAAGTGTCTGAACCTGGATTTGAACTCAAGATATCCTCAATGCTCTACTGGGCACCAGGCACTGTTCTAGCTTATGGGGATAGAAAGTCCAAAAAGGAACAGTCTTTTCCCTCAAGAAGCTTCTTTCTGATGAGGGAATCACTGTGTACATATATGCTGTTGTTGTTCAGTTCTTTTAAAGTCATGTTTGATTCTTCATGACCCCATTTGGGGTTTTTTTGGCAGAGATACTGGAGTGGTTTTCCATTTCCTTCTCTAGCTCATTTTACAGATGAGGCAAAGAGGGTTAAGTGCCTTGCCCAGGGTCACCAGCCAGTAAGTTTCTGAGGTCAGATTTGAACTCAGGAAGATGAGTCTTCCTGACTTCAAGCCAGGCACTCTGCTCATCACACACCTACCTGCCCCATGGGCATATATAGATATGTACAAAGTAGAAACACAGTACTGTTTGACAGCAGAGTCTCTAGAAACTGTGAGGACTGGGAAGGGCTTTCTTGAGAAGCTGACATTTGGGTTGAATTTGGAAGGAAGCTAGGAATTCCTAGAGGCAGAGATGATGAAGGAATGAATTGAAAATCAGAGAAGCAAAAATGAAGAAAAAAAAGACAAAAAAGAGAAACAACAAAATTATTTTGTTTGGGACCATATCAGGTACATCTGAGAGTCACAGAATCCTTTAGCCTTCTCACAAACCAACATTTATTCACAAGCCTAACTGTCTGCTTGGTGTTGTGAGGAGGCTAAAGGATGTTGTGGCTTTCTGTGCTTTTGTGGCTTATTAATTTCTTTGCTACTATGATGAAATTGGCTTATTGGTTTTGGGATTTAGTTTTCTGAATAAATGTTTTGTTTCTGTCTTATATATGGAGAGCCTGTTTCATTTTTGTTATTGAGCATCATGTAGGTATATTTATAATGATCCTGGGTACTGTGAATATTGCATTGGCGCTACAGAAACCCAAGTCAGAGTGAACTTTTTATTGTAAAGAAATATAAGAAGAATGACATGCTTGAATTAATTCTTAAAATCCATACACATACTCATATATATACATATATATATATAAACAAATATATGTACATGTATATGCATATAGATATAGACATAGATATATATTTCCATAACACTATTCTCTCAGATAGACATGATGACTTAGCACCGGATTATGAGGTCTATGCTCCAAGTTAAAAGTATTAATTCACGTCAGGTTTTAGAACTGAGTCTTGTCAAAGAGAGCTCAAAAGCTGATGAGTAAAAAGAAAAAGCAGTCCACATTGAAACTTCTAGAGGTTTGATATTTATTTTTAATTATTCCTGGAAGTGGGAGATGGTTTGACAGATTAAAATAATAATGTATAATATCAACTGTTACAATGTTACCAATTTGACTTTAAAAAATCCATTTGGACAGTACCACACTATCATCATCTGTCTATGATAAAGAGCTTGCCAAAGGCTCATTAAAATAAAATGTGTGCATTATAGAAATAGCACCAAAGTGTACACTCGCTAAACTTTTATTTATCTTATTTAAAAAAAAAATCTTAGCACGGTGAAAAGTGGTCTGGGTTTGAGATTCAGAAGCCATGGGTTCACCAGTCCAGGTTCTGGTGTTCACTAGATAAATCACTTTACCTCTCCAGGATTCATTTGCCTTGTCTCCAAAACAATTCAAGCCCAGCTTCTCATTTGTCACTCCAGTTCTCCCAGCCTAGGCCTTGGGTTCCTAATTTCTGATAATTCTCAATATTTTATCCAATCCAGACTCAGGATTATTGTCTTTTCCCACTCTTCTAGCATGCTATTTACCCAAGCATTAAGAGTCTACCATGTCAAATACTGTACTAGGTACTGAGGATACAAAAAAAAGTCACTGTAGTGTAGGAATCTCCATCCTATCTGAGAGATAGCATAAGCATGCATTAGAATGTGGTGAGAGTTTCATTACTAGGAGTTTTCCATAGGTATGGAGATTAGATATAAAGTCCATGGGAATTATTTAGGTTCACTGTAGCATATGAATAAACCAGAATTTAGAGGGTATGCCCAAGGGTAACAGAGAAACAGATTCTTAAGCTAGTTCTAATTTATAAGGAAAAATGGTGGCATTCACGGAACTAGTTATAATAGTATCTTAGACAAAATTCCCAGACTGTCATCTCTACCACAATCTCTGACTTCAAGAATGAAAAAATAAAAGGCTTGGGCATCCAAAATTTATTGATCACTTCCCCACCACCTAAACCAAACTTTCTGTGTCCTTAAACTTCCAGGACTCTCTAACAACAACAAAAATAAATGGGCTTCTGAGGCGATGTGTGCCTGTCATTACCCTTCTGAATTCTGAGTATTCTGCTTATTTCTAGTTAAGCTCTCCTATAGAGAAAGCATATGTTTCTCTCCAAGATAGAAGGAGAGATATCACCTGTCTGAAAGCTGAATTTGGCTAGGGAATAAAGAGTGCTTAAATAGGTATGTGTGTGTGTGTGTGTGTGTGTGTGTGTGTGTGTGAGTGTGTGAGAATGTGCATGTGTGAGTGTGTGTGCTTGTGCACGCATGTGTGTGTACAATTTTGTGCTTCCTTCTGAGAATTGTTCTGGGGGGCCCAGAACTGGGTCACTGAACTTACACATTAGCTGGTTTACTCAAGTGGAATCCTTTGTGGTGACCTTGGCCAAACCATGAATCCCTTTCATAGTTGATTGTAAAGCTCAATCAAGTGTGCAGGGAGACCTTGCCCCTTGAAAACAATGAAAGATACAAAAGAAGTCTCATGCTAACAAAGCCTATTGATAAACTGAAACACGGAGCTTCATTGGTGCTTATTCCTTAGCTAGAATGGCTAGCTGTTGACTGGACTGCAGTAGATTATGAATTTGTTATTCATTTTTTAATTGCATCTGACTCTTTGTGACCCCATTTGAGGTTTTGTTGGCAGAGATACTGGAGTGAATCACTGTTTCCTTCTCCAACTAATTTTACATGTGAGAAAACAGGCAAAAAGTTAAGTGGCTTGTCCAGGGTCACACAGGTAGTAAGTGTCTGAGGACATATTTGAATTTGGGGCTTGGCACTCCATTCACTATGCCAAAGAGAAAGAGAAAGAGAGAGGGAGGGAGGGAGGGGGAGAGAGAGAGAGAGAGAGAGAGAGAGAGAGAGAGAGAGAGAGAGAGAGAGAGAGAGAGAAAGAGAGAGACAGAGACAGACAGAGACAGAGACAGAGACAGAGAGAGACAGAGACAGAGACAGAGAGAAGGAGAAGGGGAAGAAAAAGGGGAAGGGGGAAGAGAATGAGGAGGAGAAGGAGGAGAAGAAAGAGGAGAAGAAGAAGAAAAAGAAGAAGAGGAAGAGGAAGAAGAATATGATGAAGAAGATGAAGAGAGAAAAAAAGGAAAGAGAACTGATAAGAAAATCACTGCTGGAATTCCAAAAGCCCAGAATCCAATCACTGTAAGTATATGTAAGTAAATTTAATCTAACTTTTAAAGTTACTTTTAGTTCTAATATTGAAGTTCAGTTCAGATTATGCATCTTTGCCATTTAGATATGGTAATCCAACTCCAGAGCCTTGTGAAGACTCAACATTTAAAGCAAAGTTAGAGATTTGATCTAGCTGTTGCTAGGGCAAGTTCTCTTTGGATTCTCCATCTTTGGAAGTTATCCAGTACATGCTTCAAATCCACAGGATATCAAGTTATAAGACAGCTAAGGACACTGTTATCCTTAAGAAAAAGGAGAGAAACAGAATGATGGTAAAAATAGTATTTGGAGACAAAAGATGAAGGTTCAACTTTCAGGTCTATCACTTATAATTTTTGTGACCTTAGACAAATCATCTTACCTCTCTGGGTTTCACCTTCTATCTGTAAAATTAAGGATAAACTAGATCACGTCTACAGTTCTTTCAAGGTTTAATATTTGATTGCTCTCTGAATGTGTTAGACCCAATGATAATGCCTGCCCACTTGTTTTGGTCTGTAACGACCCACACAGGGTTCTACTCCAGTCATCTCACTTCTTCTCTACCATGTTCAATGTCACAAAGAGGCAATATGGTACAATGAATAGACTTCTGGGTTAGAAATAGAAGTGCTGACCTGAATTCCATCTCGTATACTCCCTGACCAAGAACAAGATAAATCTTCAGTAATTCTGATCTATATCTTGTCACTGGACCCAGATGCCTCTGAAGGAGAAAGTGAGGCTGGTGCCTTTGCACAGCCCTCCCTCACTTAAATCCAATTCTTTGGCATTTCAGGGCATCACCTTCCTGATGTCATGGTCCTCTTCAAGAAAGAAGGACAAACAGCAAATAACCTTTTTGAATCAATTTTCTTATGTATAAAATGGTGTTAAGCACCCTTACATTATTAATCCTGCACCATTTGACCCTGGGAAAACCAGTTAATAACTCTCATCCTTAATTTTTTTTAATCTGTTAAAAGGGGCTAATTAAAGCACCTGTCTCAAGGGATGTTGTAAGGATCCAGTGAACGAGTAAGTGTAAAGTGCTTGGTAGACTTTAAAGCACTGTGTGAACGTCACTGTGATGATTCTTATTAGTTGCCTTGTGTGATGATTATTAACAAAGCTCTTTGCAAAGTTTCTAGAAATTGAGAGTACCACATTATGCCAGTGATTAGAATTGTTTGATTTTGGGCAAATCACCTTATCTCACCGACCTTCAACTTTGCTCATCTATAAAACTGAATAATAATTGTTGCAGCATGAACATAATAGGCTCATTTCAGGGCTCAAAGGAGATAATACGTGTGAAGCTCTTTATAAACTTTACAGTAGTTAATAAAATTTATATATATGCACATAAACATGTGTATGTGGGTGCACATATATGTATCTATACATATATGTGCGAATATATATTGTGTGTATATATGTGTGTATGTATGCATTTGGATGGGATGGGGATAGGCTTATAATTTCATTAGTATGGGCCATGAGGAAAATCCTCTATCAATGTAGATGTGTGTGTGTATAAATTCTACAATCTTTCTCTGTTTTTGTCTCTTTGCCTCTCTTCACTGTCTCTCTGTCTCTCTGTCTGTCTGTCTCTCTCTCTCAATAGATACATATAGATATCATTACATTGTATGTACACAGTTTTTTGCATACTATTTCTCCCATTACATTACAAGTTCCTTAATAGTAGGGACTGCTTTTTGCCTCACTTTGTTCCTGCAGCACTTAACACAGTGCCTTACACATAGTAGGTACTTAATAAATGGTTATTGATTGGTTGACTGATATGTGGCTGAAAGGGCAATGGAAAAGTATATGTTGACTAAGAGTGGGTTAGAATGAATTAAAAACTAGGGATTGTGAAGAAAAAGACAGACTAAAGGTTTCTACCAAAGAAAATCGTGAGGGCAGAAGACCATGGGCCAGTCACATGGCCAGACCAAGGAGAAATCAGGGACAGAACCTGGTGTTCTCCTGGGGTTAAGAGAAGGCAAGGTGGGTGGACTTATTCTAAGAGACTATAGGGACAAGAGACTCACTGGATATGAAGGGGTGGATGGGCCATGAGCTGTATTTCACAACAATGAAATCCCAAACTCATCAGATACTGTTCCTGTATCATTACTGTGATGGACAGAGTGTTGGCCTTAGAGTCAGTAAGACCTGAGTTTGAATCCTGCCTCACACACTTAGCTGCGCAAGTCTGAGCAAATTATTCAACCTCTCAGCCTCCACTTTCTCACCTGTAAAATGAAGGTAATAATATGAGCCATCTCAGAGGGTCATTTTGAGTATCAAATAGAACAATGATGAAGATAATGAGAATAACTTTGTAACATTTATATTGTTCCAATTGTATGCTATTATTATCCCCATTTTACAGATGAGGAAACTGAGGCAGAACTTAAATTACTCACTCTAGGTTACATAGCAGGTGAGCATCTGAAGCCAAATTTAAATTAATTCCTTCCTGCCTCCAGGCTTTTTTCTTTTTTATGAAATCTAATATTCTATGCAATCTTTAATGAATGTTTGTTTTAATTATGACTGCTGCTACTACCACTATCACTACCACCACCACCACTGCAGCTGCTGCTGCTGCTGCTTCTACTACTACTACTACTACTACTACTACTACTACTACTACTACTACTACTACTGCTACTCCTCCTCTACTACTACTACTACCACTACTACCACTACTACTACTACTACTACTACTACTACTACTACTGCTACTCCTCCTCTACTACTACTACTACCACTACTACCACTACTACTACCACTACCACTACCACTACAAAACTGATGAGGAAATTTTCAGGAGAAAGAGTTAGGAAGTTATAGGCCTGACTTGATTTAATTTACTACAAAGTTTTAGCAGTGTTTAACATGATTTGCATAAATGAGTATTACTTCATCCATTCCAGTCCTTCCCTATTCCCCATTCCCAACTTCTACCATACATTGTACTGTGCCATAGACCATAAGGACTAGAAATTTAAACCTGCCTTGCAATCTGAATATTTTGACAGTCAGTCTAACAATCTGACCCAGGGGATGGAGATTTCCAGAATTTCTATTATTTACTATAGACTTTGAAAGTAAATGTGTTGACTTGAATGAGTTTCCATAGTATTCTCTGCCTACTATTCTTTTGTTTATGTTTAGTCATTCATTGTCAATCACACAGGACTCTTCTTGGCACCATTTGAGGCTTTTTTGTTATAGATACTGGAGGGGACTATCATTTCTTTCTCTAGATCATTTTACAGATTAGGAATTTGAGGCAAACAGGGTGAAGTGACTTGCCCAGGGTCACCGGGTAATAAGTGTCTGAGGCTGGATCTGAACTCATCCCTTCCTTACTGTAGGATTTCCACTCTCTGTGCTATCCCACCTAGCATTCTAGTCCTCTATGACATAGCCTCCATTTATCTATCTAATCTTAACTGTTACCGCTCTCATTGGAGGAACAAGATTCTTTTCGTTGGTTCTTTTAATCCCTATTTCAATGTCCAAAGCTTTCATAAGTCAGTTTATTGAGCTGTGTGGCCATTCACTGAATAATCCAAGTGATGATGTAGAATGGAAGTAGGCTCATAATCACATATATGTTGGACAAAGATTGCATGTGTTTATTTAGCTGGGTCCAGAAGTAACGGAAGAAGAGAGTGAAATGGATCCCCTTTGGTAAGTTTATAATAATTCTGAGTTACTCCCTGAAACAAAGTACATCTTTTGGTGAGGCTGGGTGGTTGTGAGTCATGGAAAGGCACAGTAAAAAAAAGATTAAAATTGTAGGTCATCCAATGGGCAATGGAGAGGTGCCTCATGGGAATGAGGGACAGAAGCAGAATCTCTGAAATCATTTATCACAACTTGTATCTGAGCAAGAATCCTCTCTAATGTAACAACGTTAATGTTAATGGTGAAAATAGCACTAATATTAATACTAATACTGTGCTAGCTACTATTAATATATGACTTTAACATCTGCAAAATGTTTTCGACGTGTTATCGTGTTTGATTGTGCAACAGCCTTGTGAGATAGGTTCCATGTTATACCCATTTAAAAGATGAGAAACTGAGGCTGAGGTAGATTTTGTTTCTTGCCCAGCTAGTGAATGTCAGGGTAGATTCCTGAATCCAAGTCCAGTCCTCTGCCACTGTAGACCACACAGCTGCCCCAGCCCCGATAAATAACCATTCGGATGTTTCCAGAGGCCCTCTACTAAAAGGGAACCCAGTCAATCTCACAAGAGACAGTATTTTTGCCATAGAGACACCCGCACCTGGGATTTCTCCCATATTGGGAACATCTTGGGGAGATGTCTCAGTGGTATAGTGGCCGTAGAGTTCTGATTTGGAGTTCAAATCCTGCCTCAGATTGTTAGCTCTGAAACTCTGAACATTTCCACTTAACTGCTGTAAGCTTATTTTTCTTCATCTGCAAAAGGGACATGTTGAACTCAGCAGCCTCTAAGGCTTCTTTGATCTCTAAAACTTTTATTTTATTACTCTGAAAATTTTACTCCCAATAAAGGTTGTCACTGTAAGTTTTCACCTTTGGAAGTTGGTAGCAAACAGCAGCTAGGTGGATAGAGGACTGGACCTAAAATCCAGAAGACTCGTCTTCCTAAACTTAAATATACTCTCAGACACTTAGTGTTATGTGACCCCAGGCAAGCCACTTCACCCGGTTTGCCTCAGTTTCCTTATCTGTAAAATGAGCTGGAGAAAACAATGACAAGCTGCTCTAGTGCCTCTGCCAAGAAAACCCCAAACATGGTCAGGAAGCATTGGAAACAACAGAAATATAACTGAACAAAAACAACAACAAAGCCAAGAAAACGTCAAATATCCTGGCCAGGATCACTCTGTTAAAGGTGGGACTTGAACTCAGATCTTTCTGGCTTCAAGGCTGACTCTTCATCAATTCTGCCCCACTGCCTCTGGCATTGGGGATTTACAGACACAAATGAAACAATTCATGGTCTAGAGGATTCCACTTCTGAGCTAGCTTTCTATTTCCTATGCCTTGCTGACTTTCCATAATCACCACCATCATAACAGTATTTACTTCCTCTTATCTCCTTTCTCTCTTCTCTTCATTTCCTTCTTCCAGTTTTGTTTTGTCCTGGTTCCTTCATAAGCAAAATTTTCAAGCACAAGGAAATAAACCTTCCCTATCTCCTGTTAATGAAGGTGTCCCCCGAGGAGATATTGACAGGATATAAGCTGTGGATGCTGGCACTAGGGTGGCGGGGCAGGGCTAAGATTCAGAGGAATGGGCAGGGGAGCCACAAAGAAGCCCCATCCTACCAAGGCTTTCAGGATTTACAAAGACACATTCCCTCCCTGGAGGAACGTCATTCAGATAACATTTACCATTTGGAGATTAAGATCCACTTCCCTACACAGAATACAAGCATCCCCATACACCTGACATAGTAATTCCTTCTTGTAAGAACTTGACAGGAATATTAAAAATTCATAAACTCCCTACCTTTTACGCATAAGGGGAAAAAGATAAAGCAGATTTGGGCAAAGATATCTGATATACTGCAAGGAGGGAAAAAAGGGCCAGAATCTCTTCACCATAGAACACAAAGCTAAAGTGAACATAAGTGAGTGGCCTGACAGTCACCTTGCTTACAACTCTACCTCTGATGCTGGTACCAAAGTATCATAGGGCACAGACTGAACCCCAAGGCACTGTAGAAGTCATTGAGCCCCCCCCCCACTTTTTTCAGATTAGAGGATGGAAGGAGGTTAAATGCCTTGCTCTGGGCCACAATAATTGGTTTTTATATAATCAAATTCCCTCATTTTAAAGATAAGAAAACTGAGTATTACGGAAGGAAATTAGTAGCAGATCCAAGATTTTAACCCCGTTGCTTTAATTTCAAGACCAGAGCTCTATGTATTACTTCATTTCAAGGACTGATACCATCACTCAGAGGAATGGTAGCAATACACCTCAGATTACATTTGATTCCCTTAATGATGATCTGACTTAGGGATCATTCAGTATTGAATTATGTTCAGTTGCATTTATCTCCTATCAGATTTTCTAGAAAGGTCTGATCTCTATGCTTTTACTACATTTCCATATTTTACCCTCTGAGCTGCCCTGCCCCCTCATATGTGCATTCACTAACTCTTGCCCTGAAGATCAGAATAGATGGAACCTCATGGTCAATCATGAATAAATGACTAGCATCAGCAGATTTCTCAGAATTAAGGATCATTGAAGAACTGAGGTATACCTGGTTAGTTTCTCTCAGTCTATCCATCAAGTTCGGGGGGAGAATAAGTACAAATTGTGAAATACTTAAAATACTCTCTCTCACTAATAGGTCCACTGCTCTTCTTGGCTACATGCTAATTCACTTTTTTTCACAATTCTTTCTCTTTTTCTCTTTCTTTGTTTCTTTCTTTCTTCCTTCTTTCCTTCCTTCCTTCCTTCCTTCCTTCTCTCCCTCAACCCCCACCTCTCTTTCTCTCACTCTCGCTCTCACTTTCGCTCCCACTCTCTCTCTCTCTCTGTCCTCCTCCTTCTGTTCTTCCTCCTCCTCATCTTGCCTTCAGTGGAAGTTCAATGACAACTTTCATGCCCAGCCACACTCCTGATCAACACAGAAGCTTTGAGCTGATGAGTTTCTAATCTGAGTCATCCCTCCCTCCCTTGGGAGCTTGATACCTTTCTGCACCATACAGTGACTGCTCCTGGGGACTCACAATATTGGTTCCAGACTCAGAGGAGACACTCAGTTGGTGTTATTCCAATTGCAGCTAAGAACTCCTAAAGGCAAGTGATCCTTCAGTCTCGGGCCCCATGGTAGCAGGGAATACATGTGTGTGCCATCATGCCTGGTCATTCTTCTGTTTTCTATGTGTAAGCTTCATAGAGACCAGGGACACTTTCATTTCTGTCCTTGTTTCTCTTGCATTTAGCACGTAGTAGGCACACTCCGAGAATGGTTATTCATTGGCTGACCATAAGAACTAGAAGTGCCAATTGAGGTAATTTAGTCAAACCCCTTATTTTATAAAATATAATTTTCTGTAGGAAACTGGAGCCCAGATTCATCAAATGGCTTGCCCAAAGACACTTCAGATAGGTAGCAGAAGAATCATGATATGAACTCATATTTTGGGAATCCAGATCTAGCATTGTTTCTACTCACATTCATGCCCAAGGTCATGTAGATAGAAAGTTGTAGATGTGGGAACCTTGGAGTCTCCTCAAATCAAAATGTTCTTGGCTACCATTATCTCACCCAATAAGACAATCTTCCAGTTCTTGTGCCTCAGCGGTTCTAAGCATAAAGGACCAGCCTGATGAATGAAGGGAATCCTTATCCAGCTTGCCGGCATAAGCAAGTGTCAGATATAGTTCAGAGATAAATGCTGATGGGCAGGAGGATGGGCAGCTCACTAGTCATGGGGAACAAATCTCTTGTATACGTCGTCTTCTCATCACTCCCACATTCATCTACCAGCCTCATTCCAAACGTTGTCACCTCTCATTGGAATTACTTCAATAGGCTTCTAATAAATCTTCCTACTCAAGTTTCTGTACATACAAATCCATCCTATAATTACTGTAAAACTGAATGAGTCTTGCCATATTACTCCCCTCTTCAGTAAACTCCAGTGGCTCCTTATAGCTTTGAGGATCAGATAAAGTATGTCCCCAAAAGTCTTAATGTAGTTTTACTCTATTAAAGCTTAAAACTTAACTGAGATTTTTTGGCGACACTGTTTAACCAACTGATATTTAGCACTTTTCACAGCCAAAGTTTTTCAGGCTTCTTATGCATTACTGCCTTCCACATGCTCTCCCGTCCAGCCATACTGGTTAACATGTCATTTCTCAAACAAAATGCACCAAGTAGAGTCTCCGTGTGTTTGACTCCATGCCTGGAAGGCTGTCTTTCTTCATGTCCACCTCTTAGAATCCTTTTTTCCCTTTAGCTCACCTACCATCATCTACCAGAGACCTTTCCCAGTTGTCCCAATTATTAGTGCTTTCAAAGGTTACTTTCCACACAGTCACCCATCTGTAAACATTTTCCCTTGCTTATTAGCATAGACTGCTATTGCTTCATTTTTGAGTGTATATCCCCAGCATTTAACATAGTACCTGAAATATAGCAGTCTTTGACTAAATTTGTGCTTCGTGCTTGTAACCACTTTGAGTAAGATGCTCCAAACTCTGATGTCATGGGTCTGAAAGAGTTAATACACCTTCCCAAAATGAGCCATTTACTCTCTTTTCACTTTTAGGAATAGACCTTGTAATAATTATGATGCAATTAACTTTGAGCTTGGGAAGTCACCTCCTGCGTGCATCAGCCCACGGTGATTAGACTGTTGCAATCCTGCATTCTCTGTGCTGGAAATGATCTAATTAGGATATCTATTAGACCGTCCAGTCTCCCAGGTGGCATGACAGAAACTCTATCACTTAAAAGTGATTGAAAACTGGAACATTAGAAAGAAATTCAGGTAATGATTCAGTCCTACTTGGGAGAGCTGAGTTTTACTTGATAAGAAGATTCTTTTAATCCTTAATTTTTCTAAATCTGACTCTAAATGAGGAGATGCAAACTAAATCCAATCATAAACCAAAATGAGTAAAGAGCATTTTACCCTTCTGTTTGTACCAGGTGCTCAGCAGTAGGGATCTCTATCTGTTAATCTCACATTTCTCCTTGGCCATTGCTAGCTGACTTTTTCCCCACACCAGCAATATGGTCTGGAGGACTTAACTCTTTCACTTCCAGAACCCAGAGGTCCTGCTGTCCAGATTGGACAAGACTTCATATGGTGAACCATAACCAGCATGGCTCCAGCCACACTTCATTTTATTCCTAGGTCATCTCAACAGGGCCTGTCACACTGCTTTCTTCCCTTCTCTGCTCTTCCTCACTCTCTATACATTTTGAATTCATGATTATATCAATACTACTCTTGTTATTGGAGGGATTAGGTCAATATGTACTCTTGTGACTCCATTTACCACCTCTATAAATTTCCAAACCAATATATTTCACCATGACCAACTGTCCTCTTGAAGCGTTGTCTGTTCCCTATTAGAATGTAAGCTCCTTGAGGAGCTTTTGTATTTGTATTAAAGACTAGTGATAACATTATGCACAGAGGTTGACGTATACTGTTTAATCACTGTTTCTTTTTAATCTATTCCTTCACACAAGCCATATCACTATTCTGCCTGCTTTTCTCACTATCCACCTTCTAAATGATATCTTTTATGTGGTTTCTGATAAGCATATTATTATTGGCAATATGCTGCAACCCACCTATCCCCACGATGGGTCTCTTGCTCTCGCTTTTATTCTTCTGTGGTTTTTATTTTTAGGTTTTGTTGGACCTCTTACAGTATCATCAGAAGAACATTAATTAAAAAACTATCAAGTACTTACTATGTTCTAGGCACTAACAAGAGATAACATCCATTGCTCAAAATTCTACCTTCTAAGATCAAGCAATGTGGCAGCTAAGTGGTTCAAGAGATAGAGTGCCTGCCCTGGAGTCAGGTGGAACTAAGTTTAAATTTGACCTCAGACGTTTACTAGCTGAGTGACCCTGGGCAAGTCATTTAACCCCATTTGTCTCAGTTTCCTCATCTGTAAAATGAGTTCAAGAAGGAAACGGCAAACCACTCCAGTATGTTTACCAAGAAAACCCCAAATGCGGTCAGAGAATCTGATGACTGAAAGAACTCAACAAAAATAAGGCCGAGCAAAACAAAACAAAACAAAACAAATTAACAACCCCCCCCCAAACAATAAATAAACAAAGAAAAAGGTCTAATCCCTCTTCTGTGTGGTAGCCCCTTCAAATACTTGAAGACTTGCTGATTCTCCTTCTTTCTACCCACTCTTTTTTTGTGGTCAATCAGTCATATCATGGCTCTTAAACATGGGCGCCTCCCAAGGTTCCGTTCTAATAAATCTGTTTTTTCTCTCTACACTCTAAATAACCTAATCAAGTCCCTTGGGTTCAATTATCATCAAAAGGATGATATGCCTTAATGGTCTGTTTATACAGCCCAGGCTCTCTCCTGGACTTTAGTCCTGAATGATCAGTTTTCTATTGGACATTTCAAAGAAGACGTCTCAAAGACATATAAAACTCAAAATGATCCAAAATGAATCCCTTATTATTTTTCCTCCTCCAATCCACATTTCTTCTGAAGTTCGATATCTGTGTAAATGGTCCCATCATTTTTCCTCATTGTTGCTCTTGACTCCCCTCCATGCCTTACCCCACATATCTGATCAGTTTCCAAATCTTGCCACTTCAACTTCCAGCATCTACATTCAGACACTTATCACCTCTCATCTAAATGACTGCAACAGACTCCTAATTGTGTTTCCTGACTCAAGTCTTTCCATCCTCTGTATTCTTGCCAAACCAATTTTTGTTAAGCTCAGATGTGACCGTGTCACTACCCATTCAAAAACATCAGTGGCTTGCTATTTCCTTTGGATCAATTATAAAGTTCTCTATTTATCTTTTGAAACCCTTAACAACCTGGCCCAAACTATCTTTCTAAACTCATTTTTTATTACTTCCGCTGCTGCACAGTATTTAGGCCTGTGCCTGACTCACATTAATTTCTAAATAAATGCTTACTTATTGACCAACTCTGTGATTCAGACAAACTGCCCTTTTTTCTGTTACTCACACATGACATTCCATTTCCTGTACCTCTGCACTGGTCACCCCTCATTCCTAGAATTAACCCCCTTGCTATATAGACCTCATCAAATAATACTTCTCTTTCTTTAAGGTTCACCTTCTGCCTTTCCAAATGCTAGTGCCCTCCTCAAACCTTGTTTATAACTTTATGTTTAATCTATGGGTAGCTAGATGGTACAAATGGATAGAATTCTGGGACTAGAGTCAGGAATACTTATTTTCTTGAGTTCAAATTTAGTCTCAGATACTTACTAGCTGGGTAACCCTGGCCAAGTCCCTTTACCCTGTTTGCCTCAGTTTCCTCATCTATAAAATGATCTGGAGAAGGCAATTGCAAACCACTCCAGCATTTTTGCCAAGAAAACCCAGGATTACAAAGAGTTGGACAGGACTGGAATGATTTAAAGACAATAAATTTGACCTATGCATAATTTGGACATACTTATACATGGATTCTTGTTCCTTCTGCTGTCAAAAAATTTAAGTTCCTTGAAAATAATGATTGCTTTATTCTTTATGTATGTATTTGGATTCACAGGATACAGTAGGAACTTAATATATGCTAGTTAATTGATTATCTCCTATCCTTCCTCCCCTCAAAATTTTCTTCTTTTCAGTATAAATATTCCTGGGACATTCAACCAATGCTCACAGGGTATAATTTTAGTCTCTTTAGCATCTTGCTTATATATTTACTGCCTTTTCTTCCTTTTCTACAGCCTGTCAATTGTCCTACCTAAAATACGCTGTTGAGAATTGAATAGGATAGTACAGATGTTACACGACTGGGGCTGAATATGATGGGAATACAAGTCCCTCATCCTGAATACCCTGTGTTAAGGCAGTCCATGATCACATGACTTCATCTTGCTTGCCAACAGTACATCAAGCTAACAGTCCACAAACACTCCCAGATATTTTTTCACACCTCCCCCATTCTATAGTTCTGCAGTTGATTTTATTTTTTTTTTAATGAGTAAATGGATAGAGTAGCAAGCCTGGAGACAGGAAGTCCTGAATTCAAATCTGGACTCAGATACTTCCTAGCAAGGTGACACTGAGCAAGTCATTTAACCCCATTCATCTCAGTTCCCTCAACTCTAAAATGAGCTGGAGAAGGAAATCAGAAACCACTACAATATCTTTACCAAGAAAACCTCAAATGGCATCACAAATAGTCAGACACAAAAGAAACAACTGAAAAAGAATATTAAGAAATTATATTTATCCCTATTAACAATCATCATATCAGATGTGGCCCATCAGTATAATCAGATCATTCTGGATTCTGATTTTTGTCATCTAATATGTTACCCATCAAAATTCACATCATTTGTCAATCTGATAGAACAGTCAATAATGGATTCACTCAAGCCATCCATTTTTTTTCAGTAGAACACAATAGGGCCATAAAAAGTGCTAGGTTACTCTGAAACAGACCTCCCTCCAAAGTCACCATGTGATTATTTATCATTCTTGGGGCAGCTTATTCAACCCCTTTGAATCCCTGTGACTGTGCAATACTCCAGGCCACATAGCTCCATCTTGCCCAGTGGGAAATCATGAGTCACTTTGACAAATGCTTTGATGAAACTTGGGACTGATATGATTAGAACACCCCCTGACCTATTTATCTAAGGATTCTTTCAAAAAGGTTAATGAGGTCACTGGAGCATTGCCTGTTCTTGTCTTATGGTGTCTATTGTTACTCTTTCTAAGTCATGCCAAACCATCTGCGTAATTCATCTTAGATCTTAGCCAGGCACCCCAAGTAGCCAACATTGTTTACCTCTTCTCATTTAAAATTAATTCAGAATATTTGATTGTCTGGAGTCCTGAATCATCTCTCCTTCTGGTCCATTATCTTCAAAAGATAACTGACTTGTAGCTCAGCCATTACCTTGACCAGTTGGGCGTGTTCTCCCCCTTGTTGTGGTCACAAGCAGGTAACTTTCAAGCTATTGGTTCCCCGTGTTATTGAGATGAAGAATCAGGAATGGAAACCGGTAATTGGAAAAGAGGGAAGGGCTTCACAGATTCACCCTGGAGAGCCAGAGATTCAAGATTTGCTAGAAACAGAAAGATCTTTGGAGATTCTTTGTCCTTCCACCTCCTTTGTCAGGTCAGGAACCTGAAGATCAGAGAGGTTAAAACCCTGTCCTATTTAAGTGGTTGATCTAGGCTAGAAGCTAGGCCTTCTAAGTATAGTATTAATATCCTCATCCAAAATAGACAGTATTTATCTGTGTCCTGTATCACTTTGCAAGAATAGTGTGGGGGGGTTATTATTATTTTTTCCCTTTTCTCTTTTTTGTCTTAGTTTGAAATATAATTTCTACCTACTTGGTTATGTATTGAGTAAATATGAACTCAGACTCTCATTAGCTGGATCACCCCAGACCAGTCACAATATAAGCCCCAAGGCCTCAATTTCTTCATCCCTAATGTGGGTGTAACATCTATGAATCCATAAATATTTACTAAATACTTCTCATTGTTACTGTGAGGGTCAAATGAGGCAGTAAAGAACTCTCTCTCTCTCTCTCTCTCTCTCTCTCTCTCTCTCTCTCTCTCTCTCTCTCTTTCTCTCTCCCGTTTCTGTCTCCCTGCCTCCTGTTTCTCCTCTCTATTTCTCTTCTCTCTTCTGTCTGTCTTTGTCTCTCTCTGTCTCTGTCTCTCTCCCCCTCTTTGCCTCTCTCCCTTCCTCCCTGCTTCCCCTTTCTCTCTCTCTCTCTCTCTCTCTCTCTCTCTCTCTCTCTCTCTCTCTCTCTCTCTCTCTCGCCCTCTTTGCCTCTCTCCCTTCCTCCCTGCTTCCCCTTTCTCTCTCTCTCTCTCTCTCTCTCTCTCTCTCTCTCTCTCTCTCTCTCTCTCTCTCTCTCTCTCTCTCTCTCTCTCTCTCTCTCTCTCTCTCTCCCTCTTTGCCTCTCTCCCTTCCTCCCTCCTTCCCCTTTCTCTCTCTCTCTGTCTCTCTCTCTCTCTGTCTCTCTGTTTCTCAGCACACTTTTTCTAAATGGAGGTCGGTCTGTGCCTGATGCTCATCACTGCAGTTTATTTTAGCTATCAGTCCATATGCCAGCAGCTGATGAAAAGGCCCAGAATAGATCTATTTTTTTAATTCCCCAATTTTACATTTAAATTCATTAGTTTATGGGCTTCTAGGAACTGACAGCTTTACTCTCTAATCGTCTCTGCAAATTTACGTTGAGGATGCTGTAAAATCGAAAAGGGGGGCGGCTCCTTGCGCAAACGCCAGGCACAAATTGCGAAATAAAACCCGCAGCCGAAGTCGATTTGCTGTGGGTCATATAACTCTCAATAGCGCTTTTATTAAGGGAGGTTCTCCAACAGAGCCACTCACTCCGTCTGCCCATGGCCGCCACCGCCACTGACAATATTAATGCGCCGCCTTTACTGCTTCCCTCCGCTCAGTGCGTTTTGGAGAGTGGTAATGTAACCATAAAATATGTCACCCGGCTCTGCGCTGAGTGGATTTCTGATTTATCCTTGTTAGTTTTAACATGTAGTGTGGCAGCGGTTACCTTCTGTTCGAGAGATTGCCTGTGCGTGCGTGGTGTGTGTGTGTGTGTGTGTGTGTGTGTGTGTGCGCGTGTGTGTGCGCGTGTGTGTGTGCGTGTGTGTGCGCGTGTGTGTGCGCGTGTGTGTGCGCGTGTGTGTGCGTGTGTGTGTGTGTGTGTGTGTTTTGCAGTTTACATCACAGCCACCCTGGAACGTCGAGATAGTTGGGGCGTTCATCGCGGTAAGCTTTACTATAGAGTAGATTTGAGAAGCTTTAGAGTTGGGGCGGGATCTTTCGGAAAACTCCTCTGATGAATTTCAGTCCCCCCTTTGAAAAGCCCAAGTCCCAATGGGAATAATTCCTGCCTAAGCCAAGCCTGACCTGCTACTCAAAACCTTCCCAAGGAAGGTCATTTGTTACCCCAACCCATGCACCTCTGGAGATTTTGATCTCGGCCTTTGTTCATCCTATGAACAAAGTCTCCTTTCTTGACTCCTAGAAACTTACAAGGCTGTGTTCTTTGGTAGAGAATTGCTTTTATCACCCAGAGCTGTCTCTCCTAACACCCCAGGGGGAGCATCTCTGGCCTGGAACCCCTGCCTCTTTGAGAAGCAGAATGGTGCAGCCATTGGACTGGATTTGGAATGAGAAGACCCAAGTTCACATCCCTAATCTGCCAGTTACTGTTTGATTTACACTGAGTTGTATCATTTTGGGGGGTCTCAGTTTCCACTTGTATAAAATGATAGGGTTGCATTAAGGGATGTCCCTTCCAACTTTCTGTCTTTCCCTATTACCCTCCATCATGCCTTCTTTCCCTTCTTCATTGGGAAATCTCATTATGCTGCAAGATTGCTTGTGCCTGGTTTTCACATTTCATCAGTCCCCTCTGGTCCTCTGGTTGGACACTCTGCCTAGAACAAAGGCCCCCATTTCAGGAGGAAGCTCAACACAGTCTTCTCCTCATTTCTCACCAGCGACAGGTTGTTGGTTACTCTCTTCTACAAGTCCTCCCTCCCTTTTCATCTTCCTTTGAATGTGGTCTTTACTAACTTGTAAGCTCCTTTTGGGTGGGGATTGTCTTTGTTTTTATTTGTGTTTATATTAAATGCTTATTAACTATTGACCATTCCCAACTCTGACATAATCCATGATACCCTAAGAAATTTACTTAACCTATCTAGTTCCCAACTTTCTCACTTATAACAGAGATAGAGACAGACTGATGAGGGGCAGGGTGTGATGAGTACACTTAAACCACTACCATCACCTTTACTGCCATCTCCCTTCAAGTCCTAATGGAGATAGCCCATAAGCCAGAACACCAGAGCCTGGGACTACTGCCTCTACTTCCAAACATGTCCCACCTAGAGCCATCCCTGAGAGGAGAAATGACTTTGGAGAAGGGATCTATCTTCCTCAGCCACCAGCAAAAATTATTATTAGATAAACACAAGAGCTCTAGGGGTGGCAGCACCCCCTAGACCACCAGTCCTATTTCCAGACCCACCTTTACAGTCCCAAATTGGCTCATAACTCTAGTAGACAAAGGTCCATCCATCTTTAAGACCCACCAACTAAGTGCCATGAATAGGCAGGCAAAGCAACCTACACACTTTGAGACAAAAACAGAAGGCATGACGTAGATCACCATCTCTCCTCAGTCCCTTATGGACCTAGGCCCTAGAACCCTAAATCTAAGAATGATTGTGGGCTTCACAATCATCACCCAGTAAGGTCCTGCAGGTGCTATGCCTGCTGCTACTGAAGATTCAGAAAACAATGTTCTTCCCACTCAAGGCCTTGGGACTGTCAAATAGTGTAGCATCAGAAACTGATGCAATTTTATGAATAGAAATGACATTCAAAGTATCAGCATCTGCTTTTCCTCTGAACCCTGTGGATCATGGGATAATTACTTCTGAACTGCAATTGCAAGTTATGTGTGTGCAATATGTTCTCCTTTCCAATGTGAATTTCTAGAGAGAGGGCAGGTACTGAGTTACTTCACTATCTGTATCCTTAATGCTTAGCACACTGCCTGGGACATAGTAACTTTTTAAATAAACGCTTACTGGCTGAGTATAGGGCCTTGTACCAGGTGCTTAACAAATGCCTTATTCATTCATATGTATGTATATACACAGACATATATACATACACACATACATACATATGCATATACATATATATATGTATATTGATTTATTTTTTTGAGTTGGCATCTATTTTGTAGATGCTATTGTTACTGTTGTTTGATACCAAAAGAGAAACAGTGTACTCCAATACAGTTTGCTTTAACCAATGCTTTTCATGGCTTTTCTCTGGATGCTTCTTTTAAGGAAACACATATATTTTGTTTTCACATAACTTCCATTTTTGAATATACCCCCACCCTTATAGACGCATCCCTTATAGCAAAGTGTAAAAAAGGGAGAAAAAATCAGCAAAAGTAACCA
The DNA here is from genome assembly GCA_028646575.1 of Pseudocheirus occidentalis. Classification (NCBI taxonomy): domain Eukaryota; kingdom Metazoa; phylum Chordata; class Mammalia; order Diprotodontia; family Pseudocheiridae; genus Pseudocheirus; species Pseudocheirus occidentalis. The sequence continues at coordinate 301,966,381 of CM053595.1, forward strand.
AAACATTAACACCATCTCACCTTGCACTCAACATTCTATACCCATAGCCCTCCACTTCAACAAAGAATGCAGGGAAGTGATATCTCAAGACAGTGAATGACTCAGCAGCTCAGAGAAACTGAAGAGTAGGGAGGTGATAATAGCAGAATAGTGGAGGCAGTAACTAGTTCATAGCATAAGAGAGAAATGGCTGAACCCTGGGGAAGAGCTGCAGCTTCAAAAAAGAGGGAGGATTTGACATGAGGACCTTGAATTGCTTTTGTCATTGCTGAGTCATTTTAGCTGTTCCCAACTCTTTGTGATCCCATTTGTGGATTTCTTGGCAAAGATACTGGAATAGTTTCCTTTTCTAGCTCGTTTTACTTTTATTCCAGCTCATTTGTTTCCTTCTCCAGTTCATTTTATAGATGAGGAAACTAAAGCAAACAGGGTTAAATGACTTCCCCAGGGTCACAAAGCTAGGAAGCATCTGAGGCCAGATTTGAACTCAGGTCTTCCCTCCTAACTCAAGATCTAATTCTCTCCTCACTTCCCCTAAATAGCTGAGGACTATTCAGCTATGTTGTTGCTTACTGTATTATTGTTAGAATGGGTGAGATTCCTCAAGATCTGAAATTATGTCATCTTTACATTTTTCATACCTAATAGAACTCAGCATTTTCTGAATGAATGAATGAATGAATGAATGAATGAATGAATGAATTTGTATTGGTGATAAATTGTGGGGAGAAGGCCACAGACTCAGCGTCAGATGAACAATCTCCAAAGGTTTCTTTTTGTCAGTGATCAGTAACTCATTGGTATAGCCCTGAATGGTTTCTAGTCATGTGAACAAGAGGATGTCATATTCTTTTCAATGGATATCTCAGGAGAAGCCAAGACAATAATATTGCTAATTTCATCACAGCACACAGCAGAGCAAGGGTACCCCTGAACTTTTATGAAAAATAAACTACATAATTATACAGAGTTTTATCATCTAACCTCATTCCGTAGCAAGTATAAATCTCCCTGAATGCTAAAGAGCACTTGTATTATACACTTAGCAAGCCAAATTACAGTATAGGATAATTATAATAATAATTATATTATTGTAACATTAGGTGTCAATGGATCCCAAGATTCTGTATTCTCTTCTTCCCTGTCCATTGGATAGAGTGTAGCTTCTAAGATCTATGTTCATACCCACAGCACCACCATGCTCATTCTTCCACAGAAAATTTAGGTGAGCCCTGAGATAAGACTTTAGGGCAGAGAGAATTACAAGATCATTCATAAAATTAAACTGTACATCAATAGCTTCCAGAGAAGTCTTAGCCTTTCACACTAGAATGGCAGGATCCAAGAATAATGATCATTTTTTGAAATATGCAGTTCCTCTATTCATACTCTGCTCTTCAAAAATGACATGTCCACAGATGATGGGAACAAACATTTATTTTTCGAGATTAAATGAAATTCTAGGTTTTTATTATGTACAGCTTCTTCTCTTTTAAAGAACATACACCAATATCTTTCAAAGCTATGCTTCTTATCAAGCTTTCCTGATTGCCTTCATTCTGGAACAAACTAATTTATTAAAAAAGGAATCAGGCAAACAAAACACCACCAGCGCTGCTGGGCAAAATAGGACATATTTTTTGTCCAGCTCCACCAAAACACAAGGAGGGAGGTGAGAGATAGAGATCAAGAAAGGAGGCAACCCTCTCAGACCCTATTCGGGGCATGCAAAAGGGGAGAACCCATTACCACTCATGCCCATTGTCCCATTGAACCGTTTCCAATCTACCTGATGTCAGTGATGATGCCATGGGTAGTCTTGGGTGTTTTTCACTGTATTATACCAATAGCCTTTGCTGTGCTCTGCAGTGTCCATGTACCACCTTGTCTTTTGACACCAACCCTAATTACCCTATTCCAGTGCAACAAACTTCTTGGAGCTCTAATCTCTTCTTGACTCACACTCGGTTGACTCCCCTCTGTGTAAGAGCTATTTAAAATCTTCCTTGAAGTTTGTGGGTAGAGTTACACTAAGAATTCACGTATTTAGTACCTTAAAATTTGAAGAGCACAATTCTCACAATAAAAAATACTGTATGCTACTTTCCACTTGATGAGGAGGAAACTAATATTGTGAGAGAAGAGATTTGCTCGGGGTTACAAGGTAATAACTTTCTGAGGCAAGATTCAAAGCCAAGTTTCTTGAATCAAGGGCCAGCTCTGATTTCCTTGGAACTATATAGTCTTATTCTGACCTCATTCATTTTCCAGCATACTGTTGTTGTTCCACAGTCCAAACTAGACCATCACATACTATGGGGGAATGGGGATGGAACTGAGCCAATCAGCTCACTTCTGGCTTGGCAAAACCATCATCAAATCAAAATATCAATACTTCTGAAAAGAGTGTATTAATCTATGTATTAATTTGAACTATTATTCCCCTCACTTCTTCCAAAACTAAAACACCCTTCCCTGGCCTCTACTCCCTTATATGCATTATTAGAAAACTTTGGCTAAAAGAGTAAAGGACTTTCCAAGAGTGATCCATCTAGGAAAGGTCTGTAAGAGAATCTGAACTCTGACTGTCCAGAAGCCATATGCAGCACTCTGTTCACTTTGCCATCTAATCGCTTAAAAGAAAAGTCAAGCTGGACTAGATTCATTTTTGTTTTTGATAGGGTTAAAACAAGACCTGGTAAATCAAGGGAATGCTATAAATTCAGCTTATCTAGATTTTGCAAATCATTTGATACAGCCTTTCATGTTAGTCTTATTAAAAAGGTAAAAAGAAGTCATCTAGACAATAGTACAACTAGAAGAATTTGGAAGTAGCCAGATTGCCAGATTTACAGAATAATTGTCAATGGCTCTATGCCAGGTTGTTACATGGTGTTTGGTGGTGTTTTGGGGCTTGGCTCTGGGCCACGCCTTGTTGGAGATTTTTATCAATGACTAATATAATGAATGGCATAGAAGGCATGGTCATCTGAAGATGACACTAAGTTTGGCAAGGCACACATGGTATCTCAGAGGCAGGGCTCCAAAAGATTTTGACAAGCTATGATCTGGAAGACTGACAAAATTGACAAGCAGCCTCATTAAAGACCTTAAGTCAATGCCCTTTATGGACTGGTGGTAGGAATTTTTAGTTTGGAGAGGAGAAGACCGGGTTGAAGGAGAGGACATTGGTACGTAGTAGTTGTTTTCAAGTACCTGAAGGGGAATCAGATTATGGATTGGAACTGGTCTTCTTGGCCCCATAGGACAGAATCAGTGTGTAAAGAAACTAACTCCTAGGTCTATCCTTATGGGAATGTATGACTTTAGAATATAGGGGTTTCCTCCTCATTGGTGACCTTCCAGCAAAGGCAGAATATTGTCTGGTATTTTGTGTAAGATAATGTTTGTTGGATTTGAGTTGGACTAAATACATCCTAAGGCCCCTTTCAACCATAGAACTGTATGATCCTGTGATAAAACAAATGGGAAGGCATTATGGTATGGGAAGTTTAAAAGAAAATTCCTCTGTTTTTTAAAGTGTTACCAGAGAAACTGTTGAAGGAAAATTTCAGAGTTGCACATATAGTTAAGTATTCTCTTAATGGGCCAGGCTGGACCACATTCAGGTAAGTCAAGCAACAGTTTCCCAAGCAAAAACAGATTTTCTTAATTCAGGGAGTTGAAGGAGATTACCAGAAAGTCTCAGATTATAGATTTAGATCCAGAAGGGGCCACAGACACCATCTTGTCCAACCTCCACACTTTAGATGGAGAAGCTATATCCAAGGGACAATTTGCTCAAGTTTACACCAATAGTCAACTTCAGTCAGAATTCAGATCCAGATCTTCTGATGCCAGAGTCAGTCCTTTCCAATTGTACCACAATATGGTATATTGTACCATATACTGTGAATTATATGAGACATCTTTCTCTCTCTCTCTCTCTCTCTCTCTCTCTCTCTCTCTCTCTCTCTCTCTCTCAGGGAAAGCATTACATGACTTGGGATTAAATGATTTGTCCAAGTTCACATAGTTAAGAAGTGTCAAGTGTCTGCGGCTGAATTTGAACTCAGGTCCTAGGGCCAGTGCCCTATTCACTGTGTCACCTAGCTGCCCCATGTAACATGTCTTAAAGTAAACGGATCTACTCTTCCATAAAACTGTCCCTCTTAACTCTCCATTTTTCTGGATGTTATGCACTCCCTAAGTGCATTCCAGAATTGATCCAGAGCTGTTTTGGGGTAGACATACATGAGATTTGCTCAGGGAAAGTCCTATCTTAGGGCAGGATTTGATAATAATAGATTGTGGAGAGAAGAGAACATTGAATAATGGAGAAAGGAACCGGAACTCAGAGTTGGGAACTTTTAAGGTGAAATTCTTGCCTCTGGAACATACTAATTGTGTGAAAATTACATAACCTTCTAGTGTCTAAGCTTTAAAACCTGCTCTGTAACTTTCAAAAAGTATAAGTTGCAAAGCAGGTGTCTGATCTGCATTGGTGGGGGCATGTTCCTCATCAGCATTTATCTGACAATGATTTTTTTTTAATCTGCTAAAATACACTAAAAAATACCTCACTGGGAAATGAATTGGTTGGATCAGCTTCTTGCTGGGTATGACTGATTTCAATTCAGTTCACATCAATAAACATTTAGTAAGTATAGTTTATGTAAAAGGTTCCCTATTAGGTGATAAAGATATAGCAATCCATAGTAAATGGTCTTTGAAATAGCTAAGTATGGAGTCGGGGCAGGGGGGGGAGAGATAAATACAGACTTCTAGCAACAGATTGACCCAGACAAAGTGAAAGGACAAAGTCTAAGAAGGGGGAGACCTCATTCACCTGGGCAGCCTGTCGAAAGTTGCTTGGAGTTGTTGGGATACAGCTGCTTCCTAAGGGACTTGATAAAGGAGGGCTGGAACTGTCCACTGCTGAAATGCTTGCAGAGGAGTCAAGAAGATGGGGTTTATCCCACAATCCCTGGCTTAAAAGGACAGAGGAACATTTTCTGTACTGAATGTGACAAATTATGCCTGAGAGCTTAACTTGAGCTGAAAATAGTCTGATTCCTGGTTTTGCTGAAATCTGGCTTGAACCAAGATTGTGCTTTTTGATTGCCCCTTGGAAACTGTTGCTACTACATTTTTTCTTTTTTATTCCATTCCCTGGATATGTTGCACGCCTTTTGTCTCAATCCATGGGTTATCTGTTTTTCTGTTCCCCAAAATAAGGTAAAATTTTTACTCTCTAAGACCTACAGTGTGTTATTGACCCTCTAAGGCCTTTATAGGTACACAATCTCTTGGTTAGCCTCATGCTATACCCAGGAGACCTCAGCCTACACTATTAAAGAAATGCAGGTGGATTCCCTAGATAGTGCTACCTCTTTCTGGCTTGACCAAGGGAGGGTGGGCAAGACCAGGTACAACAGCACCAATGATTATTTAAACTTCTTCTCCTTCCCCCATAGGAAAAAAGTTAGAAAAAATTACTAGAAATTGAAGTTCTGGCTTCTGTATCTTTAGGACAATGATGCATTGGGGGTGTCTCCAGAAGAGGATGGCAGAGGACCTGGTATCCATGTCATATAAAGATCAGTTGAATGAATTGGGAAAGGTTATCATATGAGAAGAAAACAATCAAAGGAGGAGTGATAAAAACCAATCAAACAAAAACAAATGTTTCCATTATTCAAAGAACAACCATGGGAAGAAAGATTAGACCTGTTCTTTTTCGTCTCTGAGGGCAGAGCTAGAAACAGAAGGCACAAGTTGCAAAGAGATAAATTAATCTTGTCAGGAAGAACTTCTTAACGATTAGTGCTGTCCGGAAGTGGAATGGGATGCCTTCAATCAGTGGTTCTCAACCTTCCTAATGCCATGACCCTTTAATACTCATATGTGGGTGTATCTACACGTGGTCGAACCCGCCTGGAGAAGGATACAGGAGCTCCATGTCTCGGTTCCTAAGACCATCAGAAATATGTTTTTTCCAATGGCCTCAGGAGACCCCTATGACCCCTGTGAAAGGGTCATTTGCTCCCCAAAGGGGTTGCAACCCACAGGTTGAGAATCACTGCCTTAAATGGTAAAAATTTTCCTGTCTGTGGAGGTTGGATAACCACTGTTTAGTTAGGATATCAGGGATTTTAATTTTTATTTTTTTTGGTGAGGGTTAGACTTTGAAGTCTCTGGGAACATTCAAAGTCTGTGATTCTGTAAGACAAATTTCAGCTCCATATGAAGGGGGCAAAACATCTTAGGAAAATAAATAAGGAATGAGTTCCTTACAATTAAACTTTTCTGAAAATGAAGTAGTTTGCATCATGAAATAGGGGGCTTCCTGTCACAAACTGTATTCTAGAAGAGACAGTAAAGTCTCCTGTTGGGGCCATGAGCAGACCAAATTCATGCTTTGAGGTAGGACTGGACTGCCTTGTGGCAGGAGCTCCATTCCAACACTGCAATGAGAATCTACCATTATCCAATCTTTGTGTTTGAGGAGCCTGTGCCTAAAATTATATACTCCAAAGCCTCAGTTATGATACAATTCCAAGAAGGCAGTAGCAGGTTGTTTGGTATTGGTTTATCTTTAAAGCCTGAAGTCTTCCTTATGGAGACACACAAAGATTCACAAATGTTAAAATACTGTTCTCATTGTCTCTGCTTCCTTTAGCCCCTCAAATGGTTGGTATGGTTTTTAACAGGATTTCAACCTCCATCTGTCCATGTGCCTAGCTATCTGGTCAGATGAGAAGCTTTTGCGTTGGAATGTTTCCTACTAGGGTACTTTGTCACAGCTGAACAGCATAGAACAAAATGTGGTTTGTTGTTTTCCCCCAAACTCAGTGATCTGAAGGACTTACTCTCATGGTGGGCCCTGTCTTTGGTGGAGTTACTTAATTAGTTCAGTCACATGTTAGGTTTCTTTACTTTGATACCCTAGTCTCTAAGCCCAGTGGGGGTTTACCTTGTTTGGGCGTGAGCCCAAAGTGGATTTCAGCTCTTGATCTATTTTGAGTAGAGCTCTGGCAATGGCTTCAAGTGATTGTCACAGAGAATTTCCACATGAACAGAAACCCCCACAGTTTGTGCTTAATAATAGATCAGACTTTAAGTTGTTCCTTGTTAATTGTTTGTTCATTAATATAAGATAATTATACAAGGCAGGTATGAAAGCATATTTGCTGTTCATTAGTGCGACATCTATTCCACTTTACTTGTTACAGTTATTAATGTGTCAATTAGTATGTTCTTCCCCATGACATAGGAAAAGCTGGGACTTGACCCCTAAGAGTCTTTCCTGCTCTAATATGGTACTATTCTTTAGCCTTGAAAGGCAATAATGGAAAAAATCTGGGCTTAGAGGGATGCAGAACACTTGCATTTGTGCTCACTACATGTATTGCAATGGACAACTCCGCTAAGCTTTCATTTCTTTACCTGTAGAATAGGGATAATATGTCTACTACTACTCTAGAAGGGTTGTAATGAGAAAAGAAGTTTATAAATATGACATACATGTGGGTTAAAGAATTATACTTATTGCCGATAAGGACTCTAGAAATCTTTGCGTTCAAACTCTTCATTTTACTGATAAGGAAACTGAGGCAGGGAGGTTTTGTGATATGTCTGGCATCCAAAAATTTATGAGGTGAAATTTGAACTCACGTCTTCCTGATTTCAAGGCAAGCACCCTACAAGTTCAGTATTCACCTTAGATAAATAGGAACATGATTAGACACCGTACAAATGTCACTAGATTGGTGAAAAGATAATATCCACAGAACTTGTGCATCACTCCACTATGCCATATTGATACAGCAGCATTAGAGTGCAAGTTCAATGAGAAACGTCAGATTGTGCAGAAGAAGAGGGAAAGCTGATACTGTCACCATAGAAACCCTTCACATGTCTGTCCCATAGTCCTGCAGTACCCACTTGCCAAACAAGTTCTTAGTAGGGATTTAATAATCATAGGATATGGAGTCAGAATCCACATTGGAAGTAGATTGATTTCTATGAAAATAGGGGAGATTCAAAATAAACATAAGAAATAACTTCCTGGACAAACATCCTACTAAATATATAAAAAATAAAATAAGGGTTTTTTTAAAGCAATTTAAATGGGAAAACAGATTATTTTGAATATAGTCCTAAAGTTTTAAACAAGTAAGAGAACTCACGATAATAATCACTATTATTGGTTGTGAGCCAAATTTCTGAGGATGATTCCCAGATCCTCAGTACCATTCCTGACCTTCATCTCCAACTTCATGATCCCTTTTTCAGAATCACTAAATCTCAGAGTTAGAAGGAATATCTCATATGACCTATATCTGAATATCAATCCATTCTACCAAGGGTTCAAAAGTGGTCATCCAGTTTTTGCTTGAAGACCTCCCATCCCCCTCCATATACATAATTTGGGAAAGACTCATTACTATCCTTCACTTTTGAATAAATTTAATATTAAGAAAAAGTTTTCTTATATCCAACTGAGACTTCCTAGACATAGCTTTTACTCAGTTCTCCCTCTGCCTTCCAATCTCCTTCCACATTTACACCCTCCAGTTATCTGAAGCCAACTACCATGACCCTGTTGCTTCCCAATAGAAGGCTCTCTTCTATAGTCTTAGCATCCACAGTCCTTTCATTGATCCTCAAATGGTCTTTCAGTCCATAATTCTGCACACTCTCCTCTAAATGTCCAACAGATGGTCCATGTTCTTAATAACACCACACAGACTGAACACAGTATTCCAGATATGGTTGGACTTGGGAAAGTGAGAATATGCCTGTTGTCCTTCTCTTTGACCCTTATTCCTCTACTGTAGAATGAGATAGAGAGACGTTGCTATTTTTCAGATCTGATCAGTGATTTGGAGCTAAAAGGAGGCTTAGAGGTCATCTAGTCCTGTCATTTTATAGACAAAAAAATAGAGTCACAGAGAGGCAAGAGTGACTTGCTTGAGGTCACTAGGTAATAAATAGCAGAGATAAGGTTTGAACCTATGGCTTCAGGGTCCAAATTTAGTACTTGCTCTACTCTAAACCACTACTATGACCTCAAATCTTTTCCACTTGATCTCTTGTCTTGTCATGCTTCTGTTGTTTTATACTTGCCATTAACTCCTTACCAGAAGAAAGGTTTCATTATTTGTACTTGTAGCCCCAGTGCCTGGTTCAGCGGCTGACACAAAGTAAGCCCCTAATAAATATCTGGTGATCAATTGATTATAGAGTTAATACGTTCAACCTGAGCAAAGGGCTTTACATTTATTTCTGCTGAATTTACTTTCATTAGATTTGGCCCATCGAGATCCTTGTGAATCCTGACTGTCATCTGTGTTCAAAATCCCTCCTAGATTTGTCATCAGCAAATTTGATAACAATGCCATCTGTGCTTTCATCCAGTTCAGTTACAGATAGATTTAATAGCATCCAGTCAAGGATCGATTAATGTATTAATGACTGCCCTTAGGATCTGGTCATTCCAAATACTTACCAAAATGCCTCTATTGTAGCGTGTTCAATATTTATGCCGGCTTCAGGTCACATGGTGAGAGTCTAGGTCAGGGACCTTTGTTACGATGTTATATTTCACATTGACTTGGACACGAAGGCCCCTTCTGGATGTACCAGGTTGGGAGGACAGGGTCTCCTTTGATTACTCCCTAATGATTAGAACTGATTTCTGCTGATTGGTTGACTGAAATCTGATAGGAGAGAAATTTGTCAAAGTGACCTCCCTTTCTGTGACTTACCACAGATTCAGGGTAAAACAGTGCCCCTCATGTCTATTTGGATGTTTCTCAAGCACTTTCTCTCCCTTCAGTACAACAATAAATGATGTCTGAGTGAGAAAATTCTTCCTTCCTACAATCACCTTCTCTACAGTTCTGAGTCTTACAAAATTGCCTGGAGTACAAGAAGTTAATGCTGAGACTCAGATTGTCATTATGTGTCAGAGTCAGAAATTGAACCCAGGGTTTCCTGTCCCTGAGACCAATTCTCATAGGAAAATAAGGGCATAGAATTTTAAACTCCGAGCTTGAAGGCTTCTGATGCTTGAAGACAACTGATTCCAACTCCCTCTTATTTAAAAAAAATGAGAAAACTGAAGAAGAGAGAATTTAAGTCCTTTTTTCAGGATCAGTAGTTAGTCTGAGGCAGGAGTTGAACTCAAGCCTTCTTGACTCCAAGTCCAGCACTGTATTCACTTCACTATACTGAATATATATTGTAGACTTCCCCCTCCTTCTGCTTACTTAATTCTCCGTCAATTAGTACAAATCCTTTCAAGTTTCTCTGAATTTTTCATATTCTTAGTGTAACTGGATCACAGATAGACCTCCGAAGTCATTTTTTTTCACCATTCTCACATTAGAGATGAGGAATCGAATACCAGAAAGCTTAATCACTTAACCAATCTCCCATAGCTAATAAGTGCCAGAACAAGGTCCTCAAATTCCATGTTGAGGGCACTGCTTCCCAATCATTATTATACATAATACTCGATTACACCTGTAAACCGCAATTTGTTAAACCGTTCTGGAATGAATGAGTATCCATTTGGTTTCCACTTTTAATACCACAAGAAACACAATGTAGGCTTTTCTAGCCAATATATTCTCTTTGCTGCCACCTGAATATTTCTGCTTTAGGAAAAATTATATTTTAAAAACATTCTACATTTCCATATACCCCATCTATTTCTAGAGAACTATCTTTCATAAAAAAATTAAAAGGGAGAAAAAATCAGTTTGGCAACATCAACCGAGGCATCAAAGAAGTCTGCCATTATATTTGATGTTCCACACCAATAGTTTCCCACTTCGACAAAAATGTACACCTTCCTCAACCTTACTCTCATGTCAGGAATCAACTTTAATCCCACATCCACCATGAAATCTTTCTTGAACACTTAACATGGAAATATTCCAGGATTCTCCTTCCTCTTTCTTATAAGAAATTATTATCAGTTCAATTCATTTGGCAATTAATCAATTATGATTTGGTGGCGTCTTTTCAATTGTTGTGATTTTAAAAATCTTATTTAATTCATTACTTTCACTACTCAGGTATGCAATACTTGTCTAGTAAATGCAATCTGAAGTTCTTTGAGACTGCCCATAGATCTTCAATATTACAGTTCTACATAACACATCATACAGAGTGGATACTCAATAAAACGTTATGAGTCGAATCTGAAGGTGATCACTGGTTCCTTTGGCACCGATGTGGCCCATTAACAACCGAGCTACTTGTATGAGACAGTTGTCTCTCATCAACAATCAGCAAATAAGAATATTCTTCCTGTGTTGACACTTCTGCTTGCCTAATCATTGGCTTATTTTACTGTCTTCATTAGGGGCTCCAAGTACATTAAAACAGGTGTTTAAATAAAAAACAACATCACACATATTCCCCCAAGAGTAATTAGCCTGGGAACCTCAAAGTAAACCAACACACATCACCATTTTATTAGACTCAATAAAAGTATTTTAATGAGTAAAACCATTAGATTGAAAAGGCTGAGAACAAAAGTATCAACCAAGGCTAAACATATATTCACACAAAGACACATATGTACATATAAACACATATCTAAATACATATATACATGTGTATGTACATACATACATATGTATGTATACATATCATTAAGGGGAAGGTGGTACAGAGTATATAGCTTTGAGGCCTGGAGTCAAGAAGACTTGAGATCAAATGTTCAAATATAACCTCAGACACTAGCTGTGTGACTCCAGGCAAGTCATTTAACACTTATGCCTCAGTTTACTCATATGTAAAATGATCGGGAGAAGGAAACGGGAAACCACTCCTGTATCTTTGCCAAAAGAATCCAAAATGGGGTCACAAAGCATCAGACACAATTGAAATGAGTCAACATTAAATGCAATCTATTTATAAGGTGCACATACTTATATATAGGCATTGTTTGCCTCCCTTATAACTGGTGTTATCTTGTCCTTAGGCACTTCTGGGTCATAGTTCAAGAGCAAAAAGGAGTACTTTGGTCCCAGGGTAGTGGGAATAACCAAGGCAGTGTCACTTCCTGGTCCTAAGGTAGCAGGGGCCCTAACCTGAGTAAAGCAGAGAGTGAAGACCAGGGGAACAATAATCACACCTCTTCTCAGATGAAATCATCTTAGAAGCACTAAAAATTTCCAAACCCTCAGATCCAGTTCTGAAAACAGCACTGTGGAAAGGTGGAAAGCTTGAGATTGTACCCCTCCACCCCACTCCCACCCAAACCGCGCATACTGGGAATAGAATCTAACATTAAGTCCCAAATAAAGAGATAAGGTAGAAAAATGAACAAACAACAAACATGAACCTAACCTTAAAAATTTTCTATGGTGACAGGCAAGGTCAGGGACACAAAGTCAGTAGAAGACAAGGAAACTCAAATGGGTACAAACAGAGCCTCAAAGTGGGGAAAAGTGAATTGGACACAAGCCAAACAAGAATTCCTGGAAGAGCTAAAAATGATTTTCAAAATCAAATAAGAGCAGTATGGGGAAAATTGAGCAAAGAATTGAAAGCAAAAGAAGAAAATTATAGGAAGGTAATTATCAGTGAAAATGATCAATTTCAATATATCAGAAATGTAATTTCTAAGAAACAAACATGGATGTTATTGCAAAATGAAATTTGCTATCCCAATTTACTACCTGGACCACAGGCTCTTAGATAGGACTTCCTCTATAAGAGATTGGCCCCAGAATTCCCCAGCACATAAACAACTCTATTTCATCAGTCTCTGATGCAGTCACATTTCAAAGGTAGCAATCTCCAACCTGGATAGTTTGAATTTAATAAAGAAAAATTATAGCCCCAAAGTTTGAAATATTTCTTCTTCTAAGAGTGGGAGGCTGAAGGAAAAAATCACCTTTATCTCTTAAATTCTTCTTTATCGGCCACCTTCCCAACATCCCAGAAATATGAGAAAATCAGGGGTAATAAAATTACTGAATTCAATTCTACAAATATTTGTTTAACCACAAAGTATGTTCAAGCCACTTTTCTAGGCAATAGATATATTAAAAAATGGTTTCAAAGAACTTATATTTCATGGGTTTTGGAACAGTATTTACACTAATCAATAAGAACAAAGTATTGATAACATGATACAAATTTAAGGGGAAATGAATGCTGATTAGCATAGTAATTACTTTATATAGTGATTACCGGGGAGAGAGGTTCAAGGAAAGCTTTGTATGGGAGATAGCAACAGAGATGTCCTCTGAAAGACATGGGGATTACACAAATTGGTAGAGAGTCTAAGGTCAATAGAAGACATCCATCAGTGATTGCTGGTACAGAGTGTCAGAGGCAGAAAAGCGAATGTCTTGTAAGATGATCAGCAATCATGTCAATTTAACTAGAATGGAAGGAATATGTGAAGGAGAATAAAATGAAATTAAACTAAAAAGAGAGGTGCAAACAAAGCTGTGGAGAGCTTAAAATGCTAGGCCAAGGATTTTGCATCCTGCCCAAATAGAAGGATTTTTTTTTTTACCTTAAGCACAATACACAATTTATTTAGATGCTTAAAATGAATACAAAGGAAAATAAAGACCACAGAATTATATATACTGCAACAGTGTGTCATATATTAGATAGTATAATTGAATGCACCATGTTGGTGCATAACTAAAGATAAAACTTAAATATCCAAAATGCAACCCTCAAGTTTGTTTGCTGGCTCAGCACAATACACTTTTTTATAGTTCTAAAAGGTGTCGAAATAAACTGCAAACTTGTTTCTCGCATGTGATCTCAGCTTAAAAGATTTCAGAAAATGGAACTGAAATACCAGTTTGTTGGCTGTAATTTTGAGACTATTCAGAACAAGAGAATTCTATAATACAATAGAGTCTATATATAATGTTGTTATCCCCTGGTTTGAGATTGTACAAGACTATGTACAAAACTGTGTCTGTCAAGAGTTCATACTATATCAGATTCAAGCTTTTGCTGGATAAACTAGATAGAGCATTTATTACACAGCTAGGCAACACTAAAGAAACATCAATGAAAGTGTTGAGTTAGAGAAATAAGGATTGGATGGGGGGCTAGAGTTGTCTCACAATAAAGCCCTGGCTGACAATTAAAAGCTCTAAATTAGATGCTGGTCCTGAACCCCAGATCTTCAAAACCAGCCATTTTATTTGCAATGCCAAGTTGTCTATATCTACTCTGATTTTCCCCCTCTAGGATTATAAATGAAACCTCTCAGGCTCTAATTTAAAGAGTAATTAGCCAAATGTGTTCAAAACAAATTAAATTGATCTATCCTGATTTGTCAATATTGCTCAACTGGAGCTAACTGCCATCTAAAGATTGCCCGTAGATAATCAGCCCCATCTCATTAGCATAAACTTGCCATATTATATTGTTCTGACTGCCATCAACCTGGGTGAATCCCAGAGTGCATTTTTCTACCCAGTAGAGGTGCTTCTTGGTTCAAAAGGGCTCTCTCCTATTTCGAAGACTGAAATCATTCTTAATCAAGCTTTATTGAAACTTAGTGGGCTGAGATCCAAGCTGGTATAGATTTGAATTTGACCTTGGCCTCTCAGATTCTGGGAAGATGCACGGCAACTCTCCAGTGACCTTCACTGAGTTAATAAAGTTATAATGCCCAATGACAGATCTGGTACCTTCAGGGAAAGCTCTAATGTCTGAAAATTCAGGGAAAATTGCAACTCCCAGCAGAATCAAGAGCCTAGTTGGAAAAAGTGAAGGAAATATTAGGAGGTACAAATTCCTAAAGTTTAGTTAGTGCAGCTAACAGAAGATCAAGTGAACTATCATGCTGACTCAGACCTATTCTATTTGTGTGTGTGTGTGTGTGTGTGTGTGTGTGGTTTTTGTTGTTGTCATTGTCCAGGACAAATATTTCAAAGGGGAGAGCAAGGTGTGGTAAGTAGAAGGTCTTGGTCTTCCTCCTTGATCTAGACCTCAAAGCCTAGGGATGCGTTCAAATATTACAAAGTGTCTTATAGTGGATCTAACACCCCTCAGATCAATCCAAAACTCTTCTAAACTTCTAAATATTTCCCTCTTCTTACATTGTACTTTTCAATTCATAGAGGTGCTGGTAGGTTCTTAAAGATAACAAGATATGGCAGGCTCTGTAAACTTAGAAAGACTGAAGATGTCTCCAACAACACATTTTCATTGTTTTCTAAGGAGACCCAGCTTGGGTGAGTCTGGACAGGCTCATGATCTGTAGGCTAGGGGTCAGTGATGAATTCCTGACTGGTGACACATGAAAGGAAGCATGACACAGTAAATTAAATGTTAGGCTTGGAATCAGGAGAACTTGGATTCAAATACAGGTTTTTAGTAGTTTCAGTTGTGCCCAATTTTCCATGACCTTATTTGGGGTTTCTAGGCAAAGATACTGGAAGAGTTTGTTTAGCTTTTTCTTCTTTGACTCATTTTATAGATGAGGAAATAGACACAAACAAGGTTAAATGATTTGTTAAGTGATAGTAAATGACTGAGTCTGAATTTGAACTCAGTTCTTCCTCACTTCAGGCCAGGCAGTCAGGTGATTTGTCCACTGCACTATCCAACTGCCCCTTATTCAAATATAGGCAAGTTGATAAACTTCTCTCATGTTGTTTCCTTTTCTGTAGCATAGAGACAATAATCCCTGTACTGTAGTACTGTAGTACCAGGTTTTTGCAGGATTCAAATAAATCCATGTATGTATACATAAATGGACCTGGTATTCAGATGGTTTTGAGCTAGTTCCCCCATGAGTGTGAAAATACATCTAAAAGTGAATTATGAATCCTGGTGTTGGTAATTCCATAGTGACAGTATTATCTTCCCACCCTGAGAGACACTGATTATTGAAAAGCTTGAGTTGGCAGGAAGACTTTAGTAGAGCTGGAAATCTTGAAAAAGAAAGGGATGGTGGAGACAGTATTACCTGGAATTATAGCAGCTCCAATTTGGCAATCAGTTACTGTTGCAAAATAAAACAAAACAAACAAAAAAATGGAGAAGGGACATAGATAAAGCAACAGATATCGACATTATTAATATTATTGGAAGGAAAAAGCAATATAAGAAAAGTTAAAAGCCTAGATACTGCCCCAACTAGCAAGCAATATTTTCTGGCCAATCAAAGGTATACAACAGACAACACCTGAAATATAAATCTTAAGAGATAGATGGAAGCTGGGTGAGATCGTGAGTAGTAACACATCAATAATCCATGAGACGTGGTGTTGAGAAAAATGCATTTATAGGAAATCACATTGTCTTGAACATGTTTAATAATGGGACTAGAAAAGGAACTGGATGATGAGTGAAAAGATTGTCACAATCTCTATAAGCAATTCTATGACTGATCGCAGACCTTCATAGATGATCTCAAACATTATGCACAAAGTTAATTAAAACAAAACAATACAAATAAACAAAAAGAGTTGGGAGGAGCAACAGAACCAGACTAAGAATGCAAAAAGCAAATTTATGATGGAGGGCACACAATTCTGAGCACATTTAGTAAAAGGACGCATGAAAGAAGGAAAGATATAGCACACTGGGACACAAAGCCTGGGTGTTGTGACTAAACACAAAAGGTGAACCTAAGGATATCACTAATCAGGGGGTCACGCCTCCTTTTTCATCTCCCCAAATTCCTAGGTAGCATGGGAGAGTGGAAAGGATTCCAGATTTGGTTTCTTGGCTGCAGATTCAGACTTTGTATTTTACCATCTGTGTGGCGTGGGACAAAACTCTTATTCTCTCTGACAGTAAATATCAGAGGCAGTATTTGAATTCCTAACTCCAGAGTTAGCACACTTTCTTTCCCCTGTATTATGTATGTTGATTCCCTGTTTGTTTCTTTCCTCTCCTTTCCATCACTTTTTGTAAACATCGGATACCCAGAATTACCAGGCTTTGCTCTTCTCTCAGCAACTGCTATGCCTTTAGGAATTTATGCTCTCTGTAAATAGCAAAAATCGTGATGCTTATCTTGTCTCACTCAGTGGATAATGTCAAGCAGACAATCAATGATGTGTTCACTATGGTCAAGGAACTGTGTTAGGGGCTGGGGATGGAAAGAAAGGGTAAGACTAGAGACAAAGAGTTTACCCTTTGTGAAGGAGGCCAAGCTGCCTTTCAGTGACCTGTCCTTACTCTGTTGCCTTCCCTACTATCCTGCTGTCAGTCTCCAGCACTCCTTCCCCTTCCCCTGATCTGAAAACATCAGCTAAAAGGTTTCATACATGAGGGCTGGGGACTTACTGTACTATGTGTCTCCTAAGATAGGAAAGGATTCCATTGAGGTAGAAACTATTAAATTTGAAAAGAAGATTCATGCAGGAATGATGTACTATTGGTAAATTTTAATGAACAGTGTCATGGGGTATATTTTGGGGCAGGGTTGTTGTTCAGTTCATTCATTTGTGTCCAACTCTTCCTGACCCCTTTTGGGTTTTTTGTTTGTTTTTGGCAAAGAAACTGGGGCAGGTTATGATTTTCTTCTCCAGCTCATTTTACAGAAGAGGAAAGTGAGGTAAAGTGTTAAGTGAATTGTCAAGGGTCACAATGCTAGTAAGTGTCTGAGGATGGATTTGCACTCAGGTTTTCCTTACTCCAGCTCCAGCCCACTGAGCCATCTAGTTACCCTTTGGGAGAGCATGGTGACTTCTCCGTAGTTCTGAAATCATACCCCCTAAGTACCTGTCCATACCCTAAAGCTTTTCTACTAGGAGCTAGGCCTTAGTTCATCCTTATGATAAGATATTTGCTGCCTGGAAAGATTCTAAGGATCATAGACCTTGAAAGGATATTCAAGATCTATGAGTCTACCTTATCATTATATAAAGAAGGTAATGGAGGCACAGACATCAAGTGACTCGCCTAAGGTAAAACAGTTGCTAAGTAATTGATGAAGGAGGTGAACTAAGGTCTTAATTTAATGACAAGCTTTTTAAAAAATATGAGGAGTTACACCCAATAAACAGGCAGCCATTCAATGTCTGAAAACCCACAATGATGGGGAACCCACTACAAGTCATGAGAAGTCGTTGCTTTGTGGTATGATGTCTCTAAAGTAGGCAGGCACTTAGAGCGTCAATGTCTACAGCAAATATTATTCCTAGATTCCTAAATCTGTGAAACTGACCCAGACCTAATGTAAATCTAATGGTTTTACTGACTTTTATTTGGAAATCAGGGGTCCAGGTATCATGCTCAACACTTTCCTGAGGACTTTCTTGGAGATAAAGAGTTACCTGTTGGCTTTCACTTAAAGCAAAGCTTGAGTCTTCTTAGTTCATTCCCAGAAATCATTGCCCAATTCAGCTACTTTCCCCTTCATAGGCAGACTTCTTGAAAAACATATCAATCCACAATCCATCCATTTATTCACTGCCTACTTTCTTTAATGTCTAGCAATCAGCCTTCCACCCACTGCTCCTACTGGTCCCCAGAGTTCTCCTAAGGAAATAGTGTTTATTCAGTATTTTTCCTCCTGACCTTGATGCAGGAGATGAGAACATTAACCACCTCCATTTACATGTAACAATTCCTGATCTCTACCTGGGGCAGTCCTCTCGTCCCTATGAAATCCCTTTGTATATATACACTTATATCAATATATGGCAGCAATGAGGGGATATGACAGATACACTACTAGACTTGAGTCAGGAAGAACTCAGTTCAAATCCTGCCTTGGACTTTCATTAGCTGTGCAACCTTTGGCAAGACTCTTAACCTCTCAGCCTCACTTTTCTCATCTGACAAATAGGAATAATAACAGTATCTCCCTTCTAGGGAGTTGTAAGGATCAAGTGTGATAATATATGTGAAGTGCTGTGCAAACATAAAGTGCTATGTAAGTGATAACATTTTTGACTGTAATTAAGTAAAGTGGTTTGTAAACAATAAAGTATACTGGTGCTGTATGATTTAAGTGATTACTGTCATCATCATTATTAATACTAT
This sequence comes from Pseudocheirus occidentalis, assembly GCA_028646575.1. Classification (NCBI taxonomy): domain Eukaryota; kingdom Metazoa; phylum Chordata; class Mammalia; order Diprotodontia; family Pseudocheiridae; genus Pseudocheirus; species Pseudocheirus occidentalis. The sequence goes on from CM053595.1 coordinate 301,985,392, forward strand.
TATTGGCAACATTATTTTCACATGGCTCACTTCTCCTCTGGCAGGAAAACGGAAGCATGAAAGCTCCATTGGAGGCAGGAGTTAGGGGACAGTCATTGGGTTGTATCTTGAACATTGTACTATCCTAAGCTCTAGGTCCAAAAGGAACCTCAGTGCCCACCTAGTTCATTTTCCTCATACTACAGATGAGGACTAGAAGGTGTTGGGAACTTCAGTGAACTCCTGAGGGTCACACAGGAAGGAAACCTCAGTGATATGATTTAAACCCAAGTTCTCTGACTCCAAAGCCAGTGTCTCCTGTTCATTGAAGAGGATTGAATGGAATCATAACAAAACAGAAGAATGTCCATCTGAACTTGCAGAATTCACTACTCACCCAATTTTATCCTTATGATATAAACACAAAATATCCTGCCAATATATGAGACTTTCAACAAGTTTCTGGGTTCCCATCCATTGCTGAATCCCATCCCTTATGTATAATGGAAAGAAATTAAAACATATGCAGAAAAAAGAAATGTTGTTCAGTCATTTTCAGTTGTGACTTATCCTTCATGACCCTATTTGGGGTTTTCTTGGCAAAGATACTGGAATGTTCGGCCATTTCCTTCTCCAGCTCATTTTACAGAAGAGGAAACTGAGGCAAACTGAGTTGTGTCTTTCCCAGGTTCACACAGTTGGCAAATGCCTGAGGTCAGATTTGAAATCAGGGTGATGAGCATTCCTGATTCAAGTCCCAGCATTCTATCTGCTGTGCCACCTAGTTGTATCCATCCTCCCCCCAGCTGTAACAAGACAATAATTTCTGCTTCTCTTCTTTGAGACCTGGTGACCCTTCCAGTCACTGTCATGATTATTAGTGTCTCTCTCTCTCTCTCTCTCTCTCTCTCTCTCTCTCTCTCTCTCACACACACACACACACACACACACACACACACACATGCATTGCAGTTTCTAACCTGGTCACACTTAAACACTAGGATCAAAATCCCACTGCCCAAAAGCTTGTTTCAAAACATCCTCTCCTTCAAGCTGAATGTGTCAGGGAGAATTCTTCCACAAACATGGCCTTGGGGTCGACAGGATGTGTGTTATCATAAAGAGGCATTTTCTTCTTCTTTCATGCAATAATCAATACACAACATTTTACTGACCAAGTAGAAATTGCTTTTGACCTCTCTGTATTGGCTTCTCTGTGCTTTACCCAACAAGTTCCTGCCAAGAATGGATGAGTTGCCCAGAAAATGATAATCCTTCTTGAATGATGGGAAATGTCTTTGCTTTCCTCCTTCCTCCTCCCAAGAGCATGCCTCTCCCTTTCCTCTCCCAATTTAACAACATCTCTGTATGTGCCACTCGACTGACATTCAGAAATCCTAAATTTGTTGTTTCTATTTGAAACCTTCCCAGAAACCCAGTGATTACTAATGGTTGTTATCTACAGCAAAAGAACCTTGTACTTTGTTTGATTCTAGGTTCACAAATATTGGGCAAGTCCTCCACTGTCTTTCCCATCTATCACAGAGAAGTGCATTCAAGATTAAACAGTGCTTTGTTTTCTTTTGTGTGATTTTTAAGAATAAATCTTCTCCCAATACTCCTCCCCCAAACCTTTTGCTACCCAGGAAATTGCTCAAATTTATTGAATGGAAGGGGCCTGTAATGACTTATCAGTCTGGGTGAGAGAAGACTATTATCCTTCAAGCATATATCAAGTAGTTTTCATCTTAGGTCTATATAGCATGGGAGGACATGCATGGTGGGAGCTGAGCACTAAATTCTCTCAACGGTTAATAAAACTTCGTAGTGGGCAAGAGTGGCAGACAGGGTCTTGATTGTAACATGGAAGATGGCAATTTTGGAACAAGTCAACAAATCTGTATTTCAGAAGAAAATGGGAAGAGCTCAGAGCATAGCTCATTCAGTAAAACAGGTCTGACAGCCAACAGAGTAGGGTACCTCAGGTAGGAAGGGAAGTAAATATTCATTCATTTAGGCATTTAATAGGCATGTATTCCAGACAAAATGGACACAAATTACTGCTCCAGGAATATTACATTTTCTTCTATCCAATCAACACAATTCTCTACCCTGTCATTTTAGGGAAGGGTGAAGAAACATTAGATACACAGCTAAGAAGTCGCTTAATAATAACAATAAAAACAACCAATATTTTTATAGCACTTCAGGCTTTACAGAGTGTTTTACATGTTGCCTCATTTGACCCTCAACAACACTGTGGGGTAAGACTAATTTTGTAGATAAGGAAAATGAAGAGAAGAATTATTAAAATGACTCACTTAGAGCCATACAACTAGTGATTGAGGGGAAATTTGAATTCAAGTCTTCCTCATTTCAAGTCCAACACTTGGTCAGTTTAGTTCAAGGCCTCAAACAATTGGCAACAAAGTCAATATTTGGACACAAGATTGGTACATTTGTGCAATGGCCCACTGCCTCACTTCTCTTTGCATGTCACATTAAATCAGTCTTCTATGTGGAACCATTTTACCCAAGAGGCTCAAGAATCTCAGTCTCCCCCAGTCTCATCTTTTCTCTCTCAGGAAGGCATGAAGCTGTGATGGGGTGATTTAGGGAAGGAAGCAAGCAGACAGGGTATATATACCCCTGGTGGAGGAAGTCAAGGATGTTTTGAAAAGAGGTACAATTTGGGCAGCATTAAAATCCACTGAAAGTTTGATAGGATAAAAATTCACAATTTGTAGGGTACATAGAGCCATCTAGCCCAATCCATTCATTTTTCAGAAAAGGAAATTTAGGAGCAGAGAGATAAAGTTCCTTACTTAAGGTCACACAGATACTAAGTGCTAGAAGTGGGTTTTGAATACAGGTCATCTGACTCCAAACTCAGAACTCCTTCTGCTGTACCATATTGTCCAGCTGAAGGATGTTACAGTGGAGAAAGAAGTGATTTGTATTCAGAGACAGGGTTTTTGTAGTGGATACAACATTGGCCTTGGGCTCAATTTAAATCTCACTTCAGGTATGTATTAGTTTTTTGATCTTGGACAAGTCACTTCATTTCTATGAAATCTCAGTTTCCAAATTTGTAACATGAAAGGGTTAGACCAGATCACCTTTCAAGGACCTTTCCAGCTGTCTAGCTGTGATCCCATGTGTGACTCGACATTTTTGTTCCCCTGTGCATAACATGATGAGATTGTTTGAGATAATCTCTAATGGCCCCTTTTGTCTTTAAATCAATATTCCATAATCCCAGAGCACGTCTTAGAAAACTAGGAGTCTCCATGGGTGGACATCTTCACAAAAGTATAAAAGGGTGTCACGAACTTTCCCACATATCAGTGATTTCTTAGAGACAATTTCTTCTTTGCCCCTCCCGTGATTCACTCCATCTGAAACATCAGCACTATGAACTCTTCCTCTTTCCACAATTGTGACTTCCCCAAAGGTTAAAAGTTCTTGATAAAATATGGAATTACAGATTAAGAGATGGAATTTTGGAAGCCAAGTCTCATCCCTTCATTGACCAGATGAGGAAACTGAGGCTTAGAGGGAAAAACGGATTTTCACAAAATTGCAGTGGTGACAAGTGATAAAAGACATAATTAAACCCATGTACCCTGACAAAAGCCAGTACCTACTCTATTGGACCTCAGTGGCTCTCCCATCTACTGTTGAGTGGGAAAATCACACAACTAGCTTCTTTGCTTCTGAGACCCAACGAGCATAATCAAGTATTCAAAAAATTTAAAGGGGGGTCATCTACCTCCATGCCCCTGGAAGTACTTAAGGGGAAGTAAATGGCACAATGGTGAATGGGCAGTACCAGGAGCAATAGAGGGAAATCTTTCCTAGCCATACCAGTCAGTATGCACCAGAGCCAAGATTTGAACCTATGTCTACTAATGTCTTCCTGTCTCTGAGGCCAATTCTCTTTCCACTATGTGCTATAGGACCTTCATTGGGTCTCTAATGATACTAGATTGGGTATTTCCTCTACCCATATGAGTCATAACTCCTGAATGATTTGTTTAATCTCTGTTATTCGGGTCCATGATTTCCTCCCCAGAGAAAGTAATTGAATTGCCATTAGACAACTTTCTTTCTTCTCTTTTATCATCATAGGCTCAATAGATCTAGTTAGCAGGGATCTGAAAGGTCATCCAGTCCAATCTTCTCATTTTAAAGATGAGAAGACTGAGGCCTGTGGAATTGAAGAGACTTTTCCAATGTTATACATCAATTTGCATCCAAGGAGAAGACTAAGCTTAACTCTCTTTGACTCTGAAGTCTTTCCACTATTCTGCAATGCTTCTCAGAAAATATATATTTAAAAACTTAAATAAACTTAAGAAATATTAGTCAACATTTATATGTAGTATTTTAAGATTTGCAAGACAGTTTTCAAATGTCATCTTCATTGATCTTCACAGGAAGCCTGGGTGAAGGATGCTATCTTTATTATTACCCCCATTTTACAGATGAGGAAACTGAGGCAAACAGAAGCTAAGTGATTTGGCTAGGGACAACAGATTTAAACTCAGTCTTCCTTAGTTTCATTTCCTATGAAAATATAAAGAACAATTGTAGGAAATTTGAACAATATTTTATAGGGAAAGACTGGGTGAAGAAAAGGTAGCTTTTGGTTTCAGTTATGGTAGTAGCCATAATCAGAATCTTGATAAATGGACTATAAATACATGCTTAGTAAGGCAATGATGTAGGCTTCAGTCCTCTGGGTTAGTGGAACTTAACCCTATCTATAAAACTTCAATGAAGAATTATAAAATTTTCTAGGTTATATACCAAAGAAGAACTGAATAAAAATCTCTCCCAAAACAGACTATATTGGGATAATGACAGTTTAGGCTTCCTCTGTTCCTCCCCTGCCATAAATATTACCTTATCACTATTCAGTATAAGATAGTCTTGCTTCGCTGCTGTGGTTCTTCCACGAGTCTTCTGCAGACATTCAGTGGCTTGAGGAGGAGGGAGAGGAACCAAACGTATCAACACTAGTATCTCCCAGTAGGGAAGAATGTAAATGTATTAAACATCCTAAAAGATAGATTTCCAAGAATTCAGAAGGAAGAAGGTGGGTAGAAAGTACCATTGACTGAATGATCCTTAGGCAGGATATATGAGCTATTGCTGATTCCCCAGTGGTATAGATGTGTAAGCATCCAGAAACTCTCCATCCTAGGGGCTCTCACCTCCCTTCCCCTACTCCCAATTTATGCAACTCCACTGAAGGGCTAAGAGACACATCATTTTAAGGAGAATTTAGATGTCCATCATCACTACCATGTACCAACATCAATAATAAAAAGCATTTATATAGCTCTTTCAGCTTGGGAAAGCACTTTGCAAATACTATATCATTTTTATCCTCCCTCCCCCAAACCCTTCAAGGTAAGTGCTACATTTGTTCTCATTCGACACGTGAAGAAACTGAGGTTGGCAGAGGTTAATGGACTTGCCCACAGTCACATAGCCAGTAAGTGTCTGAAGCTGGATTTGAACTCAGGTCTTCCTGATCCCAAGCCTAGCAGTCCATTCATTTGATATGCTCTTTGGACAAAAAAAAAAGACATTATTATGTATGGCATATTGGACAGATACAAAGCTTAGGCAGGATGCCAGGTACATAACCATTTGAATCGTATGTCTATCAGTGGGTTGGAATAATTATTAATAACAAGATAGCAGGTTGAGTGCATTACAGAAGTGCCCATCCGTGTCAGTGGGAATCCCTTTTATTACTCAGTTGTAAGACTAGCTAATGACACACTTAGGCTAGGGGCATTGAAACATCAAACTATTTAATAAAAGATAAAGAAAAGCAGCAGGTCTACAAAGTGGCCTGTGATGAAATGTTCCAAGAGTGTTCAGGGAACTGAAATTCTATTTCTAAGTACTAGAAGAGCCACAATGTTCAAATCCATTCTTGGCAATATTCAGAAAAGCCCCTGATGGCTCAGATGTGGGAAAATGGAGTGTTAGGCACCAGAAGTTCAAGCATGATGTTCTCTGGGGGGCACCTATGACAAATTCAAAGCTTGGACAGTCAGAGAGCAAAGTCTGACTTTCAGGGAAATTGTCACCAAGGGAAGTTTGAATTATGTTTTCCCTGCCATCCATCTTTCTTTCTTTCTCTACTCTGTACAATGGGCATCTGGTATATTGTGCCCACTAAAATTTGCCCTAACAGAAGGATATGGTACTCGTCCTCTGTTTCAAATTCAGTGTGAATAAAGTGGTTTTAGAGGCAGCTATCCTGGGTTCAAGTCCTTCCTTAGATTCTACAATATTCCCTTAGTGCTATTTCTTATATATTTAGAGAGTTTCATTTCTCTGTGCCTCAGTTTCTCCATCCATAAACAGGAATTGGACTAAATGTCTTCCCAGGATCCTTCCAGTTCTAAAGCTGTTCCCGTAGATTCCTGGCTCTTTTGTTTCTTAAGGGTGTGTGGGAAAATCACTTGCCATCTCTGGGCCTGAGTGTCCTTCCTCATCATATGAAATGAGGATGCTGAGCCAAATAAATAGCCTCTAAGAAAGCTTCTAGCTCTAAACCTGTTTTCATGAGCTTTTCATAGCTGTAAATCCATTGATCTCTAAGGCTTTTCCTAGTTCTGGTAATGTATGATTTGTGCTTTCTTCTAACTGGCAAATTTGCATTTTGAGTTTTTTTCTCTCATTGGGAAATGACAAACAGTGGCCCTCCTGAGAACAGCTATAGGCATCATTCAACAGGTAAAGGAAGAATTTGAGGGCTAAGGGACAACAATGGGATGGCGTGTGTAGCTAATTAATAGTTTGTGGTTTCCAAGTCCCATTCTCTGAGGATCACTCTGTAAAGGAATGCTCATTCAATCTTTGACAGCAAAATCTTTCCATGCAGGTGGCCACCCACTCCACTTACTGATTCTCAGACTCTTAGCAGAGTAGAAACTGGTCCTTTTCTGCATACTCCTCTATCTTTCTCCATATCTCCTGAGATGTTTGGGAACAACTATTATTATCAGAGCATTTGGTAAAAGAAAACTAACATTCGAATTAAATCAACACTTCCTTTTGTGGTAAAGATGTGTTAATTCATTCCCCTTTTGACTAAAGTCACCATTTACTCTGACTTCCTGTCCAAAACAACTCTCCAGAAGCATTTTGCTATACGTGTGGCTTTGTCCTAATGGAATGTAATCTTCTTGAGGGCAGGAGCAGTCTTGCTTGGTTGTGTTTGTAATTCTGGAATCATAGCACAGTGACTGGCATGCAGAAAGTGTTAAAATTATGATTCAAATATCAAATTGCTTCAGTAATAATAAATTAGCAAATTACAGAAATGATACAAAGTAATAAAGTAATTAAATAATAAAAATTACTTAAAAATCCATTCATTCATGGTGTGTGGGTGTGAGGAGGAGGGGGGAGTGGTGCCTAAGCAGAGACAATTTGGACAAAACAAAAGGCCACATAGGGTGAAAAAAATAATAGGAAAAATTGCAAAATGTTCATGACTGTACTATGCTTGGGCAAAAGCATCCATAACTTTGGGATCAGGAGTTTAACCCTGTGGGAACTTTGGCTCATTGAGATCTGATTTCTCCAGTCCCTGGAGCTAAAGAACAGGAACATTTCATCACTAACCGCCTTTAGTCCCCTTTGTCTCCTCCCAAAGAATGGATTTCCTGACTGTTCTGTTTTCCTAGGGTCTCAATGTGGTTTCTCTTTTTTATTTAATATTTCCAAAAGTATTGGGCAGGACATGGGTTGCAGCAGGCTAATCTAGGTTTGTCAAATCCCTTGGAAATTGAGAAAAAAAAAAGATCATGGGTTCAATTTCAGACACAGAAGACTGCACAGATCATGAAGTATTTACCTTTGAGAAATGCTGACAAAATTAACAACTAAGGAGGGTTCACAGATGTTCTCTATTTAAATTTAGTTTCCAAGCTCAAAAAACCCCACAGAAACAAGATGGTAGAATAGTAGTTTTAGGATTTTCTCAGTGTTTTGTGATTTGGGGTATATCATTAATCCAAGTGTCATTATGAAGGTCCTTCCCTTTACCCTACTACCATCCCCAACTCTCACCCGAGGAGTTGAAGCAAAATAACAAATATAATAACAAAATAACAGGGTCCACTGGATTCCTGACCCACTTTCACTCAAATAGACTAGACCTATCCGTGGACACCAAAGTGGATGGTAGTCTACATGCTATAATCAGAGAGGCCCTGAAAGAAGTACATAGCCCCAAATATTCCCCAAAACTGGTATATTTCTATTCTAAAAGCTTCATTAACAAAGTCACTGGATTTCTGGAGATTTAGTTGCACAATATTTCTAAATAATTTCATCACCTGTAGAAAATGGGATTCTAATGAATTTTTTGATCACAAGTATAGTGAAGTCACTCCTTTGTGTTAAGGTACTGAAGGCCACTATTGAAAAGCTTTTATTTTACCTGAGAAGGGGAGCCCATAAACCTGTGCAAAAGAATAAATATTTTAACTTGGACTCTTTTTATCAGAATAGTTCTTCATCACTCTCAGCAAACAGCACATTGAAGAACAGAGAAGGTATGTTTTGACTTGGAGGTAGACACAGGGAAAGGAATGAGATAAGTAACACAGGGCCTGTAGCATTGCCAAAGTCCCCGCTCTGAAATGTAGAAATCTTCTCTACAGAGGTTTGAAAAATATTTGATTAAAAAATTAGGAATTATTTTCAGAATAAGGAAAGGAAAATCGGCCTTTATGACGTTGATGACAATATTCATGCCTATTCATTGTTCTTTAAACTGTAAAATACAGCTCGTTGCAAAGGCTTTGTGATGGCAGCATGGTACAAAGCTCCCAGCATATTACGCATCTATATGCTCTGTGCCTCTTTTTCTGCAAGTGGTCTAATTGGAGGTAATAAGAAAACTTTAATTAGGACAATTCAGCTCATTACTGATGTCATTTCAATTCTACCTTGACAAAATCAGCTTAAAAAGAAAAGAGCGTATCTCCAGACCAGGCCCAACCAGAGTAGGAGTAGCTCATTCCTATGACAATCATAAGGGCTGACCCTTGGTATAATCTGGGTGCCACTATGCAGAGCTAAGGGTGGTAAATGAGGCATTTAAACTTTTAGTATGGCATAAAGGATTAAAATTAAATGGAAAGGGCATGGTATACACAGTTAGAAGACATGGATTCCAGTCCACATTTACTAGCTTTGTGACAAATTACCAGTCTGAGTTTCAGTTTCTTCTTATATAGAATTGGGATAAGCCCTGTATTACCCACCTAACAGGGCTGTCAAAATATTTGAAAAATGTAATTTGTATAAAATGTTTAGTTAATGAAAAGTGATCTACAAATCTGAATTTCTATGATCACATCATCATCCCTACCATCACTATCATCATAATAACAACCATCACCACCACTACCACTATCATCCCATCATTATCATCTCCACCACCAACACCACCACTACTTTGCCTTCATCATCAATACCAACACCATCATCATTACAACCACAACTTTCATTTCATCACCATCACCATCACTATGACCATCACCACCACCACCACCACCACCACCACCATCATCATTACCATTACTATCACCAAAACTAGCACCAACACCAACACCTCTACCACCACCACCACCACCACCACCACCACCACCACCACCACCATCATCATTACCATTACTATCACCAAAACTAGCACCAACACCAACACCTCTACCACCACCACCACCACCACCATCATCAACATCATCATCATCATCATCATCTTCATCATCATCATCATCATCATCATCATCATTGTATTCATCCTTTTGGATAGAGGGCAGAACCTGGAGTCAGAAACATTGGGGTTTAAATCCTTTCTTTGTCATGTTACCCATATGACCTTGCCCAAGTCACTTATACTCTTTAACTTTAACTCTGTTTCCTTAAATACAAAACAAAAGGAATGGGACTCAGTGGCCTCTAACTTCCATTACAGTCATAACTTGAAGACCCTATGAAATTTTTGGACACAGTTTGGGTAGAAACAGTCCTGGTACAAGTTCCTGTCAACTTGTTATTTTCTATACAACATTCTGCTGACTAGTGTAGAAGTGAGTAGGAAAATTGCTTTATACAGTTGAATAAAAGCATTAGGATTCAAGCTTATCTTCTCTAGGCTCAGTGAGAGAATCCCAGGAACAATTCCAGAAGGAGACAGGACATCAAGGATGATATTGCTCCTCCTCTTGTCCCATCATCATTTTATTAGAAATTTCAATGTTACTCTGGTTATTGTTCTTTGTGCTTGAAGACGAACAAAGTGATGTCACTATGATTTTAGAATATCATCTTCATGTGTCAAATGCAGTATAAAGGATATAGTAAGGACAATATAACATAGATATCATAGGGAGAAGGACTTGAACTATCATTTCATTAATATGAGTAATTTCCTCTACTAATTCAGGTGGTCACCTTCTCTGAAACTTTTCATCTTGAAGAGTTGCCTGGGGGCACTGAGCTTAAGTGACTTGATCAGGTTCTAGTAGTCAGTATGTCAAAGGCAGAAATGGCATATATACCATGATAATTAGCAAAGTTAAAAACATGATTATTTATCTATTTATTTTTTTATTCAATCACAATGCAGAATGTTTCTGTGGTCAAGCCTATTCTAACACCTTGTGGGAAGTGAGAAGACAGGCTTCCTTCAGTCTTCATTCTCTCTCCTTAGGAGAAGATAAACAGGAAGTAAACCAGAATATTTACACTTCTACAGGCTCTGTGTTCTAGGATACATTTTTGAGTTGCTCATTACCCCACCCTTTTGCCTCTGGTTGGGGAAAGAAGCTTCTATACACTGTAATGAAAACGCATAAATATACCAGGTCAGACCCAGAACTTCTAGTCACTCCAAAGAACTGGTATTCTCAACTCTGGAGGGGAACTTAGCATCCCTAAAGGGGTGGGGTTTAGGTTTTTCTGAAAGGAAGTGGGAGCTAATGATAATCTGGCTGTGATACACAAAGGGAGCCATGTCCCTGATGGCAGAGAGGTGGCTTCCTCTGTCCATCTTTCCCTTCCTACCCTCAGCCCATGCCTGGGATAGGCAAGGGGAAAAAAAATCCCTGATTTTGTGAACTTAGTATAACCTATAGCTCTTTTTTACTTCCCCAAGCCCCTTTACTTTCTTCATTCTTTTAAGTCTGAGACCTTTTTTCATTAAAATGTTGCATGTCCTCTGCAACCTTACTAACTGGCAGATTCCCTTTTGAGTAAGCAGAGGAAAACAATCAGATATGTCTGTGTGGGACCCAACCCTTAAGCAAAAGCTTTATCTGCATTATTCAGGTGCCCCAGTGTGTAGGAACAGATTTACAAATTTACACATGCAGAACTAGGAAGAGAAATGAGGGTCTTATTAGTGCTAGATTATTAAGGACATCTCTCATAGGATCATCCATCCAGTATATTCAAAAGAGTACTCGATCCATGGGTTAGTAGAAAATGTAAGGAGATAATTATATCTTTTTCTATGCCACTTCAAAACAATCTTTCACCTCTGAACAAATAGGGAGTCATATTAATGGGGAAATCAACCAACTTTTCAAAAAGTTCACAGAGATAATAGTTATGCTTCCCTAGCCAGAAATTCTAAAAATGAAAGACAACTCAAGAGGGATGGGTGGTGCTGAGAAATGAAATTCTGAACAATACAATCCCTAATGATCCCGTATAGGAAGAAAAGAAGGAGCATTGAAACAGACTAATGCGGCTGCAGAAGGAACTCTCTGATGAGCCCGGATTTTAAGAGCACCTACAATAGATGGAAGAAGGGCACACAAAACCAAGGATACAAAAGAATGGCCCAGACTTCTATGAATACCATCAGAAAAGTTAAACTCAGAATGACAAAAAGTTTGTGGAAAAATCTAAGAACAATATGAAGAAAAAAAAACCTCATGTTGAAAGAAAAAGCACAGCATTGATAAGCTTCTAGCCTGAGTCAGAGGGTATACTTTTAGATGAGCAAAACCAAAAATAGAACTATTCAAATGACTACTTTAGTTTGGATGGTGCAGTTCAATCAAAAGAGTTCTTTGTTTTGGAGTCAGAGGACCTGGTTTCAAATCCCTACTCTGCCATATGACCTTGTTTGACCTTTGGCAATCAATCAAAGAAGTGCTTACTATGTGCCAGTGGTAAGAGGTGAGGCCCCAGTTCCCTATTCTATTGGACCAAATGATTCCCAAGATTCCTTTTTTTAAAAAAAATATCTAAAGCAGCAATCCCATGATTTAGTGGATTGTCAATAAAATATTCCTCAGAGTAAGAAAGGTTGAACAGTTAAATAAGAATTAAAATGAATTCAACATGAACTCCTGGCTCTGTAATCCCTTCTCCTGAAGAGGTTAAAGCTGATAGGATCAGTTGAGCTCAGGAGTTCTGAGGTGCAGGGGGCTAAGCCAATAAGGTGCTTACACTAAGTCTGGTACAAACATGGTGAACCCCTTAGAATGTAGGGCTACCAGGTTGCCTAAGGAGGGGAGAATCCACAGGGTCAGAACCACAACACTTAAAGCTTCTCTGTTGATTGGCAATGAGAGCAGACCTAAGTTTCTAAGATATATCCAGCCCGGACCAACTAGAGAGGCCACCTCCCCCCTCCAAAAGAAGTGAGCACCTACTTATTTAAAACTAGATCAAGTAAATTCTGATGGTTGACACATTACATTTCAAGAAAAGAACCCATGAGGAAGGTGATGTCAGCTGGCATTAGAATGGTATTTTAGGGGATGGAGATTTGAATATATTATTACAAATACTCAGGTCTTCCAAATCCTGGATGAGGAAAACTCCCAATTTAGAATGCTGAGAAGTGGCAAGAAAAAAATCTATCAAGAAGATGAGTAGTGATTGGCTGTGGGGTGGAAGATGTATGTGTGTGTCTATATATGTGTGTATATGTACATATACATGTACATGCACATGCTATGTGTACACATATGTTTTGGCACATGTACATATGTATACCTGGATATGTAAACATTATGTTTGTGTATGTATATGTATGCATACATATATTCTCAGAAACACTTACCAACTCTGACCTTGTGCAAGTCACTTAAGTTCTGCCTCATTTTCCCCCACGGTAAAATTAATAACAGCAGGTTTGTTTTGAGAATCAAATGTGATATTGAAAAGTGTTTAGTGAAAGTGTTTGCAGATTCCATACATGATTGTACGCCACCATGGCGGGGAGAAAGGGAGGGGAGAAAATCTGAAACTCAAGTGATTCTGTAACTGAATCTTGTAAACTAAAAGTAAATAAACAAGTCATTAAATTAAAAAAAAAGAAAAGTGTTTAGCACTCTGTCTGGCACACAAGAGACACTTAAGTAAATACATACTCCCTTCCCTTCTCCAGGAGGGAGAAATGAGACGCTGCGATAGAGACAGAGCTGAATGGAGAGTTCCTAGAGAAGATGTCGAGCTCCATACAGACTCACTGATAGGCGAATTTGGTGTCATGGGTAATCTATGAAAAGAAGCAACATCCACAACATCCATAATTTCCATAGCCGTGGTGGGACCTCATGGACATTCAAAGTGCCTTCTAATCCCTAAATCCTATGAGTCTATGCATGGAAACAACTAGGGTCATAAGCTCTGATTTGAGTTAATTCACTAATGATGGTGATCATTGGTTCTTGTTCTGAGATACACAAATGTCCAGAGGTGCTGCCACAGATAACACCCTGCACTGCACTTACGGCATTGACAAACCTACATAAAAAAGTGGGACAAGCACACTCAAATCCTTCTGGGATTGGAGATATGGAAGCTGGATAAGATGGATGGTGGAAATTCTTGCTCCTGAATTTCTAAGTCCTTCCTATTTGTGTAATATTTTGTTTTAAGTAAATGCTCTCACACATTTTATGGTGCCACATGCTTAATTCTGTGTGTGTGTGTGTATGTGTGTGAATTCTAATAAAATGGGAGCACATGAACAGTGGTTTGGAATATATAATGGACCCAAACAAGTTCCAGGAACATGTCTATGATAGCTAAGGTACCTCATCTTTAACAGGGAAGGTACCTCCTCTAATTCTAATCTTTTTTTTCCTACATATTTTGGAGGGTATGAAAGAGCTGACTGATATCACAAAGTTCTATTTTGAATGACTCAGATTGTTTCTTAAAAGACTCTACAAACACCAGTGGGGCAGAGAGTGTTTTCTCTCAAGGTGCACCAGGGAATTTAATTCTGCTCATTTTTTTTTTTTGCACGATGTGTGTTTGGCAGAGGGGGGTGGGCAGCAATCACATCTCTTAGCAAATTTTTCTCTCCTTGTACAAGCAGAGCGAGTTAGCAAACAGCTCACAATTTGGACCACTGTGAATTAATACACATCTTTCCCATTAACTCAAGAAAGTCCTATTGTTTAAGTTTGTCAATCCTTATTATGCCAGCAGCAAGGCAGTGATTGCAGTGGAGGAACAAGGAGGCTGCCATGGTGACAAGAAGAGAATAACTTGTGTGGGTGCCCTGATTGTCTGGATTCTAGGAAGTTTATTTAGATAAAGGCTCAAATGCTGATGGGCAGAAATGACTGAATGTTTCTAAATCATCACTGAATCAATGAGATGAGGCCACCCATTTTAACAGGGCAATGGTATTCAGGATGCTAAAACCTGCCAGAGGAATATTCCTTAACATGGTGGTGAAGATGCAGTCATGCAAATCTTCACTTGTATTGAGCCTGTGATGGGAAGGAGAAATAAGAAACTAGGCAAACTAGTATAGAATCCAGGCTGGGACAGAAAGGCTCTCCAGTTTTGTAAAACCTGATGACCAATATCTGTTTCTGGAGATTCTTATGGGGATAACCAATCCCTCCAAAAGGAACCTAGAAATCATCCCTAGAGATTCTGAAGTCCCAGGCATGAAAACAAAGACTTAAACATGGGTAGGTAATCAGATGATAGATAAATAACAGACAGACCCAGACAACAGAGAACATTTAATATGTATTTACTATATGTCAAGCACAATGCTTAGTGCTGTGAATGCAAATATAACATATAAGCAAAGATGGCAATCCCTGGCCCTGAAGAACTTACATTCCAGGGGTACAAGCCAATACACAAAGAAAAAGGAAGGGGCAGAAATTATACAATTATGTAGAGTACTGAACCACAGAAAATATGGCAAAAGCTGATCTATCATAGAGTAGGGACAGAATCCAAGTGGAGATGAAAGAGTACTCTTTTTTTAAAATTAGTTCTGCCTATCAAAAATAAGGAATATGTAAGAGAAAGCTGTATTTGTTAAGTGAATGTCAGATTAAGACATTGAGTTAAAAATGAAATTCGGGTTTTTGGAAGAGAGAGATTTAATAATGATATGTTGCCCAGTTATACATCAAAAAGTGCTAAGAAAATATGTTTAACTGGAGAATTATGGATGATCAGGAGAGCAGAGAGTGAAACAGAGTGTGCAATATATACTTTGCATGTATATATGTAAATAAGTACATTTATATGTGTGTTTGTATGTATATACAGACCCTCTAAGCAGAAGATTCTTCATATTGGGTCCTTGAACCTGTGTGTCTTTTAATATTTGGTCAACTATATTCCTACATAAGGGATATCCATTGTAACCCTATGTATTTTATTTTATGCATATACAGACATTATTCTGAGAAGGGACTCAAGTTTCAGCAGACTGTCAAAGGGATCCAGGACAGACACCCACACGCACCCACACACACACAAATTAAGTAATGCTCTACACCTTGCATTGCAGAAAGTAGTAATTTGACTGCACAAGGCCAAACTATAGCAAAAGAAAGGTCCAGCCATTCACAAGAGGCAACTTTGAGAAGGAGAAATAGTACTAAGCCTTAGAGCCTTAGATATCTACATAAAAACATTTAGACTAAGGAGAGTAAACAGGGCAAACTAGAAAGTTCCCCCTGCCTCTACTTCTTTGTATTCCAAATTTATTGTAAGATTTAGCATAAGCACTCCCTTCTGCATGAGGTTTTTGTTTTTTTGTTTTTGTTTTTTTTGCTTCTCATCCAGCTCTGACTGCCTTTGGCTCTACTATCTTCTTCACCAAGGCTATTGTCTGTCTGCTTTGGACATCTTCCAATACTCTGACATAATATGTATCATCTCCCCATTTGAATGTAAGCCCCTGGAAAGAAGGGGCCCTTCAGTTTTTGTCTTTCCTTCCCTAATATCTACTATGATCTATAAACTATGCTTAAAGAATGCTTGTTGATTAATGGAACTAGAACTCTCACTAGAATTTTATCTCAGTTATCACTAGAATTTCATGGGCTGTAATATCATGGCTACAGCACGCCAAAATAAGGTTACAATAAATTTAAAAGAAAAAGCAATGAAAACAAGTGAGGGTATACCTCTGTATAAAACAGAATTTTACATGTACATAGACATTAATGCTAATATTAATATAAATATATTTCTGTGAAGAAATCTAAAATGAGGGAGCAGCATAGTGGAGAAGACTGAGGAGAAGATGGATGCCTCAAGGGAGCAACAGAAGTAATATCGTATTGGGAGAACTGCTTGTCTGTCCAGAAGGTGGAAATAGATAGTGAATTCTACAAACAAATTGTAACAGAAGCAAGTAGGTATGCTATAATAGAAGTGGCAAAGTGGATAAATTTCTGGACCAGGCAAGAGAAAACCTAAATTCAAATTTGGCTTTAGAAACTTACTAGTTGTATGACCCTGGGAATGTCACACAACTTCAACTGCCTCAGTTTCCTTGTCAGTAACATGAGGAGAGTAAAAGCATCTATCTTGAAAATCAATGTAAGACTCAAATATGATAATATTTTAAAGCATGTTGAAAACTTATTTGTATCATGATTATGCATGTATAATTTTTTATTCTTATAAATACTGGTTTTTATTATTTATTGTTCGTATTCAGGTGTAGATCTTCAAATACTTGTAATAATAATAATGATAATCTATTCATTTATATCCTAATGAAAGTTTTTCAAAGAATTTTCTTCATAACAATCCTGGTACACAATATAACTATCACTCCCATTTTAGAGATGAGAAGATGGAGACTTTGGAGTGAGAAGGCCCATCCAGTTTGCTCACTTTCCCAGTTTGTGATTGGGATCCAAACTAGAAGACCTGCATCTTCTGACTCAATGTCTCTTTTTGGCTCATTGCTCACATTGTCTTACTTTCCAATGGATGTTTTGCTAATAGCTCTAAATCCTATGTAGTTCCTAAGACACAGACAAAATTGGCAATTCTATGCTTAGGTGAATATAACATTGGTTAGGATAATTGGATCAGAATATTGATGATTAATGTCTCTATTTCAAGGAATATATATGTCTTTCTGATGAAAATATAAACTACAAATTTTAAATTTTAACATACAAACCAGGAAGGGATAGTCAACCCTGTAGTTGACAGAACCAAGATTCAAAAATACCTCAACAGTATAGAATTATTAATTACATTGAAAAAGATGAAATCTAATAGAACTAAATGTAAAGTTCTACCCTCCAATTAAACAACAATTTATAGGATGTCCAAGTTGGATTTTGATGAGAGGTAATAGGAAAAACATCTTATTACACACTAAGAATGATTCAATACTGTGATATGGCAATAAAAAAGTTTTATATGATATTCCAAAGGAAGGAGGCTATAGTTCTATGGTATTCTGCCTCAGACAAATTGTTTGGGATACTCTGCTTTGTTATAGGCACCATATTTCAGTAAAAATGTATGCCACAGGAGCAGCTAGGTAGCGCAGTCAATAGAGCACCGTCCCTGGAGTCAAGAGGACCTGAGTTCAAATCCGAACTTACTTAACACTTAACACTTACTAGCTGTGTGACCTTGGGCAAGTCACTTCACCCCAACTGCCCTGCCTTTCCCCCTCCAAAAAACAAAAAAAAATTGTATGCCAGTGTTATGAATAAGGAATTGAATTTCTAATCAGAATGCTTGGGTTATTGTTCCATAATTTACTAGAGTCCTGTTAGCTACTGGGGCTCAGTTTTCTTACCTGTAAAGTGAGAAGTTTTCAGTAAATCACCCTCTAGCTCTATGATCCTATGAACCAAAGAATCAACAGGATTATAAAGCGATAGTAACCCATACAAGGATCAGTTAAAGCCTCTGCTACTTACTATGTGACATTGGGCAACTCACTTAACCTGTTTCCTCATTTATTAAATGAAGAAGAGATGAGATTAGCTGATCCATTTTCCTTTCCAGATTATCATTGTATGATTTGCCTGGGGCTTTACAGCGAATGTCAGAGAAAGGATTTGAACTAAGAACTTCTTTACACAATCCAATCTGCTACTCAGGGTATCTCCCAGTAAAGAGATGGACACTTATCAGACTTGTGAGAGGAGACAGCTTAATGCATGTGGGTTGAAACAGTTGCATTCTGAGAGTCTTTTTCATACCAAGAGTTAGAACTTCTGTGACATCAAACTGTCCAAAGCTACAAATCGATTACCTTGGTAACACCTTCATGTAACATAACAGCTCCCCCGGAACCAATTCCTATAAATATTCAACTACGTGGTTGTTAGGATTTGATTAAAAGGTAGGTTTATAAATGTCAGAACAAGACTAGAAGGAGAACATTTACCTAAATCATGATACATCAAAGCTGCTGATTTCTTCAGAGCACAAGAGACTTAAAAATATTTCTTATTCTTACACCTATGTGTGGTTCAAAATGGGAACAGAGAGGTGCAATGAAAAAACATCATAAAATGACCTATTAAAATTAGCCTAATATTTAGTGGAAAGAGCACTGGACAAACTCATTGAATACCTAA
This sequence comes from Pseudocheirus occidentalis, assembly GCA_028646575.1. Lineage (NCBI taxonomy): Eukaryota > Metazoa > Chordata > Mammalia > Diprotodontia > Pseudocheiridae > Pseudocheirus > Pseudocheirus occidentalis. Next base: position 302,004,267 of record CM053595.1, read on the forward strand.
ATTCCAACTCTAGAGTTTGTCATGGACTCATCTAAGTTATACCACTTCATATTGTTGAGGCCATCTGAAGTGGGAAATTATCTTTGAGGTCATTGAATCCCATACCTTTACTGATGCACTTAAGTATCCCTAGTCTCATTTTCATTTATTTAGAACTGGAAAATAAGTTGGAGGACGCTTGGGTAAGTGCTTAATTTTTATACCCCAGTCAAGTAAAGCCCAGATAAGTTAAATGACTTCTCTGAGGTCGTGATTCTAATGAATTATAGGCTAGTATTTGAACCCAGGTCAAAAACTATAAACTTAGAGGTCTTGAACTACAAGGGGCTTCAGAGGCCATGTAGTCTAACTTATTTATTTTACAACTAAGGTTAAGGAAGTGAGTTCCCTGACCTCAAGTTACTTCAACTCTCTGGGAGAAGTTGTAAAGCAACATCGTAGTCATTAATTATTATTAACAATTATAATTATTATGAATAATTAATTACTCATTGTAATGGTAATGAATTTGTTTGATATTTAGGGCTAAGTGGATTGGATACTTAGGGCTAAGTAGATCAAATACTTAGGGTTAAGTAGATTCTAGATACTTAGGGCTAAGTATAGAACTCTGTCCATTGGTGAAAAGGTGTGAATTCCCTTGTTGACTTGGAATAATGCTATTGGCTGAGACACTTCCCTGTTGACTTGGGAGAAGGACAGTGCTTATAAGGAACAATGTTATAGAGTCAAGATAGATTTTGGATTTGGTTCCTCAGTGAAGCTGACTGAAGATATGAACAGGATAGGACTTTGTTTGTTGGTGGCCTGGCTGATCCTTGAGTTCCAGGCAAGAGAAGTCCTGAAGGGTTTGAGGTGTGCTGAACCTTGTGAACTTCAGTGTGTGCTGGGGATTGCCCTGAGGACTGGACAAGGACCTGGGAACTGTTCATCTCTGAGGACTGGATGAGAGCCTGGCGGCTTTCAGCTCCTGAATCTAGGTGATTGTCTGGCAGATTCAGGAGGGAGCTGGGACCAGGGAAGAGGATCCAGGGAATCAGAGAGACCACCCAGAGTCAAAATGAAGAAAAGACTTCCCCTTGGACAAAACTGATGTTTGCAGAGGACAAGGACCTGG
>CM053595.1:302005883-302066918 GCA_028646575.1 Pseudocheirus occidentalis
AAATGTGAAGCTGGTTTCTCCCTTAGGGAAACCAGCTGATTCTTCTCTTCTTCCTTGTTCCTTTCTGTAATAAGATATAATATTGAGACTTTCCTTTTTCTGAAGATTGTATATAATATTGTGAATTGTTGAAACTATGAACATTGTACTAAATCTAGATTTGTAATGGAATAAACAGAGTGTTCATAAATACTGTATAATCCAAATCTTAAAGGCTGTTGACAGTAGCATTCTTTTAGGAATCTGCTGTTGATTGGCTTTACACTCATAAATTACTCAAGTGTGGACTATCTGAGATAGAAAGAACCTCAAATATCAAGGGACGTACCCTTACTTTATAAGGGAAAAATGAGGCCCAGACATGTGACACAACTTGTTTAATCACATTCATAGAAAAGATCAAACTAGACTCAAAGTCCCTCAAGTGTTTATTCAGAGAAATTTCCAATCCATCATTTTGTCCTTTATGGCAATGGACAAAGGACCCTGGACATCTGGCTCAATTGTATAAAGCGTACAAAGTGTACAAAAAAATACAAAGTGTACAAAAGTACACTGAATGTTTACTAAGGCTAATAAAGAAATTTAGTTCAGGACAAACTGAATAACCAACCTTGTTCTGTTACAGGATGGCTGCTGTATTTCCTACACAGTCTTACTATCACCAAATATATACTACAGATGAGTCAAATTTGGGTTTATTTATGTGAATTCAATTAATAAGTGCCCAACCTTGTAACCTGCTTGCAAAAGCGATTTTGGTTGTTTTGAAGAGTCATTTCTAATTATCTCTACACACACACACACACACACACACACACACACACACAAACAAAAAAAACAAAACAGAACAGCCAAGACACAATGACAGCTGTTGACAGAAAACTGCAGGTTGGGATCCCTTTAATTAAGGGCTAGATGAGTATGATTTGTAATTTGATTGTCTTGTGCTTTCATGTGAAAGTACATACAATCAACTAGAGAGAGATGTTCTATGATCAAGCAGTTTTCAAGTCATACTATTCAAGGAAACTTAAAACTGTTTCCTCCCATCTACTCAAGTCTGGAGAATAATTATTTAAAGTAATGAAGCTAAAATTGTCAAGCAATAAGTTTGTGTGTGTGTGTGTGTGTGTGTGTGTTTATTTTGCCAGCATAAAACCCAAATTTCATCAATTTTATAAATATTTTAATCTTTTATATGTTGCCCTTGAGGGTAGGTAGTCCAACAGTCACAAATTAAAGGGAGACAGATTCTGAAGCAATGAAAGAAAATGATTTCTGATGACTAGAATTACCTAAGGGTGCACTGGAAAATGTTAAAATATAGTGATTTCCCCATTACTGGAAATGTTGAACAGAGACTGGATGGCTATCTCTTCCTGGATCATAGCATTATAAATGGAAAGCTAGAAGGGTTCTTGGAGGTCGCTCAGTCTGAGCCCTTCATTTTAGAGATGGGGAAACTGAACCATGGACAAATGAAGAACCATGCCCAAGGTCACAGAGGTCATAAGGAGCAGGCTCATTGGCTCCAGACCTGTTGTTCTGTCCACTGCTCCACACTGCAGATTTAATTATTTAATGGAAAGAGAAGTTGGATCAGGAGATCTCTAAAGGATGAATTAAAACTCTGTGATTCCAAAATGGTGTAAAAAATGTTCTTTAGTAAATTGAATCATATTTTTAACACTCCAGGAAAATGGAATAATCTTAAAAATCATGATGAGAAATATTTTGACTCATTTTGTAAGGTGAATCAATTTTTTCCTAGCCCTTGTTCCTAAAGGTATTTGGTCAATTCATATTTTTCTTGTTAAAAAAAAATAATGCTGTTGCAATAAGATAAGGGGAAGGCTTCAAAGTCAGGAAGATAAGGGATCAAGTGCCATTATCCCTTCCATATCATGACTTTCCCCATGGTGTTTCCTATATATCAAGGTTTGACATAAGAAATTAAATGGGAATTTTGGGAGGAGTTTTGCAGAAGCATCAGACAGTACATGAAGGCCAGGCGACAACACAGAGCCTTTGATCAAATACATAAACCAAATTTTACAATAAGGTAAAAGACAAGACTAAAATAAAAATAAACAATAAAAGAAATAAAAGAAAAAAATCAAACTTCTCTGGTATGAACAGAGTGCCAAAATTTTTACATCAATTTTCCAGATCACAGGGCTCCTTGTACCTAAACCCCAACTCCCTTCTCAGGAGAAATGGGTAAGTGTACCACCTTCTGACTCATACTTTGTGACTTATGGGAAGTAATGTCACTCACTGCTCTAGGCAACTCTCTAGAATTATAAATCGCAGAAAAGGTGATAACTTGCATTGCTAGAAGAAATTTCCTCACTTTGGATTTGCCTTTACCAGTGAAATCATAGGTCCATTCCCTATGCCTTTTTTAAAAACAATAATCAGGAATCACTGGAGAAGGTTATCTCTAACTAAAACTATCAAAGAATCGGGTATGATTTATTCCTTTCCACAGTGGATGCCTTGTTAATGGAGGGCCTTTAGGGCTGTATTTTGTTCTCATAAGCTAAGGACTTATTTCCAGAGTCAACAACAACAACTAACCACAGTAGGACTTTGTCTCTTTCACATTTTTCAATCAACTGTATGACTGTGAAGACACCGTTAGGCAAAGACTATTAGTTGTAAAAGCCTGTTTCTTTCTCATTGCTTCTTCAAAGATGCCCTTGATACATGTGTAAATTATCCCCATAAAAAGTTTTATAGGGAAAAGAAAGTAGAGATATGGGATGATAGTAACTGATCTGTCCTTTCTATCACCTTTTTTTTCTTAAATACCATCCAATTTTTTTTATTTGTTCAGAGTTTTCTACTTTTTCTACTGTAAAATCAATACCCTTAATCTTTCAAAATGCTCCCTCTACCATGGAAATCTTCTACCCCTACTCATCCCTATTCAGTTGGTCTTCCCTATTAAGTTATATTGTATAATATTTTCATTTCATAAAGTCAAAGAATTACTAAATGTTAGAAGGAGCCTATGTGTTAATAAGTTCCAAATCTCTTCTGAAAAATAGTCCCTGACACAGCAGACTTAACAAGTGGTCATTTCGTATTCGTTGTCAGACTGGGTGCAAAGGACCTCCAGAGGCTGCCCATTATACTTTTGAATAGCTCTCATTGATTAGATTTTTGCCTTTTACATCAAGCTTTGTTGTCGATTAATTGTTTGAGTCATGTCTGACTCTTTGTGACCCCATTTGGGGTTTCCTTGGCAAAGATACTTTAGTGGTTGACCATTTCCTTCTCCAACTCAATTTACATATAAAGAAACTGGGCAAACAAGGTCAAGTGACTTGCCCAGGGTCACACAGCTAGTAAGTGTCTGAGAGCAGATTTGAACTCATGTCTTCCTGACTATAGGACAGATGCTCTATCCACTGCCTATTTACTAACTTCAGCCAATTGGTGCCAGTTCTTCTTTCTGGAGCTAAATGGGACAAATATGAACCCTCTTTACATATGGCAGTCTTTCATATATTTGAAGAGAGTTAACATTTCTAGAGCTTTCTTCTTTCCTAAACACTCCCTGAGTTCCTTCAACTCATCCTTAAATGAGATAGAATCAAGCCACTTTATTACTCTTGTTTTCTTCTTATACTCACCCTCCAACCTGTGAATGTCCTTCCTAAAATAGGTACTAATTGTTACAATTTTACCTAGAACAGTGGGACTATCCCCTTCTTCATCATGGGCCATGTGCCCATGGAATTAATGGAATTCATGATGCCATTAACTTTTCTGTCTGCTATATGACACTGCTGACTCATACTAAACTTTCAGATACAAAACCTTCAGAACATTTTCAGAAAACTAGTTACAGGGAAGCTGCGCGGCACATTGGATAGAGCACTGGCCCTGGAGTCAGAACCTGAATTCAAATCTGGCCTAAGACACTTAACACTTACTAGTGACTTTGGGCAAGTCACTTAATCCCAATTGCCTTGCCTTCCCCCCTACAAAAAGACAAAAAAAATTATTTGCACAGTATCTGTTCCATCTCTGTGTAAGCACAGAGGAGGTTTCCACATTGATTATATTAGATTTTGTTTTAGATTAAGTTAAATGTTCTGAACTTTCAGGAGCTTTGTAGCTCCTGGCTCCATCATTGGATGATAACTCCAAGATTTATGTCATCTACAGATTTGTTAAGCATACATAAAAATATTAGATTATGTCAGGTCCCACAGACCAATGGGACAATCCAACGAAGACTTCTTATCAAGCTGACCTCAAACCACCAACAAATATTATTTGAGTTCTGCCATTCAACTCATTGTTAATCTCATTGTTCAGCAAGAAGAGTATGTTAAGTTTTAATGTATATTTGGCTAAAGTTTCATTAAATTGTTGTAGAATTTCCCTAATCTATCAGTCATTTAACTCTCTTAAAAATAATCACGATGAATGGCATATACTTGATTTACCATTCTGACTCTTGTTGATCACTGCTTCCTTTTCTAACTTATCACTTACTGTCTTTTTTACTAGTACATATTTGAATTTGGATATGAATTAGATTCAAGTTCCCTGTCCTGGAACTAGCAGATTCCATTCACTCTTTTCCATCCGTTCTTGAATATTGTGACTTTTATTCTCCTCCAGCCTAGTACTACTTCTTCTGTTCTCTACAACCTTTTACGTATCACCAGTTGTGGTTCAATGGTCATATCCTCCAGATCTTTCAGTACATGAAGAATCATTACTCAAGAATTGGTTGATATGACTGTTGACACTTTGTTAGTGATATCTGAAAGAGGGCAGAGAGAAGGAGTCTCACAGAAGGAATTCCACTTACTGACCACAACAAACTCCATCACTGTGTTATAATCCAGTGACAATAATAATAATAATAATATTGGCAATAATAGTTAATAAAATAGATCACATTTATATAATATTTTAAAGTTTATAAGATATTTTATAAATATCTCATTTTACCTTTACAATAGCCCTGGAAACTAGGTGCTATTATTGTCTCCAGCTTCCTTTTGAGGAAATGGAGGCAGATGAGTTTATGACGTGCTCAGGGTTACACAGCTAATAAGTGTCAGAGGTCAAATTTGAACTCATGCCCTCCTTACTCCAAACCAAACACTATATCTATTGTACAGCCCAGCAACATCTAGATGTTAAAAATAGATCATTATATAATCTCTGGAATATCTGTTCAATTTGTACCCAGTTATTGTCTTCCTTTAACTTAATAGGGGACTAACCTCAAACTTTCTCAAAATATTCTGGTCCTTAAAAGGAATTCCAGGCTTAATTACCGACATCTGGCTCAGCTGCAGAAATCCTACAACTATGTTAGCAAAACAGTGTTTTTTTTTTAAACTGATCAGACATTATTTGTGCTAAGTCTTCTTTCCATGACCAATATTTCTTTCTCCATTAACCTCCTGACATCAGGATCTTTCAGAACTGAAAAAGAATGTAGAACACATTAGTTCTCACCAATCGAACCTCTGCAACGCTGAGGCAGTAATGAGTAAACACATTTCCCAGTACTTGGCTATAGGTAAAAGGCACCTTGTTTCTGACTGGCTACTGGTTAGTTTGTGGGTAGATTATGAGCCAGTGGCAAAGAGTTCTAACCCAATTTTGAATCTCTTGGAATTGAAACAAGATTGATTGCAAATGCAAAGTGCTCCTGGGGTTACTTTTCCTACCACAATCTTCAATGCAATGAATTTCTCCTAACCCTATGGAATCTAAAAATTAAATTGCTTTAGGCCAGTGCAGGAGAGGTCAGTCCCTCTGGAACCAATCAAATCCTTAAATCCATTTTTAATCTAAAAAGCATATTACACAAATGGTACAAGTCAGTTAAATTTATTTTACAATTATGATTTTCAATCTAAGGAGATACATTCATTTTGCAAAGTAAAACATGGGAGCAGGTCCCTAACTTAACAAAGAGAGGCGAGAATATGACAACAGAGTATGGAGCTACTGAGTTCATCACCATACCCAAATGGTTCACATATCTGGGACCTGGAAGAATTTGTAGATATAATTCCTGAGTCATTGGGGGTGAGCTTTAAAAAATCAGGTAGAATAAGTCAATCACTTCATAAGAAGTATTCTATCTTCCAAAAAGAGATATGTTAGTCAAATTAGTAGTATCTTTAAGCTCCTATGTGGCAAGAATTGTGTTAAACACAGGCAAATACCACCACTTTCATAAGAGGGGGTAGGTGCTGGATTGTCGCACCTAGGAGGGCAGTGAGTTTGGCTTTGATTCCTGGAAATAATTAAAACTGTATCATTAAGAGAAAAACCAGTGAGCAGTGATGGCTAGTAGACAACATTCATCAAGAACCAGCCAGACTCACAGAGTTATTTCCTTTTGTGCTTGTTTTGTTTTCTTCTGTTCAAGGTTGCAAGTTTACTTGACCACAGTGGTCACAAAGAAGTAATATGCGTGGATTCCAGGAAAACCTTACAAATTGATTCACAATAGGCTTTGTGGACCACATGGAGAAACAGAAATGGTTACTGCATGGAAGAGTACCTACTATTTGCCAGTCATGGAGCTTTTTTTTTTAATATATATATATTTTTTTGCTTTTTTTTGGAGGGCAGTTGGGGTTAAGTGACTTGCCCAAGGTCACACGGCTAGTTATTTGTGTTAAGTGTCTGAGGCCGGATTTGAACTCAGGTACTCCTGACTCCAGGGCTAGTGCTCTATTCACTGCGCCACCTAGCCACCCCCAGTCATGGAGCTTTTAAAAAAAGATCTCATTTAACCCTCACAATGACCCTGGGACATAGGTGCTATTATTTACCACATTTTACAGTTGAGGACACTAAGGAAAACAGAGGTTAAGTAGCTTGTTCTGGGTCACACAAGTAGTAAGTGTCTGAATCTAGAATAGAACTCAGGTCTTCCTGATAGATAGAGGCGGTGCTCTATCCATTGTGCCATCAACTGCCTTTACAATTAGTCCAGTTAGTTATGGTTGAAATCATCACACAATCCAATATAATAAGCACTTGTAACCACCCATTCTGTGGAGGGTGCCATGCTAGATATAGGATACAACTATCTTCACAAACATTATATTTTACTTGGGGGATGACTACATCTACTAAATGTAAATTATTAATGTCAATTAATTTTTCACCATGTTATATGCTGACAACATCTCTAGTAACAACTAAGGAACTTAATCTTATAGCCCCACAACCCTTCACAGGCAAAGGAAAAAAGCAAGGGGCAGAGAGGTGGTTTCTGTTGCCTGAGATCATCCAGGGAGCAAATGGAGCTAGAAACCTGGACACAGCTGCCTATGGTGATTCCACATCATCTTGTTTGAGCCTCATAATAACCTGGTGAGGTAAGTACTGCAGATACTATATCACCCATTTTACAGATGAGGAAACTAATGCTTGGGGAGGCCTAGGGATTGACTGATGGTTTCACAACTAATGAATGTCAGATCCCAAACCTGAGTTCTTCCAGCCCAGTGCCCAGTAGTCTCTCCCTTTCCTGATATTGCTTCCTATCATTGTTCTTTAGGAAAGCTTCATTTTAACATTCACTTAATTGGAGACGTCCATAGTTGATCCATGGTTATGTCAGTCTCTGGCAACCAGCCCAATTCTGACATTTTGTGAATGAGGAGACTGAGTGCCAGAGCAGTTAAGATATTTATACACTGTAAATGAGTCTTGGCAAACCACTCCTCTCTCTCTGCCTCAGTTTCTGTTTTGGGAATATAAAAGTTGGGAGTATGATTATTTTAAAGACTCCTACTAGTAAATAACATTTTATGGTTTGTATTATCTTTCTATGACTTGGACAATTTTCTACTTCACTTTAATATTGATTTCAACTGAATATTTTAAAAAATCTATATTAGTAAAAGGAAATTGGTAAGATACCATTTAACTGAATAGAGATGCACTGCCAAAATTAAAACCAAAGAACAGAAAGAATAAAACATGTTGGCCAAGAACCCATATTAGCATTAGCGAGGATGGAAATAACAGCAAATGTGTTTCCATTTCCAATAGAGCCAGGAAAGATCCGTTACAACCCAGAGCTGTTGGCAAAGGCATTTGTTCACCCAGATTATGAAAGTGAAAGCACAGAGCACATTATTAAAACCCTGTGCTTGTTTGTTTCAAAGTATTCAATCCATCTCAGTCAGCACTTCTGTTTAAATGCAGCCTCCAAATTGCCCATCCCTCCTCTTTTAGAAATGTCTAATTTGTCTGAATGTTGTATCTGTCCAAATGCTAGGAGAGCACGCAGTCAGGACATTGGTTGAAATGACAAATAAGCTCTAAGGGTAAAAATAGCAATAGAATGCCTGTACCCAATTAAAGAAAAAATCTCTGATTTCTACTTTCAATTTTCTCCCTTCTCCTGACTTTTCACAGTCATTTCCTTGTTTTCCAAACTTTTACTTAAATCAATACTTCTCTAATTCCTATCTCCTTGAAAGTTGGGATAGTTTCATTTTCTTGATCTTTGGCTGCCTTCTTTCTAAATAGTATGTGGAATATAATAGGAGCTCAATTAAGGATTGTCATTGACTGATAATTCTGTTATAACAATCGAAAATCATAGGATAAGGGTGACTTGTGGGGGGCATGAAAGTATGGGAATGGAGGTAAGCACCTCTTTAAGCAAATAGAAAATCTCAAAAATTTCAGTCTACAAAGAAAGTGTTAGGTGACAAACATATTACAGAAAGAATCATTTGCTTTGCAAGAGGGTAAATAGAAACTGTCCTCAAAGTATTTTCAGTGTGATTCCATAAATTGACCAAAAGTTGACTTAAACTGGCATTTTCAGAAATACAGCTGTTATGTCAAAATCCATCTAATGCTTGGCCCTATATAGATTTAGTCAAATATAGTCAAGGACGTCTGCCAATATTAATTCTCTTCTAAACTAAGTTAGACACACAGAGATCTTGGACAAGACACCGGCTGACTTGCTCCCAAGCATTCCATTGGCTTAGTTGCTAGTGCTCAATCTTATCCAAGTAAAGATTAATCTTAGATTTTAAAGTAACCATTGGTGATCTGCTGTTGTTTGGTATTTTACTATCTTAAAACTTCACTTCTGGCATTCTAACAATTGTAGGTGCTTAACCACTGGCCATTTGATCCATTTTGCTTGCTTGTCAACTATGGAGATGGGAAGGTGATGTAGATGGATTGTGCCAAGCTCATTTTACCTTGGGGATTGGGAGACATTTGATAGAAGAAACTACAGTAATGGATTATTGGATATCTGAATATAACCCCTGACTCCAAAGGAATTTTATATCTGTGTCTAGAAAATCCAACATACTCAAGATAGATGAATGCATTTTTAAAGTCTAAATTTCTCTGTCAAACTAAAGATAAAACCTCATAGCCCCTACAATCTGTGGTCCATCCGGAGCTTGGAATAGTTCAATCTAGATCAGGCTTGCAAAACCTGTGGACCACCTAAGGATTTTGGGTGGTCCAGGAAAAACGTAGAGGATCATCCAAAATCCTCCAGCTGGCCTGCAGGCCAGTTAGGGTCCATGAGCCACAGAATGTACAGCCCTTATCTGGATGGAAAGAAAGACACTAGAAGTAGTTATTCATGCAATCCCACTTCATTAGACCAGGCCAACATTGAAACCCAATGGATGAAAAAGGGGCAAACTAAAGATATCCCCTCGGCTTCATTAGAAGTTAGTGTATAGCTCAACAAACTGTCATTGGATCAATATCGTGTAAAGTCTTATCTATATTCCTTAACATAGGGGAATAATAATATTTGACCTAAAAATTGCAGGTTTGGTGTATGAAAAAACAATATTGGCTTTGCTTTTAAAACTGGATTAAAAAGTTCTAGCTTCAACATTTTTCTACTTCTGGGACTTTGGCAGTTACTTTATCTATTTGAGACTTGTTTTTTCTATCTGTAGAATGGAGATAAAGATGCTTCTTAGTGTACTTTCCAGAGATGTGCTCATTGATAGTGAGGTTGAGGCACCCATTACCAGAGCTAGCTCACTGTTGGGAGGTTCCAAAGGAAAGTATGGGAGAGAAGAGGCATTAGATGGACTATCAAGTTGAAAGTCTATGGAACTGTAGTGCTGACCTCATTGTTGTATGCCTGTACAACCTGGACAGTCTACTGGTGCCATGCCAGGAAACGGAATTGCTTCCATTTGATTTGTCTTAGTAGCCACAATAATACATAGAAATGTCATCACCAGCCCTATAAGGAGTAGCTACAGTTATAGTTTTATATATTTCATTTCATTCATTCTATAAGCAACCTCTTTATATCAGGCACTATGTTTGTTCTAAATATATCAAACTAAAAACAAATAAGCCTTGTCCTCAAGGAGTTTATACTCTTTTGAAAGGGAGGGTAGCTGATATTCTTAGACTTAAACAAATGTATTACTTCATCAATTTGGGCATTCCTTTCCATAAAGAAAATTATCCTGAACCACTCTTCCCCTGTCCTTAACAAGGACATCCAGGTTCCAGTCCAGGTTCACCCCAGGGTGTCCACCCAATGTACTGAGGGTTTTTTCAACTTCCTTTGCCATGTGAGGATACCAGTGGAGTACAATCTACCTGGAATCATTTACCTACCACAAGCAACTAAAATATTTTATCTTTATATCATATGTGTCCCTGATATCATCTGTTACTCTTTTTTTGTTTGTTTGTTTCTTTATATTTTGGAGGGGGAAGGCAGGGGAATTGAGGTTGAGTGACTTGCCCAAGTCACGTGGCTAGTAAATGTTGTGTCTCAGGTTGGATTTGAACTAGGCTGCTCCTGACTCCAAGGCTGTTGCTCTATTCACTGTACCACCTAGCCACCCTACCATCTGTTATTCTTAAACTATTCATGGTGCGAAAGGGTGTTAAATATGAAAATATGTAAATAAATTTAAAAGTATATGAGAGGGGCAAGAGGGAAGAAGAAGGAAGGAAGGAAGGAAGGAAAGAAGGAAGGAAGGAAGGAAGGAAAAGAGAGAGAGAAAAAGAAAGAAAGAGAGAGAGAGAGAAAGAAAGAGAGAGAAAGAGAAAGAAAGAAAGAAAAAAAGAAAGAAAGAAAGAAAGAAAGAAAGAAAGAAAGAAAGAGGGAGGGAGGGAGGGAGGGAGGGAGGATGGAAGGAAGGAAGGAAGGAAGGAAGGAAGAAAGAAAGAAAGAAAGAGAGAGAGAGAAAGAAAGAAAGAAAGAGAGAGAGAAAGAAAGAAAGAGAGAGGGAGGGAGGGAGGGAGGAAGAAAGAAAGAAAGAAAGAAAGAAAGAAAGAAAGAAAGAAAGAAAGAAAGAAAGAAAGAAAGAAAGAAAGAAAGAAAGAAAGAACTAGCTAGTGGTAATTAGGAAATATCTCCCACAGAACATGGCAGCTAAACTATGCTTTGAAGGTAATTTAGGATTTGGAAAAGTGGAGTAGAAGTAGACAGAAATAGAAAAGGTAGAGAAGTAAAATCTTGGGTCTCGGAGTTATATATAATCCACTGACATCAGAGAGACCTGGCCTGCAGTTCTTATTTGTGAAAGGTGCCTGCAAGTTTATATTTTACAGGGGTTGGACAAGCAATCTAGTGCAAGTTACAAACATCTGAACATGTATTTAACCCGAAACCTTTGCAGTCACCCTTCAGCCCCCAGGATCCTGGAGCTAGCCATCTCTATTGCCCAAAAGCCTGGGCATTGTTGGCAATTGAGTGAATTAACTTTCCTAAGACAATTCCAATCAACCACAGGACACCATCAGCTTAAATCTCCAAATCTAACTATTTATATTGTATAAATTATATATGAAAATAAGAATTAATAAATGAATAATACATGAAGGGATAAATGAAGGAACTGATTGAATAGGAAGACTCACAAGGGCACCTTTCACTTGCAGTGATAATTAAACATGAAATAATAATATTAAATACTATCTAAAAACCCAATTGTTCATTCCTCAATTCAGTTTCACTAAAGTTCCTTTCAGAAGGGGCAGACAATCATTTTCTTCTTACAGATTTGTCAAGGAGGCCCTCTTTCTTCCTCTCTGTCCCTCCTCAGACACAACTCCAAGCGTCCTCTGTAGGTGAATAGCACCCGGACTTTGAACCTACTCAAGGAGTTTGTCTCGAGGTACTCTCTCAAGTGCATGCTAACTCATCCTTAGAGTTCCTTTCTAGGGCCAACAATCATCTTATTTTCTTTTCAAAATCTTTCTTCAACTGCCCTGCTCCCCACAAGAGCTACACTTGACATTACCCTCTGAGAAAGATGTGAAGGAGAGGTAGAAATAGATGTCCCTATCCTTCTACCTTCAACCTCCAAAAGTGACAGCACTTTGTAACTATGAAATATCATGTGTGTCAGTCATGTGGCCGACTATCATTCATTAGGTGCCTACTATGTGCCAGGAACTGTTCTAAGTGCTGTGGATAAAAAAATAATAAACCTCTCATGCTCCCAAGAAACTTGTGGTTTTAAATAGTAAGTATGCATGTATCTATGCAACACATACACTTGTGTTATGTATTAAACATAGTACATGTGTTAAGTCTTTTTTTTTCACATGCGTCCAAACCTTTGTGATCCTATTTAGGGTTTTCTTGGCAAAGATCATAAAGTAGTTTGCCATTTCCTTCTCCAGCTCATTTTACAGGTGAGGAGATTGTGGCAAACGGGGTTAAGTGACTTGTTCAGAGTCACTCAGTTAAGTAAGTTTCTAAAGCCAGATTTTAATTCAGAAAAAGGTGTCTTCCTAAGTCCAAGGCCAGTACTCTACCCACTGTACCACCTAGCTGTTCCAATTACATGCGTGTATGTGTGTGTATGTATTACACACAATGTTATCTATGTTATTCATTTTGATGACACTATACATGATGAAAACAGATGTACAGGAGTATTCATTATCAAGAATGTATGTCTATATGTATATGCACATATAGTCATGGAAACATGCGTGTGTGAGCAATTCATATCATCATGAACAATGTTACACATTCTGCTCTGAAACTCGGGATTTAGGTGAATAAAATTATATATTTAATGGTGAAAGGGTCTTATCAAAGTGCTTGGAATATATTAATCATTGTGTAAATGGCATTATTATTATTATTATTATTATTATTATATCATTATCATGATCATTAATATTATCCAAATACTTAATTGAACATCCACTTTCTATAGATGGGGTAAATGAGACTCAGAGAGGTGAAATAATGTTTTCAGGTTGACAGGGAAAGGAAGAAACACAGCCAGATCCCAACTCAGATGGTTTCACTTCCAAACCAGGCCTCTTCCAACTGCCCTATGTCATCATTACAGTAAAGTCACATGATCCAACCAAAGAATTGAGAGTAGCAGGTAAGGACGTTTATTTAGAGACACAGAAGTACAGAAAGAACTCAGAAGGAAAGTCCCTTACAGATACATAGCTATGGGGAGAAGACTCCAGACGAGTCTCCAGCCTTGATCAGATAGCAGACTTATTCCTTTAAAAAGTTATTCAAAAGCAATCTATAACAAAATATGAACTGAGGAGACCTGCAAATGCTTTAAAGGTGAAAGCAAAAGAGAAAGTGAAAAAAAATTAAACTCACATAGGTAGCAACTGATGATTATGAGTATGAATTTGCTCAAAGTTCTAGCTACAAGATGAAGCTTTAATTCTCCTCAACCCATCTCTAGGCTCAAAGCCTTGCTACAGAAATAGCAAACAAGCTAACATATAATTCGGGGCCTCATGAATTTTTCACACACTTAGACTTCATATCACTACAAGATGTGACAGGGCATTATCTAGACTCAAAGGGGAGGTGAAGGGCAAGAGAGTCCAGATATCAGTGCCTCAGCATTCTCTCAGATGGTCCACAGACTAAGGCTGACCTGCTTTTCCCCTTCAATAGACCCTATTTTCTCTCATCAGAATCCTAGAGACTCTCCTTGAGTATTGCTCACACTGGGACATCATTCATCTATGAGATGATCCATAGCCTTCACTAAACTCTAATGCAGGGGGTTTTACTTAAACATTTTTTATGTCATTCCAATGAAGTCTTTGGATCTCTCTTCAGAATAACTATTTTAAAAGAATTAAAGAAAATGTATAGATTAACAAAGAAAATCAAAGTTGATGAAAATGCAGATATATTTTGTTTTTTTCTCCATCAAGTTCTCAGACCCAATGACATCTATATTTGGATTCTTTGGGACATTGTGGCTTTCATGTTAAGAACTATTATTTTAAGGGGAGACTGGGAGTCTTGTATCAGTACAGGGCCACAGTGTCCTCTGAGATGGTTCATGGATGAACTATGATTCACCTGCTGTTCCCCTTTAATGGTTCTATGCCTCACATTTACATTTTGGGATGCCTTGTTCTCTGTATCTCACTCTGAAATGTCATGCATCTATTATATGGACAAGGTTGTCTCTTATGCAACAAGTTATGTAAATATATTTTCTTAGGTAATAAATTACATAGGATCATAAAGGAAACCAAAGGTAGGTAAAGTATTTTAAGTAGGTAAAATATTTTAAATGATATTTTTTATTATATGAGGCTCTTCCAGTGGGAGCAGTGGAAAGGATGTTGGGAGAAATTTAAGTTAAATTAAAAGACAAAAAAATCAATAAAATTAATTTCCAACAAAGAAAAAATGTAATTTCTTTTCTCATTCAAATTTGTGGAACCACAGATCTATCCAAAGAGCCCTTGGGGCACCAGAGACCCCAGGTTATTAATCCTTGTTTTAAGGGTAAATGAGGGGGAGAATTCTGTACCAGGCCATTGTGCCCTCTGAGACAATAAAGAGACTTAGGTTCACCTGCCATTTTATTTATGAACTCTATTACCCACATCAGCATCTGCAACATTTTCTCCAGTATTTCTCACACTAAGATGTCACACATCTATGAGATAGTCTATAGCCTTTTCTAGGCTCTTAATTAAGGCAGGGGCTCTATTTGAACTTTTTTGTGTAATTCTAATACAGCCTACGGACACCTTTGCAGAACAACATATTGAAATGTATTTAAGAAAATACTTAGGTGTGTGAAGAAAACCAAAGGTTAGTGAAACTAACAATGTCATTTTTTTCCACTCAAGTTCATAGATCCTAAGAAATCTATACTTGGAACCACTGATACCCCATGAACCTAAAGGTAAGAACTCCTTTATTAAGAGGAGATAGAGGCAGAAAAGTGCTGAGATCAATACAGGGCCTCTGTGTCCTTTGAGAAGGTTCAAAGACTAAGGTACACATACTGTTTCCCTTTAATAGACTCTATGACACTGCATAACCATCTTGTAACTCTTCTTCAGTATTTCTCAACCAAAGATGTCATGCAGTTATGAGATGGGCTAGGGCCCTCTTTTAGCTCTAAGGAAGAAATTCTTAATAAAATGAAGAGGTTTCTTTATAAAGGAAACCAAAGATTAGAGAAACATTCTCTTTTTTTTTAAAAGAATGTCCTTTATTATATGGTATGTCTCTGTGGGATGACAGAAGGAAAGAGATGATGGGGGAAAATGTGGGTGACATAACAACAAAAATTATCAATAAGAAGTTTAAGATAAAATGCATAATTGTTTTGTTTTCTTTCCATGATCACAGATTTGCAGAAATTAACCTCAAACTATTTGAGGACTCTGTGTAACCTACGATAAGAATGGATGATGTAAAGGGAGCTTAAGCCACCCTATTCCTGGGATCCCTACAAGGCAACACTGTTTTCCAAGACAGGGGTAGCTATGTGGTGCAGTGGATAAAGCACCAGGTGTAGAGTTAGGAAGACCCAATTTAAAATCTAGCCTCAGACACTTACTAGCTGTGTGATCTAGGGTAAGTCACTTAATCCTATTGTTCTCAATTTCCTCTTCTCGAAAATGAGCAAGAGAAGGAATTTACTAACTACTCCAGCATCTTTAACAAGAACCCCCAAATGGACTCACAAAGGATCAGCCATGAATGAATTGACTGAACAGCAACATATACCTCATATCAGCGTCCTGGAACCTTTTCTTGAGTGTTTTATTATAGTGAAATATAATATATCTATAAAATGGATAATACCTTCTCAAGACCCAAAGGTGGGAGATTCTTAGCCATTTTATGTGTTCTTCTGGTGAACTTTATGCACTGCTTCTCAGAATAATGTTTTTAAATGCATAAAAATATATAGTACTATAAAGGAAACCAAGGTGAATTAAACATTTCCTTTAAACAATATTCTTTATTATGGCTCCCTAGGAGGGGTGGGTGGTAAGATACTGGAGAAAGAGAAAGATGCTGGGAGAAATTTAAGTGAAGCAAGAAAAAAAATAAAAAAACTTAAAAGAGAAAAGATACATGAATTTATGTGTGTGCAAATATATATGAGTACATGTGTACATATATGTGTGCATGTAGTGTTTGTAAGTGTGTATACTTATATGTATATGAATGTATTTTTCCCCATTCAACATCATAGATGCTTTGACATCTATTCATGAAGCCCTTATGGCTCTGTGGACCTTATGTTGAGTATTTCTGCTCTACAAGATTCATGCAGAATTTCAGTGTCTTCCAATATAGTTCATGGTCTAAGGTTTGCCTGCCATTTCCCTTTAAGGGACTATGTGCACCACAGCAGCATCCTTGAGCATACTGTTTAGTATTTCTAACATTGAGATATCATGAATTTATGATATGTCCTGGGGCCATCTCTCAGTTCTTGGGAGACTGAGGACAGAGTCCTGGGATCACTATCATGCCTAGACATGGTCACGGATTGAGATGTTTATGTCCCAGATTATTATTCTTGAGTCCCATCTTGAATAGTTTTCATACTGGTTTGTCATGAGCTGGAGCATGACCTTCACTAGGACTATATGTCGTACATGAGCATCCTTGAGCACAGGGGATTACATAAACTGTGGTATGTAGAACAATTATGAAAATGATTCATTCTTAGGTGACTTCCCCCGATTCACACTGTTAGTAGGTTTCAGAGATGGTGCCAGGATCCAAGTCTTCAGGACTCCCAAGTTCAGTGCTCTGTGTTCTAAAACCTGATGCTCTCATGTGGAAATGTAGGCTCAAGGGAAGAGATTTCCCATAGGTTTGGGGCTGACTCAATAGTGTAATTATATAAATACACACGGGGCGCAGCCCTACATTGAAACATTGTCTACAAAGAAACAAGGGGGTGGTTTAAGGGAGAAATAGCCAAAAGACATAGAGAATTTGGTATTTCCACTAAGTATTCTCTGGTGATGGGTGGAACACATAATTGCTAAGGTAAATAGGAAATTGTAAGTACTTGGTCGTCTTTATTCTTGAACAGGATGAGGCAACTGTCAGTGACAACCCTTACTGGTTCAGAAGGATTAGTAACAATCTAGTGTGCAAAGACGGGGAGAGAATATAGAATATCCATGGGGTGGGGGGAACTACATCAGGTAAGGCATAGAATTAGTACTGAATTTATAGCATTTAACTCTTCAAAGCTGTCTGGGCATATAGTTGGAAAAAAAATAAGAATGAGGAGAGAAGAGAGGAATTTTAAGGCCTATACATCCTCAGGAACTTGCGGAAAGTTAGTTTTGGACATTAACCTTGATGCTTCTTCCTAGTTTTTAAACTGTTGATGTAAAATAAACATCCTCTGCCCCTCTCTCTGCCAAGCTCCTAACTCCGCCTTTTGGACAAAGCAGCCTCATTGAACAGCTGGCAATCACACCCATTCCTGCATCCGCAATGGAAAATGCTGAGGTTCATTACACTGGAAAAAAAGAATGCCATTTGTTTTCATGCTACTGTCTCCCCCTTCCCTAAAGATTAACCATCAGCATTTTTCAATGGCCCCTTTTCTTGAGATTTAATTCGGTTAGTTTCCAGCCCAATCCAGATGGTGGAGCACATGATAAAATAGAAACTGAGTTTCCCTGTAGGGCAGAATATGTTATTGTTCTGGACTATGTGGTAAAATGGAATCTTTGGGAAAGACATAAGATGGCAAAGGTACGTTAGGAGAAAATTGATGGTTTCTATGGCAAAGAACAGCATGGTTGAAAAGAGTAGAGGTTTCCAAAGCCAATGTGCATACAATACACTTTCATGTGGGGTGGGGGTGAGGGTCCTACTATAATCAACTTCCTTCACTTTCATTCATTCATTAACTCAATATTATACTTTTTTTGGTAAATTAAGTCATTTGGCACTTCCACAATAGGAGGAAGAAAATGATATAAAAAACTAAACAATGGAGGTTGTTGTGGTTATGGTTGTGGTGGTTGTTGGTCAGTTGGTGAATTGTGTGGGACACTTCATTATCCTATGCATGATAGTGCATCAATGCTGTCCATGGGGCTTTCTTGACATTTCTTTCTCCAGCAAAAAAAAGGAATGTACAGCCCTCTAAAAGTAATGGGAAAAACAAAAGTCTGTAAGTCAAGAGCCCCATGTTCTATTTTTACCTGGTCCTGCCCAAGTTCAATTCCCCTTAAGATCTCTGAGCCTCAGTTTCCACATATGTAAACTACAAGGGTGGACTAGATGATCCCCCAAATTAATTCTAATTCTAATAAAATATACCAAACTAGTTATGAGTTTTTAAAGTCCTAGAGGGAAAAGGTCTTTGTTATTTGTGAGAATTCATCTTTTTTTGGAGGGAAAGCTGTCTTAAAAGAACACATTCAGCTACTTTGGTAATGATTTTTACTTGGAAATGTGTAAGGGAGATATATTGACACTTGACCTTCTTCAGGGGCCACTGGATAGAAGTTATTGAGGTGAATATAGAGACTAATATGATCACAGAACTCAACTGATCATAGATAGGGTGAATATAATAGGAGGGGCTGGACTATTTTCTCTTACACCAGAGTGCTGATATAATCTGTCAGTCAATAAATATTTATTAAGTGCTTGTGGTACATCAGGCACTGTTGTAAGCTGTGGTAAGACAAAAACATGGCAAAACCCTATCTCCAAGGAGATCATAATGTAATGGGTGAGATAACAAAAAACCTGGCACCTTGGTTCAGCTTCTAATTGTAGTCAGTTCTAAAGATTGTGTGTCAGCTTAGGTCACACCTAGACAGTCTCTTGGAGCATTTTGGGGACAATTCTGGTGGCTTACTCTTAAATCCTTTGTCAGATCCCCCTTGACTGGTCCCCTGGAATGGAACAGGTTCTAACTTTGGAGTCAAAGGAAGAGGTTCAAATCCCAACTCATACATTTTCTACCAGTGTGGCCTCAGGGGCCACTATTTCCACAAACTGTAGTTTCTTTACCATCAAAATTGAATCAAACTGAATGGCCCTTAAAGTTTTATCCCATATTCCATCTCTGATACTATAATTCATCCTAGTGAAAGAAACCAGGCTCATGTTCTCTGCCAGGTAGAAAAATGGGGCTAAGAAGCCAAATGTTACAGGATCAATTACATTATCACCTTGTAATAACCACAAACCACAGATTGCACTCTGACATCATCTTGCCGTTTAATAAAAGTTCACTTTCAGTAATAAGGGAGATAATCCAGTTGGCTCAGGTTTTAGGGGAGAAGGGTATGTGTATGTGTGTGTGTGTGTGTGTGTGCGCGCACAGAAAGGAAGGGTGTGTGATTATTAGAATAGGCTCAAATTAATTTTTGTACATGAAGACCAGTGACAGTGTATCAGCATAAATAGCTTTGGAGTCAGAAAGATCTGGGTTCAAGTGCCATTCTGACACATCACAGGTTGGTCCCTTACAACCTTTGTGACCTTGGGCAAATTATTGGACCTCCCTGGACCTCAGCTTCCTTATTTAGAAGATAGCTGATCTCTAAGGCCCCTTCAAGCTCTTGACTTATAAAGCGATAAATGACACTGACCATGGGGCATGTGGTTTAACCACTCTGAACCCCCAAACCATTCTCTAAAATGTAAGTAATCCATGAATTGCCAATCTATATCTACGGTGATCCCCTACACAAATGGAATCACAACTATGAACCAAATAATAAAAAAAAGACCAATTTATCATCATCAGACCTTTTTTTTACTGGAGCTATGATACACACACACATCCACACGTACATATATGGTAATGACATGTAATATAATGCGATATCATGTTATATGATGTAATGTGACATGACATGATGTGATGTGAGAATATAATTATAATGTAATAAATATAATAAACATAATGTAACATAATGTAATGCAATGTAACATAATATAATGCAATATAACATAACAATAATATAATATGATATAAAATGTGATGGATGTAATGTGATGATATAATATATTGTATCACATCATATCATACCATAACAGATCAATATCATACCATGCCATGTCATGTCATGTCACATCACATCACATCATATCATAATATATCATAACATATTCAGGGCTGAAACTCCTGTGCTCAGTGCAGATCAGTGCCTCCTGTGAAACTTCGACTCTCAGACATTTGTCTAATGCTTTTAGAGGTTAAGTGATTTGCTGAAGGTTGTAGAGTTAAGATTTCTTAAAAGCAGGATTTAACACAAAATCTCCCTGAATCTATGGCACCCTGCTTCCAGATTATTGTCTAATGATGAATCATAAGTGTAATCATAACAAAATAAGCATTGTAATGTTACATTGCCTTATGTTGACTTTTCTGCTAGGCACATCACCCGCCCTGTAGCATTAAGGGTGGTATTTGGGGTCCTGTTATTAGCAAGTTACAAGACAATTCACTCTCATTCTTTCCAAGAATTTGGGGTGCAGAGGGGAGGGTGACACAGTGGGATGCATGTCAATGATTTTCCTTAACATTCAGTTCAGGTTACTCTTTTCTAAAAATGCACTTGGTACTGGTTTCTGCCATCTCTATGTGTAACTTGAATGCCTCGGTTTTAAATATATTTTAGTGGGATGAAAACATCTCATTGATTATAAAAATAGTGCTTTGAGCCTAGTGCTTTCCCCCCACCCCATCTGTGTTATGAACGGCCCACCCTATAAATATGTGCTGCTATTATAAGAATGCAGCTCTCTTCAGGGATAATAATAAACTGGACTTTTTCAGAATTGTTTTATTCCTTCAAACAAGACATTTAATCATTGATGGTAACATTAGTCATAT
The DNA here is from genome assembly GCA_028646575.1 of Pseudocheirus occidentalis. Classification (NCBI taxonomy): domain Eukaryota; kingdom Metazoa; phylum Chordata; class Mammalia; order Diprotodontia; family Pseudocheiridae; genus Pseudocheirus; species Pseudocheirus occidentalis. Next base: position 302,027,021 of record CM053595.1, read on the forward strand.
TGAGGTGGGGGAGAATCCATTCAAAATATTTTTAGGGGATGTGTTATATTCTGAGTTCATATACTACCTGTCCTATTATTATAACATGGTGTTGATGTTGGGGAATTTTCACCCAATGTTTGATTTTTATCTCTTTCTCTCCAAAGACCTCCTGAGCATGATAAAATAAACACACTGCTATATTTGCAGGACTTGAATGAAGAGGCTGATCCCAGCAGTGAGCAGGTTGGTGGAAAGGGCCCCACAGCTTCTGTCTCTGAATAGAATCATGTGAGACAATGGTTAATCCAGGACAGCTCTATTCAATGTCTCTATGCAGACTGCTTCCCTGAACTGCCCCTCTTCACCCTTGTGCATTGTAGGGCAGTTTGGTAAGAGACTAGAGTCACACGTGCATAGAAGGAATAAGTGGAAACTAATGTTCCCATGATGCTGAGCTTATAGATAATGGGCCATCCAAGCTGCCAAAATCACAAAGAGTTGGAAATGTGTGTGGTGTGGGACTAGCTGGTGTGGGACTTGGGAGTTATGAGGACCTGAGTTCAAAACATGCCCCATGCATTTAATAGCTATGTATCCCTGGGCGAACCTTGTAATATCAGTGAAACTCAGTTTCCTTGTGTATTCTATGAGAATAATGATAGCGGCTCCTTTACAAGATTGTTATAAGGATCAAGTGAGATAGCATCTGTATAGTGGTTGGCAAATCTCAGTGTTATATACATATACACATATACATACACATACACATACACACATATACATACACATATACACATACACACATATATACACACATATACATATGCATATTATTATTATTATTATTACAGAAATAGCAGCCTGCATCGGAAAACGCAAAGAAGTGGGTGAGTAGGTGAGAGGGTGGTGAAGGGCGTCTGCAACTGTTTTCCTGTTTCCTCTGGGGTGGAGTCCTGGCTTTTATTTGGGGCGACATGACTCTATTGGTGGTGGCTTTTTAAACTCAGGAGTACAAATGGCAGGAGAACAAGGGAGAATGACATCTGAATGGTGAGTAATGAGCTTAGCAGCTCATTAACCCTAAAATCACTTTTCTGTTGCCTTAGTTTGCTAAGCTTGGCCTAGTGAAAAGAGCCTGAAGTTGAGCATCAGGAGTGAGGAGAATATGCCATGTGACCGTAGGGAAGTCATGATGACCCTCTCTGTAATTCACTTCCCTCATGTTTCAAATACTATAGTGGTACCTTCTCCAGTTACCTAAGCAGGTTTAAAACAATGAGCAAATAAGTGAAATGTCTTTAATTTGTGGGGAAAAAACTACACTCCAAACAAGGCATCATTTTAAAGCCATTATTCCAAAGAATAAGTTACCTATGGGACAGCTGGGTGGTGCAGTGAATAGAGCACCAGCCTGTAACAGCAATCAGTTTAGAAGACTTAGGGCTAAGTATGGAAGGTGTGAGCCCTGTCTAGAAGGTGTGAGCCCTGTCCACTGTTGAGAAGACATGAACTCCCCTGTTGGTGGAAGAAGGGGATTGGCCGAGATAGGAGGCCAGTGTGTATATAAGAAGAATTCTAGAGACAGAGAGACATAATTGGAATTTTCCTGTGGAGGAAGCAGGATTGTCTCAGCATCTGAGAGCTGGGCTGCTGGAAGTGAGTTGGAGTTTGAGAGAGAGAGAGAGAGAGAGAGAGAGAGAGAGAGAGAGAGAGAGAGAGAGAGAGAGAGAGAGAGAAAGAGTTAGTTTTGAATCTGGAAGCTGACTGATACCTGAGATGGAGTTTTCCTGAGACCAGAATCTGGTGAAGGCCATCCAGAAGGCTGATCTTCCTTCTGGGTCCTAGGGCCAGCTGAACTGCTGGAAGACTGAAGAAGCATGAGCAGGATAAAACTTTGTTGATGGCCGGGGTGATCCTTCAGTTCCAGGCAAGAGAAGTGGTGAAGGGTTTGAGATGTGCTGTACCCTGTGAACTTCAGTGTGTGCCAGGGATTGCCCTAAAGACTGGACAAGGACCTGGGAGCTGTCTGCTTCTGTATCCAGGTGACTGTTTGGTGGATTCAGGAGGGAGCTGGGACCATGGAAAGGGATTCAGGGAATCAGAGAGACTACCCAGAGTCAAGATGAAGTAAAAGTCTCCCCTTGGTGGGAACTGAGGATTGATGGACACCAAGGGGTGTAGGATTTTTGTGGTTTTCTAATGATTGCATTTAGTGATTGAGTTGATGCATAGTTGTCCCATGAGTGGAAGACTGAACATTGTTCTGTACCTTGAAATGCTGTGAATATTATATTGTGACATATTGTGGATGTTTGCCTTGATTTGTAATGGAACAAACAGAGTGTTCACTATCACCGTGTAATCTGAACCTTAAAAGCTGTTCACAGTAACATTCTTTTGGGAATCTGCTGTTGCATGGTGTTACACAGTCCTGGAGTCAGGAGAACCTGAGTTCAAATGTGACCTAGGACACTTGACCCTTTCTAGCTGTGTAAACTTGGGCAAGTCACTTAATCCCAATTCCCTACCCTTTCCTGCCCCCCCTAAAAAAAGTTACTTGGTATAAATAACCACAGAGGAAAAGCCCAGGAGATTCTAGTATTCAAGATGATACAACTGGGGCAAATTTCAGGTTCAGTTACTCCACAGATGTGTTGACCTGTGGATTGCAGCTGTAGCTAGCTCTGCATATTTAATTCTATCAGTCATGTGGTGGTTCCAAGCAAGGGCAAATTATTGAACTTCAGTGAGGCCTCAATGAGATATATGCCTTTCAGACCTTTCCTGGATGAATAACTTAGAGAATTCTGTGTTTGTTTTATTTTTGTTCAGGGTGGGGAGTGGTTCTGGGCCAACAGTGCAAGTGAACCTCATTTTAAACCACATATGGGCTCCAGAAATCTTGTATAGAAAACAAATCATTGGAAATCAAACACCATTTTAAGTACCAGGCTTCTCAGGGCACCAAAGGGAGGCCTGCTGTGACTCATCAGACAAAGCAAAGAAGAATAGCTGCTGCAGTTATTGTCCATATGTGTATGTCTATTTTCATGTATATATGTATATGTATTCATATATACTTGCATATGTATGTATTTACATACATACATGCACATATATAAACATATATTTATACATGCATATATATATACACACATATATATATAATTAGACTTTTATGAATGAAATTTACTTAATATGGAGTCCACTTGTCTATAGAGATTTGAACCATCCCTTAAAACACATTTAGTTGACATTCCAGAAAAGAAAGCATAGAGTTGGCCTACATTCTGGCATGAGTGATGGAGGGACCCTGTCTCCCTCAAACCTAGTCATATATATACACAGATACTTTAAGTAGACATAGATAACCTCTTAATGCCTCTTTTCTGCCACAATTACTCAGGCATTTACTGAGGTAGCAGGTATAACAGGATGTCAACTGTTGAATTTGGAGTGAAGAGGACCAGAAATTCAAATCTGACCAGTTGTCTGAAATCAAATCACTTCAAGTCTGGCCTCAGACTCTTTTACTAGCTGTGTGATCCTGGACAAGTCACTGGACCTTGTTTACCTCAGTTTCCATACCACTGAAGTATCTTTGCTGAGAAAACCCCATATGATGTCATAAAGATTTGGACACTGCTGAAACAATTGAACAAGAACAAGAAAATAGACAATAATGATGATAATAGTACTTACCTCCTAGGGTTGTTGTGAGGATAGAATGGGATGATGCGTCTAAAGCACATTATAAATCTTAAAGTGCTATTGAAATTCCAGTTATGATGAGGAAGGTGCCATAACACAATATTATTTTGATTAACTTCTAATTGGGAACCTTCACGTATATATTACAGGAGATTCCTGGCCTCTCAGACCTCTCCATCTTGTGGTCTCCAAACTGCAAGGCCAATTTTCTAATAGTGGGATGAGATGTCTGAGAGAGGTGGGATGAGGAGAGGAAGAGGATGAGCTCACTGCAAATAGTCTTGATTCTTTTGATGAGGCATGAGGTGAGTTCTGAAGCTGAGAGGATTGGGGTGGGGGTGGAACTGTGGGAGGTTTGACGAGAGACATGAAGGTTTGGAATAGCTATTGGATACAATGCAGTAGTGAATCCATTAGGGACGAATTAAATATTTTCCTTGCCATGATGCAGGCCTGGTTGATATCTGCATAATATAACTGTATAGTGGGTCCAATGAGCACAACTTTGAGATTTTCTCAAGTTTCATGTAGCAATCCATGAATATGAGTGAAGAGGTTGTACACTGGGAGTAATATAGAATTCTGGGGTCAGCAAATTGTGATCAGTGATGAGGAAAAAGGGCAAATGAAGGGGACAGTATAGAGTTGAATTTGTTTGCCAAGGAGTTAAGATAGGGAAGGAAGGAGAATAAACAGGGCCAGGATGGTAACCTAGAAATAACTGAAGGGTAGAGGGAATGGCAATCACAGCAAGGATGAATAATAAAGTCACAAGCCCTAGGGAAAGGTGAAATAATACAAGATTATGATCAAGTAAAAGCATTTTAGAATTCTTTTACACAGAAGTAGACTACTTATGAGTAACGGCAAGGTCAGGGATATAACTATCTCTATGCAAAACTGAGATACAGTAGAGAAGCAGGCAATAGGAATTATGTGAAATGAGGGACTGAGAAGTTACAGTATTTGAAGGAGGTCCAAATATATAGGACAAGCTTCCCTTGAATGGGGGTAGGTGATTGAGAAGAGAGAAAGAATGTGATCTAGGTACTGAAAGCATTGATGGAAAAAGTAAAGAAATAAAATGTCCTGGCATAGAGGGTTGATATCCAGTATCTTTTCCTCTATTGTAGTAACTCATGTGAGGCTATATCTCTGATAAAATGAATCTCTCTACAGATACACATGATCCCATGTCCTCCCAACTTTTCCAAAAGATTCTTATTCTCTCTCCCTCCCTCCCTTCACCCCCCACTATCTCCCTCTCCCTCCTCCCCCCTCTCTCCCTCCCTCCCTCCCTTCACCCCCCTCTCTCTCTTTCTGTCTCTCTTTCATCTCTCTCTTCTTCTCTGTCTTCCTCCCTCCTCCCTCCCTCCCTCCTCTATCTTTCTCTTTCTCTTTTTCTCTCTCTTTCTCTCTCTATGTCTCTATTTCAATGTGTCTCTCTTCTTTGAACCATTCCAATATATTGGATCTTTCCTCTGTTACCTAAAACATGCTTCTATCCCCCATCTGTAAATAAAATGGAGAATACACTTTAAAAGAACAAAAAAAAATCCTTGGCTTGATTGACCCTGCCATTCCTGCTAGATCTTATCCCTTGCTTCACATATCTTTTTTTCTCTACACTTCCCCAAAGTATCATCTAGACTCAGTGCTCCTCCTTTCTCTTTCTCTATCTTCTACATACTCTGTAATCCACAACTGTGCTGACTGGAAACATTAAGAATTCATGTTATCCTACCTCAACTGGGCTCTCACTGAAGCAAGGAAATCCTTTTATTCTTCCTTAATTGATCTCCTTGTTCCCTCTTCACAGAAGTGATTCTAAACATCCCCTTTCCTCTTCAAAGCCCACCACCCCTGTTCCATCCCCTTCCCTTAAAGCTGAGGAGCACTCCTTTTATTTTATTGAGAAAACTGATTTCTTTGTCCTCTAATCATTTCCATCCAAAACCCCATTTGACATAATCTTCCACTCTCCCTTTTGTCCAGTATCTGACAAGGCTATCCCTCCAATTGCCATGGCAATTGTTTCCCTCTATTTGTGAAAAATGTTTCTGGTCTGCAGGAGGATGATGAAATGAGATAGAGACTCAAAGCCTCAGAGCTCAAAGACTGAGAGTTTGTTGAAAGCAGGGACTGTCTTTTACTTTATTTTTATCCCTAGAGCTCAGCATGCTGCCTAAAACATAGTAGGCACTTAATGTTGTTGACTGGTTGACCAATGTTGGATTTGACTTTCTAAAATATAAAGCAGCAACATCAGAAGTGTACAGGCTTTATATGTAGTCATCAATAGACAATTCATAGAAGCAAGGGGTTGTCAGGCACTGTTCTAGGTATACACTGTTCTAGACATACATGCTATATTCTAGATATACCCAAAAGGGCAAAATCAGTTCTTACCCTCAAGGTCTCATGGTCCAATAAAGTAGGCAATATGAAAACAGGTATGAGTAAAATAAAATAAATTGAAACAATAACCATATTTAACAGTTGTATTTAGCATTCCATATCCATAGATCACCCCATCACCCATTTCTTTGCTGAAAATAGGGACATATATTTTACCATCTGTTATTTAGAACTAAAATTCAACCACTGCATTTTAGAGAGCATAAGATCATCCTCAAGAGAGAACTATGGAAGAAGATGCATAAGGATTTGACAAATATGTTGGACAGGAAATTCTTGTTAAGATATGGCTTGAGCAAATGGTCTCCAAGGCCCCTTCTAAGGCTCAGATTCAATAATTAGATGCTTATGATTTTATGGTTAGTATTTATTAAACTGTCTCTTTTCCTTAGAAGTTTTCAAATAAAAAAAAGAGCATTCTTCCAGTATCAGTTCTATTCCTTTGGCGTCATCATCACTTTCAGATATTTTGAAAATTGATCCCTATTCACCTTTAGAATGATGTTATCCATGCCAAGAATTTCTTCTGTTTCTATGGTGTCAGGTTCAACTGCTATTCTTGCTGACAGCATCTTCCTAGTCATTGTTCCTCACACACCTATTGTGTGGGTTAGTAAAGTGACAGAAATCCAGGGTTTTCATTGATTTTTTGAAAATGGATTATTTTTTTAAAGGAAGAAAAAATCTATTCGATTTGACCCCCCCCCCCTTAGTTATCATCTAATTCAAATTTAAATTATGTGGGAATGATTTTGATTTTGAAGAGTTTGGAGCAAGCTTTCTATGGGTTCTTATCTTCTGTTTTTCACTGTCTTATGAAGGTGAGTCCCCTCTGAGGCCACATAATCAATGATTAATCAATCAAATTCTTTGCCTCCCCTTTCCATTCTTCCTCCTCCTTAATTCCTTCTTCCCTTTTCTCCTTATCTTATTTCATTTCTTCCTCTTTCCTCTTTTTCTTCTCCTCTCTTCTGCTCTCCTCCTATTTGCTTCTTGTTCTCTTCCTTCTCCATCATCTCTGTCATCATCATCATCATCATCATCATCATCATCATCACCATCACCTTCTTCTTCTTCTTCTCCTTCTTCTTCTTCTTCTTCTTCTTCTTCTTCTCCTTCTTCTTGTTCTTGTTCTTCTTGTTCTTCTTGTTCTTGTTCTTGTTCTTCTTCTTGTTCTTGTTCTTCTTCTTGTTCTTCTTGTTCTTGTTGTTGTTGTTGTTGTTGTTGTTGTTGTTGTTGTTGTTGTTCTTCTTCTTCTTCTTCTTCTTCTTCTTCTTCTTCTCCCCTCTTCTTCCTCCTTCTTTGCCTCCTCCTCCTTCATACTTTAATTCTTTTTTTTCTGCAGAAACTCTGAAAGCTAATTTACTGAGTTTTGAGAAGTAATGTTCAATTTTTAAGAGTCCTAAATACTGACCAAATACAAATCCCTTAAATATTATTATTATTATTGTAATTATTCATTTAATAATTATTCATTCCCCTACTATGTATTAAATATCTTTGGTTTGAGGAACACAACGGGGTGGTACAAGAGGAAATAGAGAAACAAAGTTTAGCTGAGCCAATCCCTGACCTTAGAGGAGTAGGGAAGTAGGACATACAGAGTGAAATAATAACTAATCAAATATGACAGAGAGTTAACTGTGGTAAAGGGCTGTGGTCTCAAAGCCAAAGAGACCTAAGGACCATTAAACCATGCATAAAGATCCCTGAGGGCACATATTCACCTAGATATTTATATACTACTAATGTCTTCTGCATTTTATTATATTTTTATTTATTTTGTTAAATATTCACAATTACATTTTTATTTGATTAGGGCACTCTGGAATTTGCATCTGCAACACAGCCCATGAAAACTAGCCTATGTATATTTGATACTTCTGATTCAAAATGAATGAACTTAGGCAAGTTACTTAACCTCAGTAATCATAGACAGCTCTCTGTTAAGTTGCAGACCAGTTACAATAGTTAGTATACAGAGTTCCTCACTGGGAGAGCCCTACATCAAGGTAATCTTAGTTCTCTGTCTCTCTCTGTCTCTGTCTCTGTCTCTGCTCTCTCTCTGTCTCTCTCTCTCTCTCCTCTCTCTGTCTCTGTCTCTTTCTCTATGCTTTCTGTCTCTGTCTTCCTCTCTCTTACATGTGCATGCATGTGCGCGCGTGCGTGCACACACCCACACCCACACCCACAGAAACAGAGATAGAGGGAGAACAAACAAAACCACAATACAAATCCTAGAAAAGGTGGCATGTGAGGTCTGACTATGGCAGTGGTGCTCAGGGCCTTTGTAAAGAGAATCTCCACAGAATGCCTTGGAATAGAAAGAATGTGAAGCCTGCAATTGGAGCACAACTCCAAACATCTAATCTAATTCACTACTTAAATACATTGTGACCTTGAGCAAGTCTCAAATTCTCTGGGCCTCAGTTTCCTCCACAGTAAAATGAGAGAGTTGTACTAGATGGCCACTAACATCACATATATTGCCAAATGTATAATGCTACTCACCTGTGGAACCTAAGAATTTGTACCAAGAATTGAGATGTCTCAAGTACAACTGACTAATCTTATATTACATTATGATGATGTATTATCATGATCATTATTACACATAGACCAAGATAGCTATATAGGTTTAGACATCTATCACTGCAAGGAACCTCAGTGTGCATCTAGTGCAATCCATTCATTTTATTGATAGGGAAACTGAGTCCCAAGGATGTTAAATTACTTGCCCAACATCACAGAGCTAATGCCGAGCCAAAGGAAGTTTCTTTCAGGGCCACTCACTTCCCTGGAAAGGGTTTCCTTCCCACCCACCCAAATACAACTAATATATAGAAAGCACCACATTCTTCTTCCCTCTGGCCTTTCATATACAACTGTGGGCTGACAACTCTCCAATTTAGCATCTCTCCTCATCTACCCAACAATACCCCACTATGGGAGGCTGCACAATTACCCAGGGTGCTGTATCACATTATCACCCAATTAATGTCATTAACAGTTTCCTCCTCAGTAGTCAACACAAGAGTGATTGCTTGCCTCACGGTAGTGATAAAATTACTGCGCTATTAAGATGATGGAGTAACTAGAAAGAAGGTTGAGAAGGAAGGATCATTTTTTTCCTATACTGTCTATTGGGGGATGTGACTGGTGACATAGAAAAATGAAGGACATCTCTTTGGGGGATTCTATCTTGGTGTATTCAGGAAGGGCAAATTGCCTCTATCTTTTGAAACAAAAGAGGTCATACATAACTACCAGATTTGTTCTTTTACTGCATAATTCCATAAACATTCTACAAACACTGGAGAATCTATAATCTGTATGACGAACAAGACCTTGTGCTAGGAGATGGTAGAAGAAGGTGAGTTTGGTGTGGGAAGGCACAAGGAGTAATGGGGTTATAATACAAGGGAATCTGAGATAGGGTCAAAGGAGAGGATAATTGGGGGTGATTGGGAGAAAATGGTTATAATTAGTGCCTGTATGGGCAAGGAGAGGTCTCCTGGAGAACTTGGTTTTCCAAACTTTGTGGTAACTGAAGTCCTTCCTTAAAATACAAATCTGGGGTAGACAGGTAGAAGGCACAATGGACAGAGTGATGAACTGAAATGAGAAAGATCTGAGTCTGTATCTTACCTTAGCAACTATTTGTGTAGTCTTGGACAAGTCACTTAAATTCTCTCTGCCTCAGTTTCCTCATATGTATATGAGGAAGCTGGACTTGATTGCCACTAAGGTCCTACATAGCTCTATATCTATAAGACTTCAATGAGTTCCCATATCTACACTTGCATTTCCTGTGACAATCCCAAATTTAAGAAAATAATGAATGATTTTTGATAAAGATTTGATGAAGGAATATTTTTATTTGGGACTCATAAAATATGGTTACTATTTTCATATTTAATTTTCTACCATTGGCCTGAATATATAGCAGCATCTTTGTCTAATCTCATGATATCCTACCAGATATTTCTATGTACATAATGAAATCCCTGCCCCAACCCCCAAGCCCTCCTTCTTCACTTTAACATGACTCTAATTTCCTCAGATAGCTCCTAGAAGAAAGATGGTTTGGGTGTTATGAAAGGGATGGGTAAGGAGAGAGCATAGGAAGTATCCTGCTTTTATATATTAGATGCTTCTTTCTGTATAGTTTCCTCTACAGCAAAGTACATTTCTTGGACTAATTATGTCAGAGTCATAACTAGGGTGGGACACTTTGGATGTTGCCAAAAGAATTAAATTTAGAGGGTTTTAAAAATTATTTAAATCATTCAGAAGCAGAAATACCAGAGGTTTAATACATACCTGTTAAGAATAATTAGTTGGATGAGAAAGCTACCAGACATTATGCTTGGAGTGAATTCCTCTGTGGACGTCTCTTGTACTTCGTTCCAGAAAGAATTTGTGCTACCATCTCTAAACACAAAGTTCCAGTTGACAAAATCAAGAGTCCTGCTAACAGTCTGAGACCCGGGGGAGGGGAGCCTTTCCAGGTTGTGATCTGATCCTCCAAACTTGTTTAGGAGACTGTCATGTGGGACAGAATCAAAAACCTTCCTGGAGCCCAGATCTATTATATCCATTATTTTTCTCCTATCTCCATGACCTGCCACTCTTTCATAGAAAGAAAATAAATTGGTTTGGCACGGTTTGAAATTCACAAAGCTGAACTGGTTGCTACCCAGTACCTTACACTTCACAAAGTGATGGAAAATTGATTGCCAGATTACTGGTTCTGATATCTTCCAAGATGCTGAAGTTGTGTGTTTGGCTCATTATGGTTGGGTCTCTTTTTCTACCACACAAGGGCACTTGAAAAGTGATTTACAGTTTAAACTTTTATCCTTCAAATTTTATCAGAGAGGCAGTGTGTTGCAATGGCAAACAAAATGGGATTAGGGCCTAGAGTTACCTGTGCTCACTTTCTTCAGGACCATGGACAAGTCACATAGATCCTCTGAGCTTCCTTTCCATATGTTGTATTTACAGGAGATTGTAAGAAGGATCAGATGAGATAACACATCAAACACACACACAAAATAGCTTTGTATACCTTTTTTACTATAGACATTTTGGCTATTATTGCCTTTCAAAACAAAAGTATATTATTTTCTTTTTTAAAAAGCTTCCCAGTTGCTAACATTAGCATCACTAAGTTGCTTCATTACAGCTTGCTTTTCAGTAGGATGAATACTTAAAGTTTCATCCTAATTTTTAGATTGCTTTACAGTTTCAAAGCCTCTGCCCCTTCATGCCTCTGGATCATTAAATATAGATAAACAGTCACATAAATATGCTATCTAACCTTGATATTTAAAGGGAATTTGAAATACATCTTTTACTCAAGTGAAAATCGCTGTAATAGAAATACTTTCACTGGACTTGAGTCATTTTTAGGTTAGATTTTTGGGTATGTGTTGGTTCTTCTTAAGGTGGAATCTACCTGGTCCATCATTTGCCTATTTCTGTTTTTCAGGGATACCTTCTGATCTTCATGACTTTTTCCAAAATGAGAACTAATAGCAAAAAGGGCCTCCACATGTTCCTCACGTACGTAGGGAATGTTGAGTTATATAGATGAACATAGCTAAAAGAAACTTTAAAGACAACCTCATTTTATAGAAAAGGAATGTAAGACTAAGAGAAGGAAAGGATGTTCCCAAGGTTCTAAAGTTAACATAACCCAGAATTCCTCTACAAATGTTTCTATTCATCTCAGTCCTAGGATTATAGTTTTAGAGCTGGAAGAGTATCCAACTGAGCTTTGGAATTATGTTTCGGGTGAGGAAACTGAGACCCAGGGAGGATTAGTGACTTTTGCATGCTCACACAGGCAGTAAGTATGAAAGGTGGGATTTGAACCCTGGTTTTCTGACTGCAGAAATGGTGTTCTTTCCATTGGCTCATGCTATCTCCCATACCTCTTTCCCCGGGCACTACCCTTTTAATATTCCCCCCTCTACTTCCAGAGGTATTTCCTCATCCCAGAAACCTCTACTACATCACCCTCAATAATCCCTTCTTTTGCTTCAACAATAGTCAATAAGGCTTTGCCTATTATATAGGTACAGGAACTGTCTTAAGTATTGGAGATATTAAGAGAGTCAAAGGATAGTCTCAGCCCTCAAAGAGACCACAATCTAAATTGGCCTAGAAAGTCACAACAGAACTACCATTCATGATCTTAATGCAACTACTTGTTTCTTTGCTGTTTTAACATGTACTTTATTGATATATGTTTTTATATTACCTATATTTCTCAATAAACCCCTTTTATCTTCTCTTCCCAGAGAAACATTCTGTGTAATTAAGGATAGAAAAGTATATGTATGTGGCAGGGAATGGGGGAATGGTTCACAGAGGAGTTCAGTAAAACTAAACACACATATACATGCACACACACATATACATATATATGTATATGTGTGTGTGCGTGTGTGTACGGATGTGTATATATATGTATATATATGGATGTATGTGTATGTGTATATATAATTGTGTGTATACATGCATGTGTATATGTGTATATATGTATATGTGTGTGTGTGTAATTCCACAACCACATTACCCCAGCATTTCAAAGATTTAGGGAGTAGAGCCTTCTGATATCTCCATAATATTCCATAGTATTATAGCATAGTGTGGCCTAGCATAATATAATATAATATCATACAGAGATGGGCTATTACAGTGCGGCAAACTTGGGGACTCTTTTGACCTCTATTAGCCTCCTTACATCCCTTTTCTCTAAAATGTGGACTTTATTAAAGCTCCTTCCAGTTCTAAAAATTATATTAGAAATTTTAATAATGAAGTTTGGTCAGAATAATCTCATAGCATTCAGTCTACATTGTTTTGTTGTTGTTCTTTCCATTTATATTGTTTTAATTATTATATGCATGGTTTCCCAAGTTCTATTTATTCCATTTTGCATCAGTTCATGTCTTCCTGTGTTTCTTGATTATTATTATTTTTTTTATTTTGGAGAGTGGAAGGTAGGACAACTGGGGTTAAATGACTTGTCCAAGGTCACAAGCTAGTTTTGTGTGAAATGTCTGAGGTCGGATTTGAATTCAGGTCCTCCTGACTCCAGGGCCAGCGCTCTACTCACTACACCACTTAACTGTCCCATTGCTGTGTTCCTTGTATTCATCATATGCATCATCTCATGTAGCACAGTGATAGATCATTATATTCCTACACTGTATTTTTTTAACCATTCTCCAATTAAAGGGCATCTATTTTGTTCATCAATTTTCCTTTGATAAAAGGACTGTTATTAATATTTTGTTAAATATATATATGTATGTATAGTCACTGATTTCTAATGAGATATTTCACATTGTATTCAATTTTTTTCATTCTTTTGGTTTCGTTTTATTTTTTCTTGATTTCTCATAAGCCCATTATCCTCTATATGCTCAATTCTAATTTTTTAAGTAATTATTTTCTTCAGTGAGCTTTTGTGACTCTTTTTATTCCATTGAGCCATTTCTGCCTTTGAAGGCATTATTCTCCTTATTGACTTTTTGGGCTGCTTTTACCATTTGACCTAGTCTGGTTTTTAAAAGATGTTATTTCCTTCAGTATTTGGGGGGGGAAGTGTCTCCTTTTTAAAGCTATTGATATTTTTTCATGATTTTCTTGCATCACTCTCATTCCCTTTCCCAATTTTTCCTCTACTTCTCTTAATTGATTCTGTTTGAGTTCTTCCATGGTCTGAAACCAATTCATATTTTTCTTGGAGGCTTTGTATATAAAACCATTGACTTTGTTATCTTCTTCTGATTATGTGTTTTGGTCTTCCTTTTCATCATAGCAACTTTCTATTGTCAGATATTTTTCCTGTTGTTTCCTCATTTCACTAGCCTGTTAAGGTAGGGCTCTACTTCTAGGGTGAAGGTTGCACTATACCAAGCCTCAGGGATTTTGTGCACCTATTTTTGGAGATACTTCTAGGGTCCTGCATGCCTTCAATTCTTCCCAGGAGGTATGATCTAAGGAGAGTTGTGGTCATTCCTCATCTGGTCTGTGCTCTGCTCTGTGGGTGAGCACAAGCAATCTTTTCTGATCTGGAACTGAGACAGGGGTCCCTGCTCCACTGCAGCCACAAGATTTGTTGTGCTAGTGTTCCCCCTAGCCCCACAACTGCCACGTAGAATTATGAACTGGATCTAAGTGTGGCCAAAACAAGAGTCCTGCCTCAGTGCTAGGGAATAGACCCTTGTAATCTCCTTCTGACCAGCTGTTCCATTCCCTTACATCTGTCGGGTTGAGAACTCAGTAATCAGCTGCTGCTTCTAATGATTTAGTGGCTCTCATGGTCTGCTTCTCTTTTCTAGGGCTTGGTCTGTGCTGGCATGGCCTGCATTAGACAGTGCTCCACTCTCACTCAAGTGTGGCAGATCTTTCCTGCTGAACTTCTAAGTTGTGTTTGGGTAGCAAATTATTTTGACTCATCCTTCCGTGGGTTCGGCTGCTCCAGGAATTATTTATGGCATTATTTAAAGGTGTTTGGAGGGGTTTTGTAGAGAGTGTAGGCAAGTAGCTGTCTTTTCTCTGTCATCTTTGCTCCCCTCTCTTGTCATTGATTTCTTTGAGGCATCTCCCCTGCAGTGGAATTTCTGGTTCAGGGGTTATGGTCACATTTTTTTCCCACATAATTCCACACTGTTTATCTACATTTTTTTCCTTTTAAACTATTTCCATTTTTTTCCTTCCCATCTTCAACCATATTCCCACCCAGAGTGGGAAATAATGGCATTAAAATCCATTTCTACATCTCATGACGAGAGAGGTCAAACCAAACCAGGCTTTTATTACCAGGCTCTCCTTTTATCCCTGGCAGCCCAAGGCTTTAAATTAAAGCCTTAACTAAGCAAAATCATCAGGGTATCCTCTGATACTGGGTATCTAAACAGTTACAAAAAGTCTTTTAAAAGAAATATGGGTGCTCTAATAGCTACTAAAAACCTTTTCAAGTGTCTGAATCCTCTTTCCTCACATAGTGAGGGAAAGAGTGGGATATAGGGAAAAGAGATATTGAGCCAGAGAGCTAGTTTTAAATCTCTTCTTTAATCACTCAAAGCATGTCCGAATGGAGTAAAGTCCATTTCCCCTCACTGGACCTTGGTTTCCCTAGCTGTAAAACAAGATGTCTGTGCTAAATAACATCCAAAGGCCCCTTCTTTGTATACTTAGCCCTTTGCAAATCACCTGGCACAGAGTAAGCATTTTACTTTTGCTTCTTTGACTGAGTAACTGAATCCAACTCTAAATCTCACATCAATCAAATGCGTTTTAATGATGAAAATAGAACATCTGGTAGGTAACTAATGTGAGGGATTCCATATCACCATTGTGAACATTGGCTTTTATTATCCATGTCTGTAGATTTAAGCAGAAGGTGAAGGAAAACATAAAGTAATAATAAAATAATTACTATCATTTATATAATGGGTTAAGGTTTTAAAGCACTTAACATGAAATATCTCATTTTTGCTGTTTTTCTTTTGATGTGTTGGTTATGACCAACTCTTCGTGGTCCAAACTGTGGTTTTCTTAGCACAAATACTGAAATGGTTTTCTATTTCCTTCTCCTGTTAATTTACAAATGGGGAAACTGAGGGAAATAGGATTATATATTTTGATCAGGGGTCACACAGATAGAAGGTAGCTGAGGCTAGATTTGAACAACAGGAAGATGAGTCTTCCTGACTTCCAGTCTGACTCTCTATCCACTATGTCACCTAGCTGCCCATTTCATTTCATAAATTAGGAGAAACATTTCTTAATATCTCTTATACCTTTCTTGGTTGACTAAATCTATGACTTGCGCTCTTGGTAGTGTATGTGTGTATGTGAACATGTGTGTGATCTATGTTTGGGTTGTTATGGATACTGGGCAGAAAATGCTCATTGTGTATATCTAGCTCAGTTGTTTTCTAGATATTCGAGAATTTTCAGCATTAATTCAGGCCCTGGGGTTGGTGAGCATCAGTCTTGATGAAATGATGTAGTGACTCATTATGGGTGGATTTACATGAAAGAAAACAGAGAAATTGTTCCAAAAGCAAACTCAAGCTATAGTGGTTCCTTCTCAGCAACTCATTTATTAAAAACCTACTATGTGCCAGGTGCTATTTATGTTCTGAGATTATAAAGGTAAAAATAGTGCATGCCTTCAAGTATTTTTTTCCTAATGAGGGACAAGGGAAAGGCCAATAATCAGTTTTATACAAAGTATGTACAGATTAGATGGGAAGTAAACTCAAAATGAAAGGCATAAAAGCTAGACTGGGGACAGGAATATATTGACTTAATTGTCCCTCCCAGCTTCAAATCTATGATCCTATGACTGAGGAGAAGAGAATCACCTGTACATGAGGTAGAAAAGAATGAGAAAGAATGTTTGCAAGAAGTGGGAATTTCACTGAGCCTTAAAGGAAGCTGGAGAAATGAGTAGGTAGATGTGAGGAGAGAAGATATTCCAGGCACAGGGGGGAGCCAGTGGAAAAAGGACAGCAAATAGACCTGCATAACTGAATGCAAGAGTGTGGGGGAGGAAAGGAAATTGTGAGGAGCGAGGAGACACATGACGGGGAATACTGTGAAGAATTCTGGACGCCTTTGGGATTTATATTTGATCCTGCAGGTAATAAGAGCTCACTAGAGTTTTTGAGTAGAAAGAAGAGTGACATCTGTTTTTTTGTTTTATTTTTTTTTCTATAATTTTGAGAGCTATGGGGTGAGAGTTGAGTAAAAGATGAGAGAAAGACTTAAATCAGGGAGACAGGGGAATGGCTAGAAGTTTATTGTAAAATCTCAGTTGAGAGAAAGACAGGAAGGCATGAACTAAGATCGTGGGCTTTATGGATGGAAGAAAGGGGGCTTATATGAAAGATGTAAAAGTAGAAACAATGAGATTTGACAATGGATAGACTTTCAGGGGTGAGAGAGAAGAATCAAAGATGCAGGAATAGGTGGCTCTTTTTGATTCAGTAGCCAATTGTCTTTGAAACAATTCCTTAGTCACTGTAACCAACAATGAGGAGATACTGGATCACCTTGGCAATGTCTGTATACAACAATATCCTATTCCATACACACAGACACAGACACAGAGATGCACACAGACAACAGAGACGCACACAGACAACAGAGATGCACACAGACAACAGAGATGCACACACACAGATACACGCACACAGATACACACACAGATGTGCGTGGACACACACACACACACACACACACACTGTTCTTTCATGATTACAAAACACTAGAACCCAGGAGTTGGAAAGGATCTCAGAAGCTATCAAGGTCAACATATATCAGAATGAAGAATCCTAAAAATTCTATTTTGGTGAGCAAAATACGAGTTGTGTTATCTTCTTCCTAACATCTGTTATCAGTATCACATACAAACCAAGAATTAGTGATATCCCTCTCAAATCTCCCTCCTCTGCTTAGTATGAGTAAGAAACCTTCTTTTTTGTTGGTCACAGTTTCCTTCAACAGACTCAACTTATTTTGAACTTGTGTTAATTTTGGCTTATTTAACAGATTATTTTTTTCTATTAGTTGTTCTTGTGCCTGTCCTGAAAAAAAAATCACATTTTCTTTCTTTTTACTCCTTTGACCTTTTTCTTCATGGAAAAAATATATCTAGGTTATATAATAAGAACATATTGCACATGATAGAAGCATAGAAAGCTGAATTGGAACCAAGGAAGTATTTCATCAAGTACACTAAGGGGTCGTCATTTGCCTTAGGATCTTTGCCCATTTTTTTTTTCACGAGTAGCATTGCCATTGGCCATTCCCATCTTTGTGTAACTTGGGGTTCAACTAAGGTGACATCTGGTCTCCCTCCCAGACATCTCTATGCATAACTCTGGTTTATTCTTTGCCTCCAAGGGCTGATGAGAACATCTTTCTTTAATGGTTTCTTCTCTCCCAGATTTTCTCCCCATATGGTCCTTTGCCCAGGGCTCTAAGCTCATTTGAATCATGGAATTCTAAAATTTTAGACCTGGAAGGGACCTTAAATGTCATGCAGTCTGACCCTCTTGTTTTATCAACAGAGAAATTGTTAGAGAAAAATGCAACTTTCCCAGGTCACTCAACCAATAAGCATTTATGAGGCACCTACTCTGTGCTAGGTACTAGGCTAAGCACTGCCAATACAAAGAAAGACAAAATATAGTCCTGGCTCTCAAATAGCTCTCAGATTAATAGGGGAGCCAATAGGACAGCATGTATTTATACACAGGACATAGTTAAGATTAAATCAGAATCAACAAAAAGGAAGCAATAGCATTAGGGGGGAATCCCTCATAGCCAGGACACAAAAGGAACTTTCCTTAGTGCCCAGTCCAGGGATGTTTCCTCTACACAGTACCACCTTCTTAAAATTCCCTTTCCCTCTATACCTATGTAAGTATTGAATGCATGTTGTAACAATGTCATGATACAAGTGATCAGTTTAAACTACTATAATCTAGTAACTGCAGAATCCAAAACTTTTCCTAATGTTAGGTCTGGCCCTTCCCTGTATCCTTATTCATATCTGTGCATGCCAATTCAAATTTCCATAAAAGCATCAAAAGTTTTCCAGTCAAAGAATATTAATGAAAAGTGAAATCTGGTAGCAATTCCCTATACTACTCACTTAACAATTAGTCAGTCAATGGTTTTTTTTAACTACTTGCACTGTTGTATTAAAGAGATATTTATCAATTTCACTGTTATTCTATGTTTTCCATTTGTGTGTGTATGTATGTGTGTGTGTATTTTCTCAAGGAGATCATAAATTCCTTTCAACTTAATTAAAAATCATTAAGTGCCTACTGTGTGCCAAGCACTGTTGTTATACCTGGGGCTATATCCCTGAATTCAAGGAACTTACAGTCTACAAAAAAATCTCTAATACATACTTGAAAACATGTAAACACGTATGAATATAGAAAGTATATACAAGGTAAATTTCAGGAGGAAGATATAAATCTACAATAAATGACAAGTTGTTAATGATTGGATAAGAGTTCCAGAGGGCACATTGGGAATGTAGGGGAAGAAATGGATAGAGATGCTTGTGGGATAAAATTGACATAGATGGCTATGAGGGAGCAGGAAGAATTAAGCAAAGAAAGGAGCTTTGATCTAGGGAACTTTTGCCTCAATCAAGATATTGAACAGTCATAGAACAGCATGATTGTCAGTCTCTATCTAGCAAAGGCTATGTTGGTTTGCTTATCAGTCTTGTAGAATTAGGTAAATGAAGCTTGGAGGAAACAAGACCACACTGTCATCATTCATGTTCATTCAAGAAAGGAGGAAATGCCTTGTTTTTATGTGTGACATTCTCATTGCCCATTCCCACTTTTGTGCAATTTAAGGTTCCAAAAATAAGACACCTGATG
This sequence comes from Pseudocheirus occidentalis, assembly GCA_028646575.1. Classification (NCBI taxonomy): domain Eukaryota; kingdom Metazoa; phylum Chordata; class Mammalia; order Diprotodontia; family Pseudocheiridae; genus Pseudocheirus; species Pseudocheirus occidentalis. The sequence continues at coordinate 302,046,574 of CM053595.1, forward strand.
ACCTTCCCAGCCTTCTCCATGCATAGCCATGGTTTATCTTGAGCAAATGGACATAGTCTTAGTAAACATTGCATGTCTCAGATATTATTGAACAGGTAATCCTACAAAGTAGCTGTTCAATAAACATTGGCTGATTGGCTGACTGAAAAGGAAGAGATAATGTGTATCAAAGAAAGAAGGTAATTTTTCAATATTGCCAGGACAATTTGGAAATACAAGAGGCAAGATAATATGCCTGATAGCCTTCTGTTTGGAAACTAATAGGAGCTTTAACAGTGCAACTTTGAAAAGAGCCTGCTAGCAGGAAGCCCCACAACAGCCATTGTGCTTATTGGATGGAATGGGGCTGGACTGAAATATTCTGTCCATCCCCAGCTCTCAGCTGTGCTGTGACAGAGAGAACCAAGGCAGGCAGCTTGGTGTCTGAATAATAATCATAATATTCACTATAATAATAATCCCTCCATATCCCACAGGAATCCACACTCAGCAGCATTCTCTGCCAGCCATAGTTAAAGTGACTAATCACCTGCCCAATGGCCAGTAGATGCCCTAATTAAAAAGTAATTACCACAATGAAACAAATACACATGGGCATTCCCCAAACATGGTGAATGAAGCTACAGCACATTTTTGGGTGTTTTATGAATTCATTTAAAGTGCCAGCAAAAATACATACATACAAATACACACATATATACATACATACATTATATATACACACACACACACACACACACACACACACACACACACACACACAGTGCCAAAGTAGGACAAGGAACTAGTAGTGGTCATGCTCATATTAACTTTGAAAAGTCTTTGGTTAAATTACATTTAACAAGATTTTATTAAGCAGATATTGTTTGCTAGGCCCTGGGGATACAAAGAAAAAATAGAAAGAGTCTCTTTTCTCAATACATTTAAATTCAATAAGGAGGATTAGACAGGGAAGTATACACAAGTGAGGGTATAAAAGCAGATAAATGAGAGCTCAAAATACTCCAAGTCTACTCTATCACTTGGGAAAATCTTGGAAGGCATCCTGGAAGAGATGATTACTGAGATGAGCATTGAGGGAGGGAAAGAGAGAGAAAGAGAGAGACAGAGAGAGACAGAGAGACAGAGACAGAGAGAGACAGAGAGAGAGAGACAGAGACAGAGACAGAGAGACAAAGAGAGACACAGAGACAGAGAAACAGAGACAGAGATACAGAGACAGAGAGACAGAGACAGAGACAGAGAGAGAGAGAGAGAGAGAGAGAGAGAGAGAGAGTTCACTGCTCTTGGGGTTATACAATTATAAAAGCATGGATCTGAAGTTAGAAAAATCCTCTGAAGTCATCTATCTCTTATACCCTAATATTAAACATAAGAAAACTGGGGTCTAGGAAGGGTAAATTGATTTGCCCAAGGTCACAGACGTAGGAAGTTTTGAAGGGATGATTTTGACCCTGGCATGGTCAATGACTAGTGCCAGTGCACAGGGTAACCAGAATGTGGAGTTCTATAAACATCTTGTCATGCAATTTGCTAGAACCTTAGAAGAAAGGGATGGGAGAGTGCTTTGAAATTGGCCTGGAGAGGGAGACTTTGATAGTGAGATTGCAGAGGCCATATCTGATGCCCTTCATGATTTGTAGTTTATCATCAAAAGCAATGGAAGCCGCCAAATTTTTTGAAGAGATATTGACATGGTCAGACATGGACATTATAAAGTTTGCAAAGGTAGGTTATTACAATCTTCAATGAAGAAATGGAGGTGGTGAACATAAAATATTATCTATATCTATATCTATCTATACCTATATATAGATCTGTCTATCTCTCTTTCTCTATCTATCTATATAAGCAAATGCAGCTGAAAAACAAACACTGGGTCAAGATGATGGCAAGGAAACTGGTGGCAGTTTTTGTTTTGTTTTCAAGTATCAAAAACAACTAAAAAGTTTGCAGACATAATTTATTCAGTAAGCCAAATCTATTTGGAGATGGTATTTATTGTGTAGTCCTTAAATGAATGAGAAAATGAAAAGTACTTACTAAGTCCTTACTATGTGTCAAGCAGTATTATGTGTGCTAGGGATAAAAATACATAAATAAAAAATCCTTGCCCTCAAGGAGCTTACATTTGGATGGTAGAAATAACACAGAATATATTGCTAGCCATCAAAATAAAGGTCCAATGCTTAGGATGATATAATTAGTTTCTGAAGTATTAATGAGTTAAGAATTAGGAGGGGAGACTAGGTGGCACAGTGAATAGAGCACCTGCCCTGCAGTCAGGAGGACCTGAGTTCAAATCTGGCTTCAGTCCCTTAATACTTACTAGCTGTGTGACCTTGGGCAAGTCACTTAACCCCAATTGCCCTGCCTTCCCCCTTCCGAAAAAAAAGACAAGGAAGGAAACTTAGAGTAATTCATATTCAGAAAATAATAGGAAATTCCATTCTTCATACAAGAACTAATATTTATATATGATGTTAAGGTTTAAAAAGTAGCAAGGTGGCACGGTGGACAGAGGTCTGGGCCTAGAGTCAAGAAGACCTGAGTTTAAATCTGGCATCAGACACTTACTAATTGTGTGACCTTGAGTAAGTCACATGACCTTGTTTGCCTCAGTTTCCTTATCTGTAAAATGAGCTATAAAAGGAAATGGCAAACCACTCAATTCTCTCTGCAAAATGACCCAAAATGAGTTGGTGAAGAGTCAGGCGTGACTGAACAACAATAAAGTTTACATAAAATAAAGTTTCTCACAAAAATCCTTTGAAGCAGGTGCTTTTATTTACCTATTTCAGAGATTAAGAAAGTGAGGCTCAGAGAGTTTAGAAAATTTTCACTTACCGTTAGAGGCAAAATTAGAACTCAAGTTCTCATGACTACTATTTCAGTAACACTTTTTTTCACCACATATCCTTCATCATTTGGGAAACAAAAGACCATCTCCTTACCTCCACCCAAAATGAGAAAAGAGTGAGAACAGAGGAGTCAAATCCTTTGGCCTCTACACTTTGAAAATCAAGTAACATATTGCTTTATAAATTACACCAGACCTAAGAACTCTTAACCCTACAATTCCATTCTCATTATGCATTATTTCTCATTATACGTTATTAATATATATATTACATTCTTGCCAGTAAAACTGGCCTTTTTGCTATTCCTTACATGACACACAGTCTTCCATCTTGGCTCCTTTGCTCTGTTTGGCGTAATATGAAATCTTTTGATAACATCCTCCCTCCCTGAATACAGCACCCTTCTTCCCTAACTGCCCTGTTTTCGTTCTCTCTCCTTTTAATAAGAAAAACTTCAGATCTTTATGCCATCCTTTTATAGGGGCCATACTCATTTCATTTGCATTATTCCAATTTTAGGATACATGTTGGAAAAGCTAGAGCTATTTATTCTTAAGAAAGTAACCTTTTTTTTCTTTTTTTCTTTTTTGGTCTTTTTGAGGGGTGGAAGGCAGGGCAATTGGTGTTAAATGACTTGCCCAAGGTCACACAGTTAGCAAGTGTTAAGTGTCTGAGGTTGGATTAGAACTTAGGTCTTTCTGACTCCAGGGCCACTGCTCTACTCATTGTGCCACCTAGCTGCCCCCAAGCTATTTATTCTTTATACAGTTATGTATGTTTCTCTCAAATGTATGAGTGTGTGTGTGTGTGTGTGTGTGTGTGTGAGGGAAAAGTATCAATGTCTCTCTTAAATCAATATTAGTTCACAGACATCAGAGCCCATTTCATTTTTGTCTCTGTCTTCCTAGTGCCTAACACTGTGCCTAGCACTTAGTGGTGATGGATTAATTGATGACAAGTCTAACTGATTGTGGGTGCTGTGAATATAAGGAATAATCAATTCCCATTGGTATTCTTTAGGAAGGTAGCTGTGGTTTGGGATCAGATTTGGAGTGAGGACCTGAGCTCAAATCCTGCCTTTAGTACTTACTCCCTACAGGTCACTTTGTAAACCTGAATTTCTTCATCTAAAAGATGAGAAGGTTGACCTTGGTATAATATGAGGTCCTCTCCATCTCTAACTCTCAAATTCTTTAATTAACCTTTCCCAGATACAGATGTAACTAGGAATTCTGATACTGAGTCAGATTGATTTGAGGGGTCTAGGTGGTCAGGGCAGAAACCCAGAAGTTGCTGCTGGGTACAGTCGGGGGGGGGCAGGGAACCTGGCATTTCTCTCCTGGGACTCAGTTTCCTTACCTGTAAAATGAGGAAGTTGATGGCTTCGGAGGTCTCCTCTAGCTCTTAATCTACCATTCTATATAATATTAATGCTAAGGAGTACTGGAATGAGCTGAGGTAAGGATGACACAAAGATAGAACTTCTCCAGGTTTTTGTACTGCTTCTGTCTTCTCTGTCAAGGAGAATTAACTTTTGGACTGGAAAGAGGAATGGGGGGAAGACTAATAAAGAGTTAATAAGGGGCGGTTATGCGGCACAAGTGGATAGAGTGATTGACCTGGAATCAGGAAGACTGCTTTTCAGAAGTTCAAATCCGGTCTCAGACACTTACGAGCTGTGTGATGCTCGGCAGGTCACGTGATCTTATTGCTTTAGCTTCCTTATTTTTAAAATGACTGGAAAAAGAAATGGGAAGTCGCTCTGGTGTCTTTGCCAAGAAACCCAAATTAGGGTCACAAAGATTTGGACATGATGAAAATGACTAAACAATAAAAGAGTCAATGCCCAGGAAAAGTAAGAGAGCGCTTGGCTGCCCTTTGATGAATTCAAGTCGCTCGGCCCAGATGATCTCCATTCAGAAGCACTGGTAGATGGGACAGCTGAGCCTTAGCCAGTGATCTTTGAAAGGCTGAGGGGAATGCAAAGGGCAAGTGGAGTAATTTTTTTTTTTTGCTTTTTGGAGGGCAATTTGGGTTAAGTGACTTACCCAAGATCATATGGCTAGGTTTTGTGTTAAGTGTCTGAGGTCAAATTCGAACTCAGTTCCTCCTGACTCCAGGGCCAATGCTCTACTCACTGTGCCACATAGATACCCCTATATAATACATTATTAACATATTGTTGGGAGAACATGTAGAAAAGGAAATAATGATCACCAGTAGCCAGCATGGCATCATCAAAAACAGGCCACACCTGCTAACTTAATCTCTATTTGTGATGACATTAATAACCTGCCAAGTGGAGAGAATACTCAAGATATTATTTATATAGATTTTAGCAAAACATTTGATGAAATCTCTCGTGGTGTTTCTGTCTTTGCATCCACAGGACCTAGAAATGGTGCCTGATTCATAATAGTTCCTTAAATGTGCATTGAATTGTGCTTGTTAATCCATATAACTGAATTTCTCATATAACTAGAGTGGAACCCTTTATGGTACAACACACAAATACTTTAAGTATTCTCTACATATTTTTAAAATTAAAAATGGTAATATTTCCTTGTCTTGTTAAACAGAGCACAGAGCTCATTATTTATGCATTGTTTAATAACCTAAGGTCTTCATTATGAATTTAAATTATTTCCAATTAAGCTGGAGGTCCTCAGGGGCTCCTAAAAGGCACATGACTGTTTGTGCATATACCATGGACTGTTCAAAGGTCACTTACCATCAAAGGGTTAGCTGGAAGGGACTTTATTCCTTTCTAGTTCTTATACATCCAGTTTTATAGATAAGAAGAAACATTAAATGACTTGCCCAACATTATGCAGCTAGGAAGTATTTGAAATCAGGATTTGAATCTAGACCCTCCAGATAATAATATCCTCTATATCATTATGCCTTCCTACTTACCTTTATAATAAGAAAGAAGTGGATCTTAAATCTGGTTGCTATTGCCTGCTGCTACTCACCACTCCATTCACCCTTTCTTATCTCTGTCCACCACTTAGTTTGGTTTTCCTCTCTATCTTCTCAGTTTTTCTTTTCCTACTTTATTTATCTTATTGGCCCATTTCCCTACCATGCTGTTTTCCCAGACTTCACACTGAGACCCTTGGCTCTAACACTGATTATTGTCCTTTTTTTCTTTCTGGTTGGTGAACTGACCAGCCACATCTTGTCAAGTACAGTCTCTGGCTCTTGGGTTTTCTTATTGTTTTCCTAGCTGATTGCCACCCAATGATTTTGGCTCAAAAACAATTCCTGGCTTTGGTGTTATCCTAGATAGTTAAGGATGCCAGAAGGCTGATCTCCAAACCACTGAAATATTCACCGAACCACTACATCTATCTATCCATCTATCTATCTATCTATCTATCTATCTATCTATCTATCTATCTATCTATCTATCTATCTATCTATCTAATGTATCTAGCTTATGTATGAATGTATGTATGTATGTGTGTATGTATCTATCTATTTATCTATCCATCTAGCTACACAGATACATATATATATTTATGTATGTATATACACACACACATACTTATGTGTGTGTATGAATTTTCCCCCTTAACATATAGTCTATTTTGACTTGCAGAAAATCTTGAGTCTCCAGAGGTGGGATATCCAATTTGTGGGTAACTCTCATTATTTTCCTTCTCTTTATTCCCACTTGACTTGTGGCCATTGACCTACCCAATACACTACGGAAAACAAGACAGAACTCACACCCAATCTATTCTGCTATTTGTTAGGAGTTTGGCCAGGAAGGAAATTGAACCCACAGACTGAAGAGATGAACAGGCAGCTCTGAAGACAGTGTTTAGTCTTGCTCCCCCTGTCCCCCGCTCCTATGGGGACTTGAGCGATGAGTGTAATTGCAGTCTGTTAACTACAGTCGGATATTATTTCAAGGCAACAGCTTTGCTGGTGTCGCTAGCAGTGATATAATAGCTTTGCTGCTTGGTGTAATAGCCGTGAATTGGGCCTGTTTATTGTCATATCTATTACGGGAAGTAATTAAAATTGCAGCTTTTTCCCTTTCAATTAGAATGTTGCATGGAGTTAATTTCAGATGCAGAAAGGCACAGGTATGCAGTCAGGGGAGAAAAAGGAAAAATATTCTATGATTATAAGAGGAACCAAAATAAGCTTCATTAGGGACATAGAAGAAAAATAGTCATTTAAGAGGGTGTGAAAATGAAAAACTAAATGAATAATTTATTATAAATAAAGGGGTCTGAAGGTAGGTCATTAGTTAGCCATTCTTTACATAATGATTCCTAAAAGTTAACTCTAATTCCCCTCTATGATGAGATGCTGGGATGATTCCTTATTCACTGTGATAGATGAACGCACCCTTTCTAAGGCATTTGCTAAACCATCTTAGGCTCTCTGGGTTATTTTCTGTGATGGAGTCCACACACACCTATCTGTGAAAGGCTTTCATGCTCACTGAGATTCATTAGACTATCACCTTTCCAGCCTCCACCAATAAACAGAGAATAACATCCTTCTGCTTGCCTTGGAAGTCACTACATGAACAAAACTTAGTGGCTTTATTAAAAGAAAAAAATCAGAAATTTTCTACAAAGAACTGAAACCTGTTATAGATACTGAATATAGAGTGCTAACTAATTAAGTCTCAATCATCTTGAGTTATGTTCCTCCTGGCTTTTTGGAAAACTGTTAATTGAGAACTCTTGTATGTGTACTTGTCCATAAGAATCAATGTCTCCTATGTGCCATGCAGTTTGATAAATGCTGTGAAATCAAAGACCAAAAAAGTCTCTGTCCTCAAGGAGCTTATATTCTGTGGAGACTGGGCATGATACAGAATTTGCATGAGACAGTTTATATAAAAGACATTGAAAATATATTGAAGGCAGCAGCTAGGTGGCACAGTGAATAGAGCACCAGCCCTGGAGTCAGGAGGACCTGAGTTCAAATCCAGCCTTGGACACTTAACACTTACTAGCCATATGACCTTGGGCAAGTCACTAAACCCCAATTGTCCTGCCTTCCAAGGGAAAAAAAAGAAAATATATTGAATGTAGTTCAGAAGTCTAGTCCAGTTGAAAGAAAATCATAAATCACTTTGAATCCTAGTTTGCCACTAACCTCTGTGTGACCAAGTCCATCACCCACCCCACCCCTGTCCAAAATTTAGTTGCCTTGTCAAGGAAACAAAGTAGTTTAGAATGTTAGCCTGGATGGCAAGAGAGACATGAGTTTGAACACTATTTCTGACACTTACTGGTTCTGTGGCTATAACCATGTCATGTAACCCTAGGAATCTTAATTTCTCCATCTGTAAAAAGGGAATAGTCACTTTATAGTGACCATGAAGGGTGACGTCTATCTAAGATCATTTGAAATGCTAATTGTAAAGCACACAGTACAGTGCCTAGTCCACAGCAAGAGCTTAATACTTTTCTCCTTCCCCTTTTCCAGAGGACTAGCCAGTGTTAATCGTTGATTTGCCTTGGTCAAAGAATTCTCCTTACTGAGAACTCCCTATACCAGGCAAGGAACAAGTCTTGGCCCATACACACACACACACACACACACACACACACACACACTATAGGACTTCCCTCACAGCATTCAAAAGATTAAAGATTTGGGGCTAGCTAGGTGGTGCAGTGAGTAGAGCACCAGGAGTCAGGAGGACGTGAGTTCAAATGCAGCCTCAGACATTTAACATGTACTAGCTGTGTGACCTTGGGCAAGTCACTTAAACTCAATTGCTCTGCCTTCCTCCTCCAAAAACAAACAAAAAAAAAGATTGCAGATTCAGATCTCCCAGAAATCTTAGAGGTCACAGAACCTACTCTTTTCATTCTATGGGTGAGGACACAGAGAGCTCATGTGACTGGCCTAAGGTTAAAAAGCTAGTAAGTGTTTTGTAAGATCTGATCCCAGGTCATTCCTGCTCCCAAAGTCCTTTATCCATGGTGCTACTTGTAAGAGACAAATGAATACTGAATATCAAGTTCATTTCAAATCTTAAACTTCTGGATCAGTGTCAGCCTTAGGGAAAGGAATCAGAGAAGATGTCCTATGTTTGCATTAATTCAGAGAATACATGGATAAGGATACTTCCTTTACTGAGGCAAGCAGGCAGCTTTTCTACATGCTGCGGTTTCTTTTGAGATAACTGGCTAGAGCATACAGAGATTTAGCAGCGTGGTCAGGATTATTTTATTTTATTTTTGTCCATCATTCATGTCTGCTTCTTTGTCACCCCAGTTGGGGTTGTCTTCACCAAGACACTGAAGTGGTTTGCCATTTCCATCTAGAGTTCATTTTATATATGAAGAAACTGAGGCAAAGAGGATTAAGTGACTTGCCGAAGGTCACACCCCTAGTAAAATTCTGAAGCCAAATTTGAAGTCACGATTCTTGACTCCAGACGTGTTCACTGAGCCACCTAACTTTGCAGAGCTGAGTCCAAATAGAGCTTGATACTTACTATGTATGTTACCATAAGTAAGCCATTTATCCTCTGTCTGACTCAGTTTCCTCATCTCTAAAATGGGGGTTATAATAGCACCTACCTCCCAGAGTAGTTATGAGAAGATATCTGTAGAGTGCTTCGCCAAGCATAAAAGCATTCTCTAAGTGCTAGACGTATATTATGGATATTATTATTATTCCACACTTGGTATAGCGTACTTTTTCTACTCTGCCGCCATCATTTCTGAGTTATATAGATCAGATATTTTTTATGGCTCCACAAAGCTTTCTTATCTGATGGCAGTTTCTCAAGGTGCCAGTGTGTCTAATAATGCCAATCTCCTCTCTAGTCCCTGGGCAGCAGTATGGCCGCCATTGGTTCAGATGTCGGAATTTCTCTAGAGTCTTTGCACACTACAGTTTCTCTTTCTCAACAAATAGGGTGGGTTTTTTGTTTATTTGCTTTTATTGTCATTTTGGTCACAGTCCCAGACTCTATGTAAACACTTGCTGCTTTCTTTTATTCCTCTGCAGGCAATCAGGTGAGAAGCACATTTTTCTTCATAGGGAAAAAAAATACATAAAGTTCTTGGATTATATAAAGCAGTTATTCAGGCATGAGAGTACTTCCTACTAGCCTTGTACAATTCTGCAGATAAGGAAGCTTTAGTTTGCACACACACACACACACACACACACACACACATACACATACACGCGCACGCGCGCCATTACTTTACAAGGTCTAAAAGAAATTTCAATATTGCAACCAAGGGCTGCATTTGGGGCAGCTAATCAGTTCAGTGGGCCTAGGGTCAGGAAGATCTGAGGTCAAATCTAGCTTCAGACACTTATTAGATGTGTGACCTTAGGAAAGCCACTTAATTTCTATTTGCCTCAGATCATCTTCTGTAAAATATTTTGTTGGCTTCCCTAGTTAGTGGAATATGCAGTATAATGGTATTTTTGATGTCAAAGATTGTGGAGTCTGGTGCATGCTTCCTTTGGGACACAGAGTAAGTCACTTAAACTCTCTGGGCCTCAGCTTTCTTGTCTGTATCACGAGGATTAGAATTTACACTTTTTTGTAACCCCGGAGCTTAACTCAAATAAGAAACAAATCCCTGAAAGTAGAATATTGACTTAGAATACCACACATCAACACACCTCTGTTGTACTGCATTTCCATTTGTTTTATTAAACTTTTCCTAATTCTATTTTATCTGGTTCCTTGTCACACTCTGGAATTTCAGGGGTAGGGCCAATGGGTTAGACACCTCTGGATTCAGTCATCCCTAAGGTGAATTCTAGCTGGAAATCTATGATCCTTGGGGGCAGTGGCTAGTTCACTATTTATCTATAGACCTCAAGTACCTCACACAGCGCCTTACACATAATAGGCATCTACTCAATGCTTTTTAAATTGAATTGGATAGAATTCTCAGCTAATCCAGTGTGGTATGATAGCAAACCAAAACAGAAATAGGTATCTTTGTGGTTATAAACCACCACCAACTGGACCAAGTCACATCCCAAACCTGGGGCCAAAGAGCTTTGGGAGGCAGAAAGGAAGCAAGTGTTTATTAAGTACCTACCATGTATTGGTCCCTGTGCTAAGTGCCTTAGAAATATTATGTTGCTTAATCCTCACAGCACTGAGAGGTATCTCCACTTTTTACTTGAAAAAACTGAGGCAGGCAGATGTAAAGTGACCTGCCCAGGGTCACACAACTAATAGAAATGTCTGAAGCTAGATTTGTGCTTCAGTCTTCTTGACTCCAGGCCCAGCACTCTCTGCACTATGGTACCTACTAGCTGCTTCTGACATGTGTTTGTATATTTGTGTCGTGGACCACATCTATTTATTTCAATGGGTTTGGGGTAGAGAAATTCAAGAAATAGCTGTAGAAAAATGAGGCTAAAATGGTCCATTATTTGAGTACAATAACAAGTTGAGATCCTGTCTTCATTCAAAACCAGGTAGAAACACCAGTGAACAAACAAACCCAGAACATTTTCAAAGTCCTAAAATCAAAGTAAACAAGCCAAAAGTGGATGATTCCCTCCAATATCCAGATGTCTAAAAGCTTCATGCCTAGCCAGATACCCTTGATCAAGGACACGAGCCTGATTTTCTAAGTATACAGCCAAGCAGTGAAGATTTATAAAATTATATTTTTATGAATTATGAGGGAGAAGGATGATATATATGTATATGTATATGTATCTATAGATACACACAACACACACACATATATGTATATGTATAATTTAAATGTACTGAACCTTTACTTTGAGTGTGACATAAAATAACTATGTAGGAAATTTTATTCATCATTTGGGTATAATCTCTTCCCTAGATCCTCTTGAAATTTCTCAGAAAAGAAATAGGAACAAATTTCATCCTCTTTCATTTATGTTTATTTTAGTAACAGAGTTCACAAAAAGTAAACAACAAGGAAAACATGGAGATGGCAGAGGCCACGGTCAACTATGAGTCCAATTATCCCTATTTTAAGGTTAAACCACAGAGTCTAGACACTGAATGCTGCACAAGGGATTCTTGACTTTTAGATATGTTTTCATGCTAGGCAGTTTTCATACTGAGTGAGTCTGCTTGGAAAGAAAGTATCATGTAGCTGATAGAAAGCTGGCCTCAGAGCTAGGAAGACCTGGGTTTGAATGCCCACTTCTGATACATAATGACTGTGTCACAATGGAAAAATAATAATCCTCTCAGGGTGGCTAGGAGGTACAGTGAATAGAGCTTCAATCTGGAGTCAGGAGGACCTGAGTTCAAAACCGGTCTCAGATACTTAACACTAGCTATATGGCATTGGGCAAGTCACTTAACTTCAATTTCCCTGCCTTCCCCCTCCAAAAAGCAAAAAAAAAGAATGATAATAATTATCCTCTCTGTGCCCCCAGGGAGCCCTCAAAGACACTGGTCAACCAACCAATGAATCAATCAATAAGCATTTATTATTCACCTGCTATTTGGCTGGCGGCGTGTTATGTGCTAAGTTTGTATGTATATGTGTATGTGTATATGTGTATGTATGTGTATGTGTGTATAGATATATATGTATATACATATGCATATGTATGTATATGTGTATAGATGCATATGTATAGATGTATGCATATATATTTATATATACATAATACATATATATATCATTTCTTATAAGCTCAGAGTGTAACAAGTATATACAGAAGTATATATAGAATAAATTTGGCAATCACTCAAATATAAGATGGAAAGGAATAGGAACCGGGAATGTGATTTCATTTATATAGAGAAATTTCCTTTATCAGTAAATATCAGCTTCCTTCATTGCACTTAATAATCTTAGAGAGTTTCCTAGGAAACTAAGAAGCAATGTCTTTTTCAGTGCCAAGGAATCAGTATGGATCAAAGGAAAAAGAGAATTCCTGAATCTCTTCATTAGGAAAATAGGGATGAGAGCAGTACCTAATTCATAGAGTTGTTGTATAGATTAAATAAACACAAATAGAATGCTTCACAAATCTTAAAGCATTGCACAAATGTTATCATCACCACCACCACCATCATCAACCTCCCCAAAACTATCACCAACCCAAACACCACCAACACCACCACCACCACCACCACCACCATCATCATCATCATCATCATCATCATCATCATCATCATCACTATCACCAACACAAAAACCACCACCATCATAATCATCATTCATCCCCACCAATGTTACTTGGGGGAGAGGTCACAAGAAGTTGAATGATCAGGAAAAGTTTCATGGTGCTTGATCTGGCTCTTAAAGGAGATGAGGGATTCCATTAGACAGGCTTGAGTAGAAGCTGCATTCCATGCATGGTGGAGTTGACCAATTGATAGGCACAGAGATAGAAGGTGGAATTTGAAGATGGAGGAGCAGAGATAAATGCAATATAGCTGCATTGTAGAGTGAGGGGAGGGTAATAATATATGATAAAGTGGAGAAGATGGCTTAAGCACCTGTTATACAGAAGGTTCTAAGGCATGAGGATGAAAGGATCTCTAGGCATGTCCTCTGAGCTCAGGAAGTTTAGGGTCTAATAAAGTGTGTAAGATATCAGGAGAGACTCCAAGAAGAATGGGAAAATACAACATGTCAGAGAAGTATGCAGTGCTGAGGTAGTCTTAGCCTAGTACCTGCAGCATCCTTTTTTTCTGAAGCTTTGAAACACACACACACACACGTGTGCACATGCATCTGTGTGTATATGCGTATACACAGCCAGTTATATACATATATACTCATGGAGAGAGAGACAGACAGACAGACAGATAGACAGACAGAGACAGAGACAGAGAGACAGAGACAGAGAGTGCCATGCCAGCAGGATGAAGTAATGATAAGAGAGAAGGGAAAAGGATGCAGAAATGGCATCAGAGGTCTTCTTCACTAGATACAATACTCCCCCACCCCTTTATTAGCAATGGGTACCAGGGGAAGAAAGTCAGCTTTCCAAACTACAAGGCATGCAAGTTGACTTTTCTTCACTGTGGGCATTTGTCTTTGCTTCCCTCACCTTTCTGGGGGACACTGTGGGAGAGATTGCTTGAGAGATAAAGAAACATAAATAACCACACCATAATAAGTGCCCCAGTTATCCTCCCACTCCTCAGGAGAGAGGTATTAGCAGAATTCAAGTATAACAGTGATCTACCTCTAAGATGAGAACTGAAGAAGAAATGGAGCTCTCCCTCTTGTTTCTTTGGCATAGGAGAAGGAGCACTGGGTGGTAGGCCAGGGAAACAGGTCTGAAGACTACTTCTGATGTTCCCCAGCTGGGTTATCACTTTTCATATAGTATCATGCTGATCGATCAAACAATAATCAATCACTAGGTAGCAATGTGGCAGTCACCATGCTGGGGAAACAGAGAAATGGGCTTTAATGACCTCAAGGAGATAACATTCTATTGGGAGAGATAATGTGGAGATGATATAGACATGCTTGTTGATATGGATGCAAACACCGTATCAATCTAGATCTAGATTGACATGACATAGAAACAGGTATGTATGTGTGTATGTGTGTGTGTGTGTGTGTGTGAAAGAAAGACAGAGAGAGACAGAGAGAGAGAGAGAGACAGAGATACAGAGACAGAGAGAGACAGAAAGAGAAACAGAGAGCAGAGAGAGACAGAGAGATAGGGGGAGAGAGAGAGAGAGAGACAGAGAGAGACCCAGGGAGAGACAAGAGAGAGAGAGACAGAAAGAGAGCTCCAGACTAGCAGTCACAAATATCCAAGCTAAAATCTTATCTCAGGCATGAGTCATGGGCAAGGTTCTTAACTTTTAACTTTTATGTGCCTCAGTTTCTACATCTACAAAATGAGGAGGTTGAATTTTATGCACTCCATGGTCCCTTCTACCTCTAAATCTATAATGCTATAAATATGGGATAAGGGAATTTTTTGTGGGGAGATACTAGTAGTCAAGGAAATCAAGAAAAGTATCATATAAAAGGTGACAAGCGTTTAGGGATGCTGAGATTTGGAATCAAGGAGAAAAAGGATTTTCCTGCTCATTTCTTATCTCTCATCTCTGTCTCTGCCTCTCTGTCTCTCTGTCTCTGTCTCTGTCTCTCTTTCCTCCTTCTTTCTTTCTCTCCTCTGTCTCTGTCACTCTGTCTATAGCTCTGTCTGATACACACACACACACATGTATGGCAGCTACTCAGGACATGGTGCAGTGGATGGAGAGTCAGGCATGTAGTCAGGAATACCTGAGTCCAAATGCAGCCTTGAACACTTACTAATTGTGAGACCCTGGACAAGTCACTTAACCTGTTTGCTTCAGATTCTTTAACTGTATAAATTGGGGTAATAATAGCAGCAATCTCCAAAAGTTATTGTGAGGATCATTTGAGATCACAATGTAAAGAGCCTGATTCACAGTAAACACCATATAGATGTTAACATTAATGTATATATATATATGCCTACACACACACACATAATACACATATTTTTTTCTTAGATAATGGTTCCCCGCAGTACTTATCTTAAGCTATCCATCTGTAAAATGGGAATTATGAATACCTGCAGCATTAGCTGAGGAGAGTTGTTGTTATTTTCAGTCATGTCTGACTCTCTCTGACCCCGTTTGGGGTTTTCTTAACAAAAATACTGGAGTATTTCATCATTTCCTTCTTCAACTCATTTTACAGATAAAGAAAGTGAGACAAATGGGGTTAAGTGACTTGCCCAGGGTCACACAGCTGGGGCCAGATTTGAATTCAGGTCTTCCTGACTCCAGGCCCAGCACTGTATCTACTGAGACACCTGGCTGCCTTGCAGAAGTTGTTGCAGGATTTAATTGAGATAGTCTTTGCAGGGTATTTCACAAACTCTAATGTGTTATGGAAACACCAGCTATTTTGTTATGTTGTTATTACCATAATTATTTTCCAGAGTCTCATCATAATACTCTCCTCTGATTTGATCCTATAGGAAGACCATATGAAAGTTTCTCATGGCATTGCTATTATGATGTTTTTGTTAATTAATCCCTTTGGATGAGATCTAAGGTATAGACAGGCACAGCTATAAAAATGGAGAGCTGGGGGCTGCATGGAGACCATTGATCCTCCCCCATCTCATTTTCTAGAAGGGGCGACTTTGGTGCAGAGTGCTACAGTATCTCACCAGACAAACTCCTGGAAAAGGCCATTTCTGCCCCCAGGTCCCATGCTTTCTCCTCTCCTCCCATTCCTCAGCTCTTTGCGTCTGGTGTCCAACCTCAGTGGTTGATCGAAACTGCTTTGTCCAAGTTCCCAATGATCTCTCATCGCCAGCCTGATGGTTTTTTCTCAGATTCCATCTTATTGATCTCTCTGCTACATTTAATTTTATTGACAACTCTCTCATCAGAATGATGTTTCCAGCATCCACAAACCTGGGTTCAAATCTCACCTCAGACAACTATAACTAGTTAGTTGTAAGCGTTTCCCAATCCTTCTTAATTCTAGTACCTTTCTTTTGCTGAGAATTTCCTAATTATCCTGTACACAACTCATTTGTTCATCGCTGTTGGTATGTCATCTTCCCATTATTATGTAGTCAACCTCTCAAAGGCAGGGCCTATCATTTGCCTTTCTCTGTATCCTTAGTACTCAACACAGTGCCTGACATATAGTATGCATTTGGATGCTTATTGACTCTGTTACCTTACATATGTCACTTAGTCTATCTGGGCCTCAGTCTACTCCTTGGTAGCCTCTAAGATTTTTTCCAAACTCTAAATCTCTGGTCCTATGGTCATCTTTCCTGTCTGGGTTTCCATGATACGTCTCTCACTTTGTTCTCCAACAGAATGATGATTCTTAACCTGGGGATTTTGAGTTTAAAAAATATCTTTTGGTATCTGTGTTTTTAATATAATTGCTTTGCTTTGTAATCCTATACATTTTATTTTATATATTTAAAATATAGTCTAAAAGAGTTCTATAGATTTCACACTGTCAAACAGGGTCCATGACACATGCAAAAAAATAATGTTGAATAATTCGAACCATGTAAGCTCCCTAAGAATGATCCTTCTTTCCTTCCTTCCTTCCTTCCTTCCTTCCTTCCTTCCTTCCTTCCTTCCTTCCTTCCTTCCTTCCTTCCTTCCTTCCTTCCTTCCTTCCCTCCTTCCTTCCTTCCTTCCTTCCTTCCTTCCTTCCTTCCTTCCTTCCTTCCTTCCTTCTCTCCCCCCCTCTCTCTTTTATATCTCTCACATGTCCAGACAAATACTAAATGTTTGATAAATGCTCTTTTGATAGATACTTTGGCCTAGGTTCTACTACTAAACATATTACCCTGGATTAGAACTTGAATTGGTTGTTTCCCCGACTCTTAGTTCAGTGACCTTCCCACTAGAACAGGTTGCTTCAAGACACTAACATGGTGCTTTTCTAACAGAAAACACACGCGCGCACACACACACACACACACACAAACATAGAGTCTGATTGTATAGCTGCTTGAGGCTTGCATAAGTACCTTTGGGAAATCACCCCTAAGACCTGATTCTGGCTGTTGGAGCATGTGTTTGGCTTAGCAGTCCAGGAAGAGACAGGACTGATCAGACATGGCCATGTTCCACTTGACCAAGCTTGTCTCAGAAGAAATTTCTAAGATGACTGACCAGAAAGTCCACTCCTACATGAACATATCACTTTAACTTGGCAGGTGCTGGTTGTCTGGCCTTGGAAGAATCACAGCTGTCTCCTAAAGGCATCACAAAATTTCTCCAAGGTGAAGAGAAAGCAATGTTGGTTCCCAGACCTCCCCTCCTACCTCTCTAATATTCAGCATTAAAAACCACCCTGAAAGATGGCAGTGCTAGATGCCGGCTTCTCAGCTAATGAGGCAATCCCATTTGGGAACATTTGCATCTTAAATGCTAACATTCTTCCAACAGTATTTCTCACAGATCATCATAATCTGCCCTAATGAAAGCATTGAGTGAATTGACTTCAGGGCCATCACCAAAAACTGTTCATATCAATGTGTTTTCAAAAACAAAAATATTTAAAAATTGGTTAGCATTAAGGTCCCTATGTATGTGTGTGGCTCCAACACTAAACATCTCTAATTCATCCCATATAGCTCTTGTTTGTACATTGTTGCCCATACATTGTCTTTGCTGTCATATCGGAGCCTCTAGACAGGAGTCACTCACTTTTTCCTTTTTTTTTTGTATTCTCAGTACTTAGCTGTCTGGACACTTTGTTACTGTTTATTTCAGTCACACCTGACCCTTATGCAATCCTTTTAGGGTCTTCTTGGCAAAGATACTGGAGTAGTTTACCATTTCCTTCTCCAACTCATTTTACAGATGAAGAAATTGAGGCAAACAGGATTAAGTAGTCTACCTAAGACTCAATACCTAAGGTCACATAGCTAGGAAGAGTCTGAGACCAGATTTGAACTCAAGTTCTTGACTTCAAGTCCAGAATTCTATCTACTGCACCACCTAGCTGTCCATCTGGTACACAGTAGGTCCTTAATAATGTTTGCTGACTAATACTTTACATTCCTTAGACACATAGAACGTTAGAGAAAGGAATCTCATAGACCATCTGAATCAAACTCCCTAATTTATAGATGAAAAAACCAATACCAAGAGAGACTGAGTGACCTGTCCAAGGTAACATGGACAGTAAATGCAAAGCCAAATTTGAGCAGAAGACATTTGAATCCAAGAGCAGGTCTCTTTTTATGGCATCAAACTGCCTCTCTTAAGAGCTAGCATTGGGAAGGCTATGAGGCTCTACATTCTGAGACAATTAACTTGGCTGTCAAGATATTCTAGAGCAGTGGTTCTCAACCTTGCTAATTCTGCAACCCTTTAACACTCATATGTGGGTGTATCTGCATGTGGGAAGACCTGACTGGAGACAGAAAGAGGAGCAGTGTCTCAGTTCCTAAGACCATTGAAAATATGTGTTTTCTGATGGTCTTAGGTGACCCCTGTGAAAGGGCCATTAGACCCCCAAAGGGGTCATGACCCACAGGTTTGGAACCACTGTTCTAGAGTAAGTCATAGAAATCTCTGGCTAGTGGGGGTCTTCAAAAGCTAGACAAACTGCCACATTATCTAAGCTCCAGTGACAGCAAGTGCTTTGCCTGAGGTTAGGCAATGGCTAAAGGCACCTTTCCATTCACCCAAAACTGAATCACAAACTAGAAGGGAAATGGGGAAAAGACAAAGGTGAGGTTCTTTCTTATCTTTGTGGAATGTTTATATTACTCCTTGGACTGGGAGATCACAAAATGTTACTTTATAGTGATACCAGATCTAATTTCCATTGAAATGGCAGGCAGAAAGGAATCTGTGAGAAAAGCTATGTAAAATATACGACTTAATTGGGAAGGAACCCACAGAACAAGAAGCTGCTTCTACTGGTACTGACTCCCTCCTGTTGGCAACTTAGAGCCTTAGAAAACTTCCTAAAGTCTGTCAATCGGAAAGCATTTATCAATAACTTAATGTCTGCCTGTCACTATGCTAAATAAGGAAGGTGAAAAGTGGGGAAAAATTCCTTGTCCTCAGTTAGCATACATTCTAATGGGGAAGGTGAAGCATGAATAACTAAGAATATATGTAAAATATATGAGGCAAAAAAAACATTTGCTAACCATCTACTATGTGCCAGGTATTAATTACCAATTAATGTCTCATTAGATCGTCATAATATAAAACCCCATATGAAGAGCATATGGAAAGTCATATCAGAGGGGAAGGTTGTAGTATCTGAGGAAAGAGTCAAGGTCTCTATAGAAGATGGAATTTGGTAGAAGCAGCAAAGCACCACAGCTCCCACACAAACACACTAAAAAACTCATAAAAAGGGACTCTAAACAGATATTCAAGCTCCAAAACTCTCCACAAGACAGAAAGCACATCTGTTGCTATGGGCAGCGCAGCAGGCGGGGCTCTTCGCAGAAGTCTGGGACCAGTTGCCGAAACCCTGTCAGGGTCAAGCTCTGGGGCGTTGGGCTGGGAACCGCGGCTATAGGAGAGCTGATCAGCTGCACTGGAGGCACAATTACCACATCTATCAGGCCAGAAGACAAAAAGGCTAAGAGAAAGGTCAGTAGATTTTGCTAACTGGGGAGGAGAAGAGCGGGTCTGGCCAAACAGCTCCCAGGGCAAGGAGGCAGCGGGAGGTGGCTCTAGCAGCAGGAACAGCTGAGAGCTGCAGCGGCTTCCATTGGGCTGCTTCAGAGCCATCGGCCTGCAGATAGCAGGGGGGCTGACGTGATCCATTGGGGCCAAGGGCTCTTGTGTTGAGCGGCCTGGATCTGGATCGGGGTCTTGAGTGGTGGTCCTGGGGTGCGCATTCAGTGAGCCAAAGCTGGAGGGGGGGAGCTGCAGCATCCCACTAAGAGCTCCAGCAGCTGAGAGGGCCCCAGCGATTTGGGACAGAGCTTTCCCCCTCCAGGAAGCAGAGTTCCACAGAGCTAAAAAACCAAGCAATTAATAGACTGGCC